>CAUJNA010003556.1:117500-177500 GCA_963377175.1 Effrenium voratum
TGGAGGCCGGCTTCGGGTGACCTTTTGGCAAGCATGAGGCATTTGGCTGTGGGTCAAAAATAGGCAACCGTTTTGGGAACCCTGGTAAGTGGAACCAAAGACTAAAACCTGCGGTTTCCTGGTGGTTTAATTTTGGCCCATACCCATTTGCCCTGCATGCCCTGCATTGCATGAAACATGCGCCGCAATGTTGACCCCGGAATAAATGAGCCTTTTGGACGAATAAGGGCGGGCCACCCCTTATTAAGCCTTAAGGATTCCAATCAATCAGGGGTTCTCATCTTATCGCTAGATTGGCCATGACTGCCAACCTGCACATTTCACATCGGCTTCGGCTTCAAATCGGGTACAGTCGAACCTGTCCGGTGGCAATGTTTCAAGCATGAGCCTCAAGCTCCACAGGCACCCTGAAAAGGCCGTGGCAAAAAGCGGGAGCCCCTTCTTGCGCATGCATTCTTGCTTGGATCCATTGCATCCTTGCCATATTTGGATTCTTTCAATGAGGGCTAGAATAGACGTAGTCTTTTGATTCTTGTATGTCGTGAGTTTCTGGGGCGGAGCTGTGTGACAAGTGTTTAAGAGGCATTAGCGCCCCAAAGTCCGCGCTGCGAGGTGATGAATGCCAATGTTGTGCGTGACGACAGTCTGACGCTGAGCATGCCGGCAGGGGACATGGTGGGGGATGGTGGATCTATGAAGCTGGTGTTTTTTTTAAAGCCACGTGCCAAGATCCTTTCAGTGGCACTTGGTTGGTGGTGTGGATTGGTGGTTTGGGGATTTGAACCCTGGTTCTTGTAGAGGGCAAGTTTCAGGAACTCCTATCCTCCAAACCAATCCGCTGGAAGCTGAAATGTGGTAGTGCATGCCCGGTACTTTGTCGGGCTGGCGTTCTTGGACCCGACTTTGCCCGTGCATGTTCACCTGGCTGGACCTTTTCCGCAGCCTTGGCTTTGATGACGCTGGCCCGGCCGGTGGCCTAAGCCGAATGGTTCCTTGGGCATCAGGAGCTCCCAAAGAACGCCCCCCCGCAGTCTCAAAGCGACTCCCGCTCGGAACAGATCCCTAGACCTGCCATGGGCCCGCGGACGCCAAAGACTCCAAGGACTGCTTGTCTCGGCGTTTCCGCAAAAGCTGGGTGGAGCGAATGGCGGTTTGACACATCCGGATTCTACACCAGGGCATTGAAATTAGGGATGCACCTCAGCCCTGCCAGGTAGGCGTCTACTCCAAGGTGCAAATAGACGGACCACACACACTAACCGGCAAGCCAAACAAGCGGCAGAGCTCTGGCCACGCGGATTTACAGAATCCGGGCCCAACCAATACGTACAGGGGACTAGTAGCCCGCTCCAACGCGACGCGCGGTGCGCAACCAATTTTCCATGTCCTTTGGGTCTCACATTTGAACTGCAAACGCCCTCGGTGTGTCGCCGCATGGCTGAGGCTTGGGAAAGGCTTTGGTGCATCTTGGCCCGGGCACCCCGGATGGACCACTGGGCCCATTTGCACGACTCCAATCGCCATGCCGCAGCGGGAGGGGATCCGGCCATGCATCTATGGGGAGCAGCAAATGAAAAGAGGGGGCAAGTGATAGTGCCTGTGATTCCCCTTTCCTTGGGGCGTCAGCATCCACGGTGATGACCACCGCAGAAGCCTTCAGCCTCGTCTCAAAATCCGAATGGCCCATGCAAGTTGTGCAATATTATTTTTTTGGGGGCGGTTATTGAGGGTTCTCGCCCTCAATCGCTCTGCTCATTCCTTAGAAGGTGGGCCGAGCTCGTGACAGCAGCGAACAGCGACCGAGGCCAGCTCGAGGAGAACCAGTGGGTCCGCCTTGCCGCTTGACATCTTGCGAGCAAGCAATTCCATCACGTGTTTTGGCATTGGGATCTTGTCCCTGACGAAAGAGGTAAGTTAATCCCAGCAAATTATATACATTCCCTCTCTGTAAATGGAACCAAGTCTTCCAAATCAGTCCTGGGAGCTGCTATGTTAGTCTGGGGGAGGGTATGTGTGTGTGTGTGTGTGCATGTGCCTGGGGAGTTAGGCTTGACAGTGCTGCTGTTTGGCTCCATGCGTGGAGAATGTCACAATGTCTGGGCCCAAATTTCTGAGGTAGAGGAGTTGCACGGCAGTGACAGCGGAAGCTGCGCACTCAGAACTTGTGTTTTTGTCGAAGCGCGAAGAAACCACAGCCAGAGGCTGAAGGAGTACAATGAACTACAGCTCTTTTAAAAACGTGAAAGCTGAGTCTAAAGCATACGCACTTATGTTGTTTAGTGAGCTGTTGCGCTGCTGCGCGTTGCCTTTGGGCTGTGGCGCTCTTTTCTGTCCGGCCAGCCTTTTTTGTGTGTTCCTTTTTCATCTTTTTCCTGGCCAACAGGCATGATTGCTTGGTCAATGTTGGCTTTCCAGAGGCGGGATAGAAACTCAGACTCCCTGTGGCTCCTCGGCAGGGAGGGTCTCACAGCTCTCTCAGGTGCGCGGGTGGAGTTGGACGTGTTCTTCAAGCCAAACGCGTCGGCGCCTCAAAGGGCAAGGCGTGGCGATGCTTTGATCACTGCTGCAAGACAGCACTTTTTTCCCCATGGTCATGGAGGCATATGGTGGGATGAAAACGTGTCAAAAAGCCACAGTTGCCTGCTGGCTTAATGCGCATCACTGGTCGCGAGTTTTCTGTGGCCTAAATGTAGCGACTTGTGCCCTGCTTGCGTCCCAACTCCCTGATGGAGTGCTACTTGGGCCACTTGGGAGCAGCTGCTGCCGGCCTTCCGGTGCATCATGTTTTCTTTGGTGCCCAGCTCTGTCCGAGCCAAGAACGGATGAGCAATCAACGGATCCAAGCCCGCAGACTGGCAACAAAGCTGTTGCCTCGTCTACCACTTGCAGGGTGCTTCCAGAACCAAGAGACCTTGGAAGTAGTCGGCATACCGCGACTTCCCTGAAAACGGCAGTGAGCATACCTTTAAGCACGACATGACTTCGTCACCGCGCTTGAAATTTGGCGTTCTCAAAACCACTTCCCAGGGAGCTGAACTTTCTCTAGCTCATCCTCCGAACCCGCCACCCCCAGTGCTTTGCGGGGCTGCTTTTCTGCTTCAGCAGTGGCGTTTGTCAGGGTTTTCTGTATGCTTGTTTGGTGCCGGGTCAGAAGCCAAATGTCCGGGCGACAGAGGCATGACATCTGCCAACCGCTGATTTGTGTCCGCTCCTGTAGTCGCATTGGAAGTTGGCAGGAAAACAAGTTGAGCCTTGTCCAGATGTTTCAGTGCTTACATTTTTCTTTCCACCATTGCAATCGATTGCCTATTTCAATTGCGAGGGGGGAGGCCAGCATTTGGCCACCTAAAGCATCATGCTGTTGGCTGCATCCCAAGAGTGAGATAGCTGTACGGGTAGATATGCACGTAAGTCTCCGATGTCCCGTGATGTGCAATTCTTTGCAGGCACTACCGGCTCAACCACGAAGTGCAGCAGGAGCGAAGGGGAAGTGCGTGACGCAGCTTTTGGGAAATTAAGCCGGGTTTTTTTCCATACTGTTGAAGGCTTCTGAAGGGTGCCAAGCGAATGCAGGTGGGCAATGTTTTTTTCCTCCCCGGTGTGATCAGACATCTAGGCACCCCAAGAGAGTGTTTTCGGATAAGGAAGCCCATTACGGAAAAGACGGTGGTCCGACAAGAAACTCCACCAAGAACAGTTCTCAGCAACGTGCTGTTAATCCTTGTAGGAGTAGGGGCGCCTTTGGTTTCCCTGGTGCATGGAGCCACATCGCCAGGCCAAGAAGGAGGAAAAGAACTGCCTGGCAGAGGCTGCAAGGCTGTCCAAGGAGGCGAGGTGTGGGAGTCAAACAAGAGGCAGGCAGGCTGCATGAAATGGGTGTCGGAAGGTGGGTACGTGACAGGGGCATGCAGAACTACGGTTGGGGATTTCGTTTTCAGTGTTGCCGTTCAAAGGTGAATTTTGAGAGTTTCACAACATTGACCCAACTCGAAGACAGCTATGCTGGTTTTGGTGCGCTTCTCCTGTGGGCCCCGTTTCAGAATCCATTCCCAAGCAAAAAGGCAAAGAAGCTCATGCGGGAGGAGTTGCGAGCTGCTGCACAGCACCCGCTACAGCGTCACTTTTACACTCTCATCTTTGACTGGAAAAGGGCGCCCGTAGCGTGGAGGGGTTTGCCAAGTGCATTCACTGGCTCTTGACAGGTGCAGATGGCAGAGCGGGCCCGCACGTGGCTGGCAAACGTGGATGAGAACACTAAGATGTCGCCGCCCCAGGGGAACCCGGAGAGTTTGCCCGGCATCGGGTGGTGTGGCAGAATGATAGAGAGAGAGGCTGTTGCACGAGCTACTTGGTACCTCCGAGCAGTGTCGGGAGTTGCAAAAGGGGAACAGGCGATGCCTTTTCCCTACTAGCAGCTGCTAGCCGGTCGACGGTCCGAACGCAATACCTGTCTGCTCAGGGCCCATTCTGTTTTGGTAGAAAGCGCCTAAGTCGGCGCACCAACTTCAGCCGTCGGCGGATGTCACGGGCCGGCGCCCGATCGATCGATGGATCCTAGGCCTTTGAGCTTGGAAGAGCAGGACTGGGTCACGGCCTGCGGCGGCAGGCCAGGAAACCTTGGGAGCTCAGGGGGGGATAGGGTTGCCAGAAATGCGGGAATAGTTCCTTGGGGCTTAGCAAAAACCAGCTCGGCGGGCTCCCTATTTGGGTGTGTCTCCTGTTTGATCCGTGCCGTTCCAGGTAAAATACCGAGGAAGAAGCTTGGAGAACAGGGTTCACAATGCATCCTGCCTCATGCCAGATGGTAGTCCTTGTTGTGGTGGTGTCTCACTCCAGATGACAGTTCCTTCCCCACTTCGAACAACCCAAGAGGACCAGGGGTGCCGTGCTTTCGTTCCGCACGGCAGGAACTTTGTGGCGCCGGCCTGGGTCACCGTCACGCACGCGCAGGCCGGCATTTCGACGCCAGCGGGCGGATTTGTCGCGGATTCGTGTTTTGGTAAGGAGGCGCTTGTGAACACGGCAGTGGCTGCTGTGTTTATTTTTTTTGGTTGCTGGCTGGCTTTCGACTGATTGTCTTCTGTTCTGTTCCTTTGCTGCGGCCCAGGTGGATGTGCTAGTGCAGGCGCGGCAGAGGCACCCGCACCCCGTGGCCCTCTTTCCGGAGGCTCTGCGGCCAGGGTGGATGAGCGGACCGCGGACGGGCGGGGGGTGGGGCTCCCAGCAGACTTGGGTTAGGACAAATGTTCAAGCCAGGCCTCATGTGTTCATAGCACCTTGTGGGGTGATTTGATGGTGACCCCAGCTCACCCGCCTTGAGCAAGAATATGATCCTTGGATATCCTTCGTTTAAGCTGGAGTTTTCCACGATGAGTCAACCCTGGAGCAAAGACCATGCCGGTGTGAGGCATTGAATTACGCTCTCCAATTTGAAGAGGGGGCAGTAGACACTTTGGGGAACCTGAGTATTCAATCTACTTGGCTTGGTGCCACGTGTGCATGTTGCTCTTCATGAGTCTGATCCGGCAGATTGCAGAGTGCAGGGCGTGCATCACAGGCCAATGTCGCCACACCGCAGTTGAGGCCCCTTCTGTTGCAAACACATTTGCCACCCAGCGCGTCACCTACAAAGCTTGCTTTTGTTTTGCCATGAACTGAAGCTGTCAGGGTGTATCGCGCTCCATCCGGCATGGGGTTGCAATTTGGACCGCGGGACCACAGCAACAACGTGGATAGCCAAGTTGCCGCTTTTTTCAGGCAAACACTGGTTATTGGGGTGAAGCGGGTGGAAAAAACCAGCACAGTCACTGTTGCTGGTTTTTGGGGTGCAGTGGATGTGAGCCGGCCATCCCCTGGAACCTGCTGTCAGTGAGCGCACGCGCGCACACCAGGCGGCAGGGCGCTCCAAAGGCTTGAGGCTGAAGGTGAAGCTGATTGGAGCCTTCGGCCGCCCGACCTGCAAGCGGCGCAAGCCGCAAGTCGCAAGGGGCAGGGGTCACTTGGGTATGGGTCAAAATTAAAGCACGAGGGGAATGCAGGTTTTAGTCCTTGGTTCCATTTACTAGGGTTCCAAAATAGATACCCATTTTTGACCCACAGCCATTTGGTATGGGGTAACAGGAGCATGCAGGTGCTACAAGAAAAACACTACAGCTGTAGTCTTCCGGCCTAGCCGGCGGTTTTTTGTAACAGTATGCGCTCGGGCGTTTCAGTTTTAGACTGGCCATTTGGAGGGTTGAATGGGGAAACCGCCAGAGGCCTCCGCAGCGCTTTCCTGCACCAGCGCAGCCAGACGCCCGCGGACCCAGTTAAGGCGAATCCACCCAAAAGGTGCGTTTGGGCTCAAATAATGCGAAATGCCTCGCGAAAGGCTCTTTCCCCCCCCCCCCTCCCCGGCTGCGGGCATATTTGGGAAGTGGTACCGTCAAGGTGGTTCTTCATTTGATTTTGTTTGAGATGCGCTTGTGATTAGACCCTAGTGAGAGGTGTTGATGGTCAAGTCTGCGCTTTCGGGATCCGGGTGACTGGCTTCGGCAGGTTGAGCCGCTAGCAGCTCATTTGGTGCCCGCAACTGGCTCGTCCCTTCAGGTATTGGGTCGAGTTGAAGGGGATAGGGTGCAGAATGCGAACGGGGTGAGTGGCGTGCGGGAGGGGGGGTCATGGGTGCATAGTGCGAACAAGGTGAGGGGTGTATTGGGGTTGGTTTGGGGGGGGGGGGCATGGTGAAGAGTGCGAACGTTGGGGGCCAGGGCGGCTTTGAAGCCGTGCGGATTGCTGCAGTTGCTGGTGGGTGTTGGAGCGCTTTGGAACACAGTCGAAGAACTGGGAGTTATAGTTTCTCTTTGTCCATCAAGCTGAATGGCGTGACGTTGAATCAAGCCAAAATGTAATTCTGAGAGTTCAGTGCGTTCCATCAAGACTGATCTCCCTGGGCCAAGGGTGGGATTCTTTCCAGGGCCTGTACGTCCGAGCCAGCACCCAACAAATTCGCATAATTGGAGGATTGAGGGGGATTGTTCGCACAGGTGCGGCGCCACAAACCAATTATTTCTTTACTGGTTTTTAAGCATGCCCTTTTAAGTCGCCGGGTTTTGGTTGGGACTCACCCGGCCATACCACTCGATCCTCAACATCTCCACTTTCACCTGCCCGTTAAGATGCTGTCTTGCCCTGGCGCGCATGCACGCAGATACTGCACCTGCGAGATCCCTTTGAAGAAGGACTCCAAAGTCTCCTCGGCGCAGCGCTGAGATGTGAGCGGTTTCTGAGCTGCCCCAGAGAAATCAACCTTTGATGTTCTGGTCTTCTGGCATTCCATGTTTGGTCATGGTGTGCCAAAGGGCTATCCGATATGGTCACTGTGTTTTGTTCCGGGCCGGGCAGTGCGTGTGACGATTTGCCTGTCCATGTGCAAATGCACGCATGTGCGTGGCGTGTGACTGTGCCTGTGCCTGTGCATATGCACGTGCGTACATGCGTGCGTGTTATGATCATTGGTTTGGTTTTCGTTTCAAGGGCTTGGTGTGCTTGAGGTCAACAGGAATGAATAGCAGACGCTATGCGGCATGGAGTTGCTGCATGCTTGGCGTGGTTTGTTTCTTTCGCATACCCATGATTTTGATATTGTTGGGAGCTTTGTTGCGGAGCCCAGCTTGAGAGGGATCAGTCTCCCAATGGCATGCAATCTTAGTGCATCTATTTTGAGGTCCACCCCACGTTGCAAGTGGGCAACCCCATCCTTTCTCTTGCGATGCTTGAGCCTCTTACAAGAGCCCTGTTGGGGCATGTCATGTTCGAGACTTGTGGGAGGGCCAAATGAGAGGGTTGCTTTGTGAGAAGTATAGGCGACATTTCCCCTTTGGCACTGGGCTGCGCCTACGCCATTGCCCGGCCAAGGATAGAGCAGGGGGTGCGCCAAACCCAGAGCGGCAGCCCCAGAGATTGGGCTTTCAAGGCGCTTCTGGCTTGAAGGCACTAGGCCTGCTGCGGGTTCCAGGAAGCGAAGCGAAGCGAAGCTGTCTCCCCCCCCATTTTTGACGCTGGCGCATCATGACCAATCCTCACGATCTGCGTTGCACATTGTCACTCCCCAAGAACCCATGTCCACTTTTCAGCGGCATGTCCTGCGCGCATGGCCAAGCCACTCATTTCACATTGGAGCCGAGACTTTGTCCTCGACCCAGGTGGGGGAGTAGTCGAACCATCAGAAGCCCGGGGCTCAGGGGCTCAATGGGAGGCTCTAAAGGCATGTGCGCGGAATCATCCCCATGGCTTTGACTCCGGAAAAAACCCGACAACTGGGTGAGCAGGGGCGAGGTAAGCCGTTTGTCACGGCTACAGATGGATCCTTCCTTGGGTGCCTGTTCGTTCTCTTGTCGTCCTGACTCGGACAGCTTGCAGCATCTCAAGGGTGAAACTTAAGATTGACAAGGATCCGTTGAGCCCAAAATTAAAGGGCTGTGGGAGAGGCGCGGTTCAATCCCCTGTTGCTGGAGCAAGGGCCAGCCGCAACCTTTCAGCTTCGCACCACACATAGGGATGCAACTGTGCCGAGCAGATGTGGCATAGGCACTTCGCGTGTTTTCCGTGTGGTGCTGACAATAAACTTGGTGCTGTGGCCTATGGGGCCCGAGGACGGGCCTTGGCACCACCTGTTGCTCACTTGAGTTCCTGGACTTTATACTTTTTGGTATGACCATTGTGGTGGTAAATAAAGAGTTTGAACTTTTTTCTGGCCAACCCACTCAGGAAGTGAGGCTGATGTCGATGTCGTCCACTCCCCCGGCAAAATGGGATGATTCCGATACCCCTTACATAGTGGCTATGTAGTGGTGGGATATACGCACGTCACACACACACACACACATATATATATATATATATATGTGTGTGTGTGTGTGTGTGTGTGTGTGTGTTAGCCACACGCCCTGCAGTCTGTGGTTCGGGCAAGTGGGCCCATCTTGCCGCCTGCAGGCTATGCTCCAGGGGATGCCTTGGTGCTGGAGGTCTACGGGGCCACCGAAGATGCCGAGCACTCGCCGGGGAACCTATGGTTGCCGGAACCCAGTGAGACCGCTGAAACAACCAAACCATGGTCCCGTTTGATAGGGGTCCCTATATTTCCTCTTTAGGTGGTTTTTAAAACCCAACATGAGGAGCACGTGGGGAAGGATTTTCCGATCTCGCGGATCCAAGGCCAAGGGTGGACGAGCTCCTGGGCCGGGCGCGGCGCCACGGGGGAAGGAGGGAAGGACATGGCCGTGGCGATCAAAGGACTTGTGGCCCAACGTGGGTTGGTTTGGGAAATGTAGACTTTGGCAAAAACCTGGGGTCCCATTCCTGGTGGTCTTTCTGTTTTGAAGTGCTTAAGTTACGACAGCATGTCGTGCATGCATTTGCAGACCACGAAATGAAGAGAGGCTCACACTGCCGCTGGTTCTGCTGCGCCGCCTTTGGCCGAGCGAGACGCTGGGCCGTCGAAATGCCAAGTTCGAGCGCTGAGGCCTTCCTGCCCGGCAAGAAGTTCTATCCTGACGGCTCGGGGAGTGGGGGGGAATGACCAGCTCCATACACACCTGCAGGGTGCAGTTCCTTTTCTTCAGCCCCACTGATTAGAGAACTGCAACCCCTTGTTTTGGACTCTCAAAACAGGGGTTCTTCCAAGTTGAGTCTGGTAGACTGTGTTCTCAAAGGTGGGTGTACATTTTTTGGGAAGCCCCGTTGGTTGGTTTTGAATGGACACCAAGAGGAGATCGTTTGGGCCCCCTTGTCTTGAGACAAACCAAGCTGGCTCGCCCTGTGTTGCACTTGTTGCCCCTGTGATTTGAGGAGGCAAGTCTCCCAATACCTGTAAGACCAAGCTACGCGTGCGTCTTCAGAATCAGCCTGCAACGTTTCATACCTGTTTGTGCTTGCAGCGCATTGGCCTTTTGTCCGTAAGGTTGACTTCTGTTGAAGGCGGCCGGCCTTTTCAAGGATCCCTCGACTTCGTGTTTCTCCGGGCGCCATCGGGGCCAAGAGAGGCAACTTGACCGCAGGCTTCGACGGCTTGCTGAATCTCACGCTTGGCCCTCGCGGCTTGGCTAAAACAAAAATGCGTGGTGCAGGGGGGAACCTTTAGCGGTCACTTTAGCGTCCCAAACCGCTGCTTTTTGGTTTGGCCCTCCGCTCGATTTAGCTGCTGCCTACCGACGCATCCAGTACACTTGAAGAGCATGCAAAAAAGTTGACATGCGGCGTTTTGTGCTCCAGGCAAAGGGCTGAGCAGAAGTTGCTTGCGCAATCATAGCCTGGGCAACCTAATGGAGGTTGTTTGAACACGATCGCTTTGAGTATGAGTCACTGACAACATTGTTTGTAGTCTACTGCTTGTTTGGGCACGGGACATGGGGGGTACTGCGGGGTGCATGGGGGGAAGGGGGGGATCATTCAAGAAGGACAACCCAAATTGTCCCATGCTCTCTTGGGTTCGCTTGCAACGCTGTCCGCGTACTTCTTCAAGCCGGCGGCTCGGCATCCGGGATCCAGCATGCATGCTGCTCCAGTAGCGTTGGAAGCGGCTTTCATTCAATGAGCCGAAAGAAATCGACCACAAGCCTGGACGGAATCCTCGTTGTCCATGTTCACCATAGGCAACGCTCGCGCATGTTTTGGCCATGTATGGGTGTGCCATGGTCCATGTGTTTTGTTTTCGTTCAAGGGTTTGCCCATTAGGGTCATATTTTTCGGCACCATGTTTTGATCTATTTCACAACTTGGCTATCGCTTGTGGTTGGTTTACTTGCATGTGCTGGTTGGTAGAGGAACGCAGCAAAAACCGTGGTGTTGGGTTGGTCTCCTTTCGGTTGGCTGGGGAGAAGGGACAGGGCGGCACAAAGTATGAAGCAGCTTCGCAGCTCTGAGGCCAAACGGGTGCAACGCTGCGGGCAGGGGCGCCCCAGATTGCCAGCAGGTGGTGATGTGTGTAACAGATATTCCGGGTCGTTGTGGCAGTAGCCGTTGTGTGGCAAACGTCTGATGGACGAGAGTAGTAGCCACTGCTCTTGTGGCTGAACGGGCTTGAAGCAGTTTGTGAGAGTTCTGGATCCCCACCCCTTAAAAGTGGAATTGGGAAAGCGACCCCTAGAATTGCATAATTGATCGGTCTTTTTGTGGCTGCTCAATCCACCTTGTTGAGTGCAGCTATCCCACAAGAACTAGCCTCAAATGGCTTTGGGTTTAGCTGAAGATATTCATTGCATGTGGCAGTGGAACTTGTGGCTTCGATTCGGCCCGATGAAAGGCCAGGGACAGGCTTCGGAGCTGCCACGGCCTTTCCTCACAAGCTGCTGTGAAGCAAGCAGCACAACTGCGCTGCGCTTGCCGGCCATGATGATGCCGTGTATTCCGGTGGATTCCCGTGGAGTGCTCTGTCCATGTTGGCCACTGGGTGCCACCCGAGGTTGTTTAAGTTGCCCGCAAAGTTCCTTGCTCGTGGTTTGCCGTCTTCCTTCCGCCTTCAGGTCACGGCGTTGGTCACCGACGCTTGACGCAACGAAAAAGATGGCTTGGGCATGCGGGATGTGCACGGGAGAGCTGGGAAGGACTTGTGTTGACCTGCGCTCGAAGATGGCAAGGAACTTAGTCCGGGACCTCCCCCACGTAAATGATATCAATTGGCAGGCGACGTGGCCATGCCGTTTTGTGAGGCACAGCAGCCCGCCTAGGTTGCCCGCCTCTTATCCTGAAACCTTCAAGTTGAGTGCCCCCCCCCCGCCAAGAGCATTCAATCAAGAATATAACTATGCATTTAGGAGGAGTTGCTGCCAACTTTAAAAGATGACCTGATTTCGTGCTTGCTTCCCGCGGTAAATGCCTTGTTTTGACGTGGAGGACAGTCAGACATGGGTCAGCTCTGTGGGAAAGCATTACGGCCTCAGCTCTGTGGATTCGGGTTTGTGACCTCACCCTTGAAGGCTCCTGCCATTGGGATGCCTCATTCTTGTGCCAAGGCATTTTTTTCTTTTTTTCTTTTCTCAGGGGTTCCTCATATGCCCCCTTCAAACATCACCCCAAGGTACTAAAAGGAAGCTGCCCAAAGATGGATGAACGAGGCAGGTTCGTTTTTTGTTGGATTCCATCTCTTTCCAGGCTCTGCGGATGCATGGCGCGCGGACTTTTGGCTCTCAGAGATGCGATCTGGCTTTGCGGGGCGCTTCTGCCCCAGCAATTGATAGCATATGGCTGCTTCAAATTGGCAATTCTGAAGAAAAGGTGGCCAAAGGTAAGAACACCTCTGGCAATGCCAAACTTACCCCCCCCCCTCCCACCTCACAGCTTGGCCCCCCACGTATTCGTGGCCCCGCGGCCCCGCGGAACTGGGGACCCGGAAGGTTCCGAAGCGCTTTTGGGCCCTTCGGCGCCCGAAGGCTCGGGTTTGGTGGCGCGGATGACTCGCTGAACATAAGTTCGCGTGGTAATTCCACAGCATGGCCCGGCGGCGATCTTTTTTTGGTGGTTCCTGTGTGAGCTGGCAAGGGAGGCATGAGGTTGCACCGGGGTTCAGAGAGTTTATTGCTGAGGGTGGAAAAGTGTTGGGTCAGTTGGAATGCGCAGGTCGCCATGTCGCAGACGGCCCTGCAATGGGCGGGGGCCCCAGTGGCAGCTTCGGGCAGGCGTCCCTGAATTCCGTTTTGGAGTGAGTGAGTGAGTGAGTGGGTGGGTGGGTGGGCGGGCGGGCGGGTGGGTGGGCGGGTGAGTGAGTGAGGTGTGGGGGTGTGGGGGTGTGGGGGTGTGGGGGTGTGGGGGTGTGGGGGTGTGGGGGTGTGGGGGTGTGGGGGTGTGGGGGTGTGGGGGTGTGGGGGTGGGAGGGTGAGGGGGTGTGGGGGTGTGGGGGTGGGAGGGTGGGGGGGTGGGGGGGTTGGGGGGGGTGGGGGTGGGGGTTGGCCTGGCGTGATGTGGGGTGTGGAGTGGAGTGGAATGAGGAGTGAGTGGAGTGAGACGAGTGGAGTGAGTTGAGTGGGTGGAGTGAGTGCAGCGAGTGAGCGACATCAGGCGAGGCAAGGCGAGTAAAGTGAGTGAGGTCTGCGGGTGAAGAGGCGAGTTGAGGTGAGGTAAGCGGAGTGGTTGAGGCGAATGAGCAGAGTGAGTTGAGTGAGGTAGTTGAGTGAGGACAGTGGTGTGAAGGTGTGGTGGCGAGGTGAGGGGAGTGAGCGGAGTGCGGGGAGTGAGGGGAGTGAGGGGAGTGAGGGGAGTGAGGGGAGTGAGGGGGGTGAGGGGAGTGAGGGGAGTGAGGGGGGGGGGGGGGGGGTGAGGGGTGAGGGGGGAAGTGGGGTTGTGAGTGAATTGTGTGAGTTGTGTCGAATGGATTCAACTTGCGGGGAATTGAATTGGCTGGTGGGTTGGAGCAATTGCGTCAGATCAAGTCAAACCAAGTCAAAACAAACAATTCAATTCACATATACCAAATCAAGCAAATCAATTCAAATCACATCCAACCCATCCAGTCCAACCCAATCCAATCAAGCAATCAACCAACCAATCAATCAATCAATCAATCAATCAATCAATCAATCAATCAATCAATCAATCAGTCAATCAGTCAATGAGTCAATCAGTCAATCAGTCAATCAGTCAATCAGTCAATCAGTCAATCAATCAGTCAATCAATCAGTCAATCAATCAGTCAATCAATCAGTCAATCAGTCAATCAGTCAATCAGTCAATCAGTCAATCAGTCAATCAGTCAATCAGTCAATCAGTCAATCGTCAATCAGTCAATCAGTCATCATCAATCAATCAGTCAATCAGTCAATCAGTCAATCAGTCAATCAGTCAATCAATCAATCAATCAATCAATCAATCAATCAATCAATCAATCAATCAATCAATCAATCAATCAATCAATCAATCAATCAATCAATCAATCAATCAATCAATCAATCAATCAATCAATCAATCAATCAATCAATCAATCAATCAATCAATCCACCAACGAATCAGTCAATCAATCCACCAACGAATCAATCAATCAATTAATCAACCAACCAACCAACCAACCAATCAATCGATCGATCGATCAATCGATCAATCGATCAATCAGTCAATCAGTCAATGAGTCAATCAGTCAATCAGTCAATCAATCAGTCAATCAATCAGTCAATCAATCAGTCAATCAATCAGTCAATCAATCAGTCAATCAGTCAATCAGTCAATCAGTCAATCAGTCAATCAGTCAATCAGTCAATCGGTCAATCGGTCAATCAGTCAATCAGTCAATCAGTCAGTCAGTCAATCAGTCAATCAATCATTCAATCATTCATTCATTCATTCATTCAATCAATCAATCAATCATTCATTCATTCAATCAATCAATCAATCAATCAATCAATCAATGACTCAACGAATTAACGAATCAACCAATCAACCAAATCAATCAATCCAATCAATCCAATCAATCCAATCAATCCAATCAATCCAATCAATCCAATCAATGCAATCAATCCATCAATCCATCAATCCATGAATCCATCAATCCGTCAATCCATCAATCCATCAATCAGTCAGTCAAGCAAGCAAGCAAGCAAGCAAGCAAGCAAGGAAGGAAGGAAGCAAGCAAGCAAGCAAGCAAGCAAGCAAGCAAGCAAGCAAGCAAGCAAGCAAACAATCACACAATCACACAATCACACAATCAATTAATCAATCTGACCAATTGACTTCCACGGAAGCTTTTGCCACCCAAGGCCAATTGCGCCTGGACTGGCGTGATGTTGTTGCAATTGCCCGGGGCCCTAGGCCTTTCCTGCGCAGCCCAGATCTTGCAACGCCAGTTCTGATGCACGTCCCTCCGCTTTTTGTGGCTGACACCTTATCAGTATGCTTGTTTGATGCGTAAGAAAGGGGGTTGCCTTCACACGAGCTGCAATCTGTGCCATATTCAGGGTTGCCCCCCTTGTGGTTCAAATCACAACTGGCCGCTGCATCCAAAACCATGTTCGACCTCGAAGGCCTGCAGCAACCTTTGGGAACGACATCAGAGCAGAAGAACTGCGCTGTCAAGAGTCACCGGTTACAAGATTTTCCAGACGAAGCGTGCGCCTGTTGACCTGGGTCGTTCAAAAGTCTCTGGAAAGAACCACAGGCCCGAACGCGATCTGGCGGATGTTCGCAATGATGCTTTAGTCACCTTTCCTAGCTCTGTGAAAGTTTCCAAGCACCCAAACTCTAAGTCTTCCTGCTGCACTAATGTCTGCCCTGGATTCACAAATCGTTTCTGACCTCTCATTGACGGTAACTAGGGGGTCATGAGTCGGGGATTCGGGTTCTTAACATAACAAACATTTACAGCATGCCTTTCCAAGTCCTTCGTAGTCTTCTTGCCAGGTGCACAGTCTATTTCACCTGGGATGCGGTAGACTTCATGGCCAAGCAGTGGCAAAGTAGCTCCGCGGCCATCCGCAACGCCAAGCATGCAACCGCCGGCCCCTCAGCCTCCTTTCGGCGTTCGGCCGCCGGTCCAGGGGGCGCAGCGCAGATCCCTTTCCTCAGGGTTTTTTCCTGTTCTTCCTCTCTTCACTGCTCCAGGCAGAGCAAATTTCAATGGGGAGCCACCTCCAAATTGGTTGGTGGACATGAATCCCACCAAAAAAAGTTCATCACAGGGTCCCTTAAACAAATCGCCTCTCTTGCAGCAGCTTGCGCCTGTTGCAGCTCTTGGCTTCGCCCCCTCTGGCCGTCCAGCTCCCTTTGCCGGGCTCTGCCCTATATTTGTTTCTTCTTCTTTTTTTCCCCGGGAAACTCTGCAGGGATATTGGGGCCATGCGGTTTTCCGGGGTGCCCGCTTGTGAAGTCAACGGGGCCAGGGCCGCGGCTTTCCAGGGCGCCCGCTGTTTTTGGAAGCCAATGCCAGGTGCTGAGCTGGCCCTTCAAGGGCGCAGTGGAGGTCTACATGTTCGACAGCTGCAGCGAGGAGGGCTTGATGTCGCTCCAGGAGTATGCCCAGAACGCCTCGCAGGAGCTTTGAAGAAAACCAGCCCGCCCCCCAAACAGTCCGGAAGGGTCAGTGGCTGAGCTCCCAAGACAAGCAGGGTCGGAACAGCACACCGGGAGCAGAACTGGTACATAGGGAATGAAACATGTAGACGCAGCAGCGCCAGTAGCAGCAACAGCAACAAAACACCAGCGCAAACAAGAGAAAAACCAACAACATCAACTACCTTGCTCCGAGCGACTCCAGCTTCGACGTTTTCATTTGCGGGCTGGTCTGTCACAGCGTGGTATGGGCTGATCTGTCATTGCGCAGGGTCCGTGTCACAGCTGTCTTTGGCAGGGTGTTGTTCTTCTTCTGGTGTTGTTGTTGTCGTTGTCGTTGTTGTTGTTGCTTGCTTGCTTGCTTGCTTGCTTGCTTGCTTGCTTGCTTGCTTGCTTGCTTGCTTGCTTGCCTGCCTGCCTGCCTGCCTGCCTGCCTGCCTGCCTGCCTGCCTGCCTGCCTGCCTGCCTGCCTGCCTGCCTGCCTGCCTGCCTGCCCTGCCTGCCTGCCTGCCTGCCTGCCTGCCTGCCTGCCTGCCTGCCTGCCTGCCTGCCTGCCTGCCTGCCTGCCTGCCTGCCTGCCTGCCTGCCTGCATGCTTGCGTGCTTGCTTGCTGTATTGTTTGTTTTGTTTGTTTGTTTGTTTGTTGGTGGGTTCGTCGTCGTTGTTGGTGCGGTGGTTGTGGCTGTGGTGGCGTTGCTGCTGCTGCTGCTGCTGCTGCTGCTGCTGCTGCTGCTGCTGCTGCTGCTGCTTCTGCTGCTGCTGCTGCTGCTGCTGCTGTCGCTTTTGTTCTTGTCAGCGTGGCTACGGCTACTGCAACGTTGTTTTTTTAACCGTGGGTTTGTCCAGTCGCAACGTAGTCCACTCTGGAGTGGCGCTTTTGTTCGATTTTTCCACCGCATTAAGTACAGAGCGCGCAGCCACAGGATACCCACGCCGATTTCTGCAACGTCAGAACAATAGATGGCCAGCGGGTGTTCTATCCCCCGGACAAAGTCATTGAGCGTCAGAGGCGGGGCGTGCCAGAGTCAGACCTGAGCCTTACGCAAACCGAGCTGCCGCACCATGGAAGCTGCAGTGGGCTGTTCAAAGTCTGGTCCATTCTGGTCCTTTTGCTGTTGCACGTTCACGCCTCCTGCCCAGGAACGCATTCGGGGTGCTTGACGAATTGAAGCCCTCGTCCTCCGACAAGGAATTGAACTCCTCGTCCTCCGAGGGCGAGGGAGCAAACAGCTCGGCCGAGTCGCGGCGCTTGTTGTCCACCGAGGAGGTGGCGTGCCCCGGCGAAAACTTCGGACTCCGGCGGGAAAACACTCTCATCAATTTGTCCAGTTGACCGTTGTGACACTCTTGGTTGGTGTTCTCCAACAATTTGTTTGTGATGTCCGCAAGGTGCAGCCTTGATTCTAACTGTCAGCACCGGTTGGTTGGGCAGGGCCCTCGACCATTGTCGGCCCTTGTCGCCAGCTGATTAAAGCATGGTTCATCGCTGTGGCTGACCGCATGAGCTTATCAGCTTTGAATGCACAACCCCCATAGCACAAGAAACTCTATGCCCCACCCACATCTCGGGTATGATGGTTGTCCTTGCCACAGTCTTGGTTGCCGCTTGTTTACCCGTAAGTTGTTGCCATCTACTGTATGTTATTGGGACAAAGTGCATCTCTGGATGTGTTCAATGGCGTGCACGTTCCATTTCGGCCAGGGCTGTGTGTCCTTTTTCTGCGCTACGCTGCAGCATTGCTTTTTTGATAGAGGTGTTCAGTTGCTCTTTCCCAGGGTGGCTGGAAGGAACTGTGACTTTTGGTACCCATTCTGGGGTGGGTTGCAGGGCCAGCGACCCTTTTTGGGATATCTGACATATCTGCGTTACGGTTCGCATGGGCGAGAATCTAAGAAGTGGGCCAACGCTGCCTGCGGTAGGTTTGAAGTCCTGGTGCCGGCTGAGGTCCATGGCGTTGAGTTTCAGCAGCACATCTCAGGACGCGCTCTGAGCGCCTTTTTGGTTTGGGGAGCAGTGCTCCTTCACTTCCGTTGGTCCCACTTGCCGCTTTTGGGCGACTAGATGCATGGGCGAAGCCCCTCCCCTCATGACATCTGGCCGCAAAGAAAGCTCGCGCCTGGCAGGGATGAGCTGCCTGGGCTTAGAGAGGGTCTTTTGTTGGCGAACCCCTGTTGGTTGATGTGAAAGGCATTTTTTGTTATTGGGAGGGCGCAACCTCCTCCTTGCCATTTTTCAAGTGAGTTTTCTTTTGGGGGAGATCATAGGACCAACTTTTTCCGGAGGGGCTCATGAGAGGGGCTCATGACTCGGTTTCCCCGGCAAAACTGGCCCAAAGGCGCTTGCATCGGATGGCCAGGGAACTGGCAGTGTCTTCTTGTCCTTAGGCTGTTGCAGCGTTGCTGTAGAAATCCCAGTCGACCTGTTTTCCATTTTGCCTTTTCGACGTGTGAATGTTCTTCTTCTTTTTTTCGGTTCGGAAGTTCAACAAGCCAGTACGTGGTCAGCTTTTTGCATTTTTAGCCCAGCTCTTCGACGTTCTGGCGGACTTCTCGTTTTGGCCCGCCGATCTTTGCGACTTTCGCTTTGGTCCGAACTTACTTTTGCGGGCCTGATGTCGCAGTTCTTTGGGGCAATTATCACCCTAGTTGTCATTCAGTCTCTAGATCTTGTCATTGAAGGTTAGGGGGCGTGCCCCGACCAGGAACAGAACTATACACACTTACTACTATGTGCGCAAATAAATCAAAAATACAGGTAGACAGTCTATTGAAATCTCATTGCACATTTACGACATGCTTGTTGGAAATGTTGACGAAGCCGGGTTGGGCGAATGGAGTGTGTGGCTTGAAAAAACACTAATTGAGATGGGAAGTAATTGGTAAACCGGTACAGGGAGAGGGGGCGGGAGCGGGGGAGCGGTGGCAAACCAGAGCGGAGTGTGTGTGCGGGTGTGTGCGCAAAGTGGAACGAGGGGGCAAACCCAAACAGGAACGGGGGGTGGGCGAGGTGCAAAACGGACTGAGGGTTGCTCGGCACTTCGGCGGTTCGATTTGGACTTTCTGATTGGCGCCCGGGCCTTCGTACTTTGACTTTTTGATTCCCGGTCAGCCAAGACTGCGCGTTTGGCTATGGGTCTCGGGAAATTTGGAGTGGCTTCGCATGGGGCTGTGAACTACTTTCACGGTGGCAAGTGCATTCCTCGTAGTTTCAGCAATCCCCATGTTTCAGTGTTCGATTTTGCCGATGTTTGCCGCTGCCAGTTTTATGGAGCATTGTCTGTGCCCAAATGGGATTCTTCTCCTTGCCCCCCCTTTTCAAGTAGTAGCTGGCAGTCATGCGGCAAAAACATGCAGATTTCATGTCAGAGGGGGATGTCAACTCAAGTGTGACTTCATGTGTGTGCACGTTCACGCCCATGTTGCAACAGTGTTTCTTCTCTGCTGCGCTCGCGTCAAGCTGCGCTCTTCCTCCGGCAGTCTCCGAAGTTTTTTGCTTAAGCCATCAAATCTGTCCCGGTTCTCACCAGATTCCTAGAGCTCCAACAGCTCAAGTCGAAGTACGGGGATGCCAACTGACCACGGTGTTTGGTTCCGTGTTTGCGTTGCGCGAGGAGGTCCTTTTCGACATGAGGAAGATCATCTGGCACCTTGGCATGCGGGGTGAGTCATCGAGTGATAGGACCAGACGCTTGTTTTAGTTTCTGCCTTTTTGGCAGATGCCTAAGCGGCTTGCTCCCCGCTCCAGCAATAGAGCCTGAGGAGAAAATACGGCAAGGGGGCTGTGCGCAGACAGGCCGCCTCTAAGGGGAAGGCTAATTCAATGGGGGGTGGGATGCTTCCTGAAGGACCCCCACGCACCCCGCAAAATGAGCCCCTCTGACAACATCGGGGCATTGATTGTAAACAGGAAGTCCCATAGCTTAGAAATTTTAAGCAGGGGGTTGGTTCAGCCCCGGGTTGTGATGCACCTCTGAAGAATCCGGTGCATTCCAGTCGCGAGTTGTGGCGGTGTTTTCTCTGCTTAATCATAAATTTAGCTTCAACCACGCCAGCACCCCAGAGCTTTTGAGCATGCCATGCCCGCAAACTTTTCCGTGACTGGCCACTGCTCTCCGCAAAATGTCCTGCACTGGCACAGCGGCCGAACGACTCCTCCGTGTCTCGCAACGCTGCCATCGCTGCCCATGCCGCAGCATCAACACACGCGGCTTGGGGTCGATTGAAAGACTCGTTGCAAAACGCGAACCTGCTTGTACATGTTATGTAGTCGTGTCTTTTAGCAGGAAGACATTAAGCGTTCGCGGAAGCTGCCGAGTGGGGTTTGTAGAGAATTGAAAACCCCTGCTCCTTTGTGACTAGGGGAAGGCTTCACATTTGCCGGAGCCGCTAGGCAGATGGTGACGACCGAGCCGCTCGTCATCAAGCACTCCTGCGATGGCGCGAACGTGACCTTCGGCAGGGTAAATCTCTTGGCTGCTTGGCGAGTGGTTTTTGCTGGGCGCGAAGAGGCTTTTTCCCTTAGCATCGGGGTGGGGCTCAAAGCTAAACAACTTCGGCAGCGTTGCCAAAGCATTTGGTCCATTATGGCCCACTGAGCATTGAGCCAATTCTGAAGTGCGTGCGGAAGATCGATTGTCACTCCTGAGCTGGGCGATGAAGTGTAGTGCCCACAATGCCCAAACCAAGAAGTGCTCAACATAGATCAATGAAAGGCACGGCACATTGAAGCAGCAAGGCTTGCATGTGCAACTCATGTCAGCGGTTGTGCAGGCCTTGTCACCATTTGTCACCACGGATACTCCAAAAAGCCTTGGGTGAAAAGTCAGGCAAGCGAAAGCAAGCCTGAGGCAGTCCCGTTGGCAGTTTCAGAGTGCTCGCCATTGGCTTGAATCTTTGTGCTGTTAGACATGCTCAGTGTCACTCAGGTGGTAAGAAGTTTGAGGCATAGCTCTCGGTGGGAAGACTGGCCACTAGATGTAATCCAGTCGTTCCACCATGCAGCTGAAGGCTTTTCTCGGATGCCAGTCAGATTTTGTGCCTTTCTTGGGTCCCCCTGGGCGGTTGCTCCCTTGCGCTACGCCCACAGGGTCCGCAACGGCTCCCCCCTGGAAAGGTATGGAATTGTGAATGGCTTTTGTTGGGCGCTTGGGTCATTTTCACATAAATTGAGGAGGTTCCTATTCAGAGACAAACGCATGCTATGCCTGCAGCGGCCTAGAATAGATATCTCAACATGATCATCATGAACAACCTGGCCCATAACAAGGCAGAGGCAGGGCATGCTTGTGGGGCACGGGCATGGGTGAGATGGAGAAGAGTCCGGGCCATGGCGGTGCTCGAAGATTGGCGTTTGTATGTTATAGCTGTTGCCTTTGGGTTGAATCCTTTTTTCACCTTTTTAGGCAAGGGTTCCGATTCCTTTTAACTCAACCAACCAAAAAAAAAAAACAAAAAAAAACGTTGCCCTTCTCCCATGGAAATCCACTGTGGGCATCCGAGTGTTTTGTAGCTGTGACTGGTTGCCAAAGGGAAACTGGATAGCCCACCTTCGGCAACCGCCCGTGCAGGCCCTGAAAAGGAAGCGGCGGGAAGTGATGGCGAAGCTGAAGAGCAGGCTCCGAGCTGGAGACGGAGCAGAGGGAGCCGGAGATGACGGAGACGACGGCGACGTAGTAGACGGAGACGGAGATGGAGACGGAGATGGAGACGGAGAAGAAGAAGACGGAGAAATAAGTACTGCAATTTGGCAAAAGATGGAAAGGACATGGCATGCTGTCCGAAAAGCGGAAAAGTGTGTCCTGAACGGGGTGCCAATGTGTGCGCAGCGCAGCCCCCTGAGTTTGCGCAACGCTTTGAGCCAAGCCTGGCGCACGTGCGCCCCCTGTTCCTTGTTCCACATGAGGTATGCGTACGCTTTTCTGGGCATGTCCTTCGTAAAGACTCTGCTCCCTCGCCTCCACACAGACGCTGTTGCCAGCATGCTTTGCAGATGGGCATTGGCGCGGCAGCACGGCCTGTTGCGAGCATTTGTGTGCTCCTGCTTAGATATGCTTGCAATGGCATACAATAGCAATTTAATTAGCGGTGTATGTCCCGAGCAAACGGCCTAAACCTTGTAGCAGATTCATGGTAGGCCATTTTGCTTGTGGCTGCAAGTTCTTTATTTGTGGCCCTGTGGTGATGTCATCAAGCTGCATTTGGCTCGTTTCGTGCTCCTCCGTATTTTTGCCTCCATCGTCTAATCCAAAAATTAAGGGTCGAGCAAGTATGACCAGTGATTCCATCTCTAGCCGGGTTCAAGTCATGCATAGTCATACCTACTTTAGAATTGGTTTAGTATTGGCCTATTCTAAAAGCAGTAATCTCGGATTTGGGATTTCCGGAAAGCATCGTCTTTCATTAGGGTGACCTTTATTACTAGGGGGAAAGGATTACTGCTGTTTCCTCTCTTGCGCCCTGCGCCTTTTAAGCTGTGCCGTTTCGCTGCTTCCGAGGCAGTAGCGACGGTGCGCATGGCAGAATATTGGCTGCTGCTTGGCTCAAGCCAAAAGATCATTCTTCCATGAAAAGGCTTGACTACCCCCCAAAATGTGGGTAAACTGTTTGCCAGCGTTCTCCGTGCTTTGGCACCCCGTGGCGATTCAGCGGGGATTCAAGGTGTACTGAAAGTCGATGTTTTGTCCAGTGCCGCGAGGACCTCGCAGGCAGCTGGCCAGACAAACACTGGGAATCTGGTTGAATTGTAGCCATCTTCGGAAAGAACGAAGCGTCGGGCACTCCCAAAAATGCGTGTGGAGGGGCATAGAAGCTTTTGCGACGAATGCTACCTTGAGTCTGCAACAATCTTATGGGAGGATCGTGAGAACCGGGGAACGCTCAAAATCTCGTGGTTTTTTTTGCTTTCCACCTTCTCTCGCGCAACCTTCGTCGGACTTTTGCAGGGTGGACCTCAAAACGCTCATGACCCTTTGCTCTTTTTTTTTCTTCCAGAGGCGAACCCTCGCGTTTAGGTGATGCAACCAGCTCAAGATAAACCCTCTGCGGACTTCCGGTGCGTCGACCTCAATGGCTTGCGCGTGTCCCGCAAAGCATTTCCGGATTTGCGAGTTCCTGATTTGATTCGTCAGGCCCTCACAGGTGCGAGCATCAGCTTCGCGAATTGGGGCGTCGCATTTCAGCATCGCTCGCGTTGTCTGCATCTCGGCTTCGCCCGAAGAAAAGCGTCAAGCCGGCTTTGGGCGTCAGACCTTCACAAGCACGATTTGAGGAGTTCAGGCGTCAAATTTCAGCGTCAGCTGCATGTAGCTTCAGCTGCCAAGCTGAATTTCAGCTTCGGCTCGAATGTAAGTGTCAGGCCAATTTGAGCACGGGCACAAACCAGCTTTGCGAATGCAGGCGTCGAATTTCAGCATCAGCCACGTGTTCAGATTCACCTGCCTGTGTCATGTGCAGCCATCAGTTTTCATGTCGAGTTCAAGCATCAGCGGGGTCAAAGGGCATTTAAGGCGCCAACATCGGAAGCAACAAGTTCAGCTGCAGGGGTGCAACAAGCGGACTCGATTCCGGGGTCCTTGAACATACAAGTATGAACCTAGGCGACTGAACAAACAAGTTTGGAAAGAGAATGGAGCCCTGCGACTTCTTTGGTTGACCCGCGTATGTCCGTTAGGCTCCGTTAGGCTCCCTTCATGCTCCCTGAGACACCCCACGAACGCAGGGCATCGCAGGGCACCTTGTTTCCACGGGGGCTGGGCAGCTCACTTCGTGTGTGACAAGGGCGACAGAACGTTCGTCCAGGTCTCCAGGTCTCCAGGTCTGCCATGTCCCCCCCCCCCCCCCGCCCCGCCCCCCGCCCCCGGTCAAATGAGCCAGCTTCTGAATTTCCGGGCGGAGATTTTTTACGGGTGGGAGATGCCTGAGGTTGAAATATGCCTTTCTCGCTTGCCTTGTGGCGCGGTTTGTCCTCAACAAGCTGCACGCCATCATCGGCTGTCTCTGTGAAAGTCGCCTCGGCATTTGGGGCTGACGCCTTTGGGCTTTGGGTTCTCGTTTTGTTTTAGCATCACCTCTTGCTGGCCATTTCAACATGAGCAACGTTCTAAAACCCCGCACTTGAAAGTAGTATTCGGGAGGAAATATCGTTTTCAAAATGTTGACTTTTTCCAGGTCGCGGAAGCGCCGCGCAAGGTTCGCGGAAGGGTTTCTCCTTTATGTACTCGCGGAAGCTTCGCGGAAGGGCTACGATTCAATCACGAAAGCAATAAATTGTAGTTTGCCTTCACGTGCGGAAGCGAAAACGAACCATCCCATTTCTCAATCCGCGGAAGCGACGCGCGGAAGTGATTCCCTCTTCAAACCTCTTGCGGAAGGAACCTTTCATGCCGCGCAAGCTCCGCGGAAGCCTTCGCGGAAGGGATTTGATATTTCTCTTCGGCCGCAAGTGGGTTAAGAACACTGCTCACATGAGTTGCTTCTTGGGGTACGAAGAAAGGAACTATCACCAGATCCCATGAGTTCTAACCATTTCAATGTATTTGATGAGCACTGGGAGCGGTGCGCGGCGAGGTTGAAAGGGTTGTGCCGCCTACATGTGTGGGTGTAGTCGGCCTTCATGGTCGAGTCGTCGTGCCCTGTGACTGATCAGGTGGCTTGTCTGCGTTGCGGTTGCTTTGCTTGCGCTTTGCTTTTTGGGATTGCTTTTGATTTTTGGCTTTGCTCGTCTGGCAGCTTGCTTTGCCAGCTGTGCTTTGGTTGCTTTGTTTTTGCGGCTTTTCTTGCCAGTCTGTGTGCCTGCTGCCTGTCTGCCTGCTGCCTGCCTGCCTGCCTGTCTGCCTGCTGCCTGTCTGCCTGCCCGCATGCCTGCATGCCTGCCTGCTCTTGGCGGAAACGCCGACCCGCGGCTTGTAAGACCATCTCTGGCGCTCAACGCGCCAGCATTCCCTCAGATGAGGCATTTGCAGCGATGAATCGCTTCTGTAAGGGCTTTGCCAGGATGTTTGCCGGCTTGCTTTGTCATCATCTTAAATCCTAACGGAAAGGAAGAAAGCGGTTGTCCAGTTCCAGGAGTCCTGGAGATGCGATGGATCGCAAATATCCCGAAGCGGATGCATGCCATGTGGCGTGCACCAGTTGTTTCAGCCATTTGCATAGAGTGGCCGCTTACTTGGTTCCGAGCAGCATCCAAGTCAGGTCAGCCTGGAAAGGATCCAGCAAATCGTTGAGCGTCACGCCTTGCTGGGTGCTTCGGTGCTTCCTGCGCGGTTTTGTTGGGCGGGGCTTCTGGCTTTCTCCTGCTGGTTGCCTGGAAGACGGCACAGGCGAGCACAGGGAGGGCATTGTCTTGGGTTTTCCCTGGCCACGTGTTGCAGTGGAGCACGGTGGGTCAACCAGGCCAGGCGGTAGTTTCCTTACACCGGTTTCAGGTCGGCCAGCACTAGTAGAGGGCTCCAAATTCGCCCGAGCTTATCAGCCCAGAATGCACTCTTCACCACTGCCCACATTCTCTGGCTAAGACTGAATTTGTGACCGAGGTATGGACGCCATTCACATCGACTCCTGGCGATCTCGCTGTGACAGGCGCCTGGAGGCCGTCATGCTACATGCGACCCTTGGCTGAGGCAATTGGCCAGGTTTGGGGCGGGGGCTGAGGCACGCAGAAGCAGGCGGCCCTTGACATTGGCTGGGAGTATTAGTGGTCCCATGTGTGCTTTGTCAGCGAGCACCACGGTTTTAATCATGTCATCAGCGTCAGCGCGCGCCCACCAGACCCCACACATGCACGCTCCAAGTCCAACAGCAAACTGTCCTCAAAGGCCCTCTGGAGGCAAGCGAGATAAGGAGTCGCATCTGATCTACTCCCGGAGAATTGGTTGAAGAGCGCCCTTCATCATGACAATGACGCACCGCCCATTTGCCCTCATCATGGAGTGTCATGAGCAGATCGCATGGGATTGTTCGCCGTCCAACCCACATCAGCTCAGAAATCGTTTTTGAGTCGGCGTGGCACGAGGCAGGGGGGCGAGTCTCCAACCCATTTATTGTTGTCCAAGATTTACTGTTGGCACTAGGCCACACTTGCGCACATGCTTTACGTAGCATTCAAGAAGCGCAAAGGCGGAGTGAAAAGGCGCCGATCCTCATCCGATTGCCGCCCTGCCTTGTTCACAACCTGTTGCGAGCAGAGCCTTACGCTTTGGATTGGCTTGTGAGTTTTGTCATTGGCCCCAAGCTCATGCAGTGCTTTCTGTGGCGAAGCAGCAGTGCATGCAAGACACAGCTTTGTCCAAAGCTGTTTCGTCAGCTTCGTGACTCAGGATGTCAGCGGTGCTCTGTGTTTGCCTGCAGGCGGGGAGTTCTGCTGGAACAGGCTTGCATGTTGCGGGTGATTTTTGTTGGAAAGTAGCTAGCATGTGTGCGGCGCCAGTTTGCAAGGCCCACCATCAAACACGCCGTTTGGAGAGGCTCTTTTGCTCACCCATTTGAGCAAAGGAGGGGGCGCAGAAGGCCTGTGCTACCCAGGGCTTCGCCATAGAAGTGGAAGCGCTTGTGTGGGATGGAATCCACAGTTAGTTGGACCCGCTGTGCCGGCTTCGTTGCTCCATCACAAGCATGGGTCTCCTGGGTGTCAGGGAATCACTAGATGCATGCCGCGCGTCCAGCAATGTGCTTCATACCTTCACCCCAGATGAAAGCAGAAGAGAGGTGCTGCCTTCGTCAGGGGTCATTATGTTGGCGCTTTCTGGGGGTTATCAAGGTCAGAATTGGGGTTGTTTCCCTTTACTCCACCACTTAGAGCGTGGGGCTCGTGCTTTGCGCCAGGTGGTGCAGAGCACTATGTTCATCACGGTGTGGCGGAGCGGCCACGCCCTGGTCCCGCCCTTTGGCATGGGCCGAGGACTTTGGGGCGCCTGGGGTTTTGTCCTTCGCAGGTTTGAAACCTATGCTTCGTTGATGGCTGTGAGGTGAGTGTCCTTTGTTCAAAGGAGAGACGCAAGAAGGCAACCAAAGGTGACGCGGATTCCAACTTGCCCTTGAGAAGACTGGGATTGGGGACCTGACAAATGCAATCTCATTGAGGTACTCGTAGCAAGTCTTTGCAACAAATTGCGCGAAGAAAGCACAGACGAGCTGCAGCTCATGTTCATTGAGGCGCGAAGACGTGAGGACGAGCTGAGTTGCAGCTCGTTTTCGCGTCCAAGCTGAGCTGCAGCTCAACTTCGCGTCCAAGCTGTAGTTGGAGCATAGACAGCATGTAGCAGGCATCACCCCGAAGAGCAGCCATTCAGCGCCGCGCGCACGTTTGCTAACCGACAAGCAACCGCGCCCAAGAGCGCCTGGATAATCCGCTGCTTGACGCGGCCAATCTCTTGGCGTTGGCTTGAATTGCGGGGCTCTAAGAGAAGAAGTTGCGCGAGGTTTAGCGTGGTTCCAGTGGCTGCGGAGCGGCGCAAGGAAGGGTCCCCTGCCCCGACACCAAGGGGCAGCCCGGTGCTGCAGGAAAGACTAGGAGTGTTCTTGGCAAACCCTGGCTGTTCTTGCGCTGCCCTTGCTTCGATTCCACGATTCCTTATAGGTATGGCAGGCCTTTTTGGTCTTGTGCTGTGATCATTGGTTGCTGTACTCGCGACTGGGCGTCAAATGGACACGGTTTTGGACTGCTACGGTATCGAGCTGAGGCACGTGCCGGTTCTCTCTTTGGTGGCTTGGACGCCTTGGCCAATTGCAGGAGATTCACCCAGTTGCTTAGTAGATTCCAGGCTTCAGGGCATGTGCGTCGTGTTCTTATAGGTGCCGTTTTGATCCTTGTTTGTTTTGGTCAGACTCCCCCGTTCAATTGTGAAACTGTTTACTCACAGTTTCACGGCTGCATTCTGCTGTGGCTCGGGGAACTTCGGTGCGGACAACGTGGAACAGCTGATGCCCAGCAACCAATGCCCTAGAAGAACCGATGAGTTGTTTGTTTGTTTGTTTGCTGCTTTGGAGGTCTGTTTCACGCTGCAAGTTCAATTCGGGAGCCGCAAGAAACAGCTGAGCCACCAAAATCATAGCGTTGCGTGTTGAGTCCTCTAGAATTGCTTGGTGGATATCTAAGCAGTTTGTTTGGCTGTCTGGAGCGCCAAGGTAATGATGACCATTTTATTGGGCATTTTTGCGGTGATCAATGAGCTGGACAAGTTCTTCCACTGGTCCATGAGATATTGCAACGTTTTCCTGCGTCTGGTGTTTTGGGTCATTGTGGTGACGCTCTTTGTGGTCATGGGCATCCCGGTGATGTATGTGACCTTTGTAAAGCTCTTCTTCCTTTTCCAGGCTTGGCATGCTTCGGGCACTTCTCGGTGCCTTGCAAGCTGTCCAAATGCTGGGACCCCTTAAGACTCTGAAAGGGGGACGGCCACATTGTGAGGATCTTCGATTTTTGGGCGCGCACGTCGAAGGTTTGCCTCTAGATGCTTGTTTTCGAACTGCACTATGCTTGCCGCATTTGATGCAAGAGCTTGCCACGACGAGCAGCAAGCCGGACTGGTGTTTTCTTGAAACAGCTCTTGCCGAAGAGATGCATGTTGGCCGAGGGAGACCCAAAGGAGCTAGGGTGCCTGAACCAAACATAGAGCTTTATTTATACGTTGGCATTTGCCTTTGGCTGCGCAGCGATCGCCCGCGCTGGAGTTGCCCAAGTTGCAAGCGACGTTTGTTGCTTACCCTGCAGTTCCTCAAAAGGCTACAGCATCCCCATGTTGAAGTAGTGCCACTCGATGGAAACATATTTTGTGCCTTCCTGTTTTGCATTTGCTCAGCGCATCTCAAGAGTACCGGAAGAAAGAGGTGTTTCGCATGGCTTTGCGTCACGTCCGGCATGCCCTGCCCGCAGATCTGTGCAGCAAGGCCCCGGCAAACAAAACGTGCTCAGATCGAGCGGTGTCTTCACACTGAGCTTGGGACAAGGCGAAGAAATGACACATGGGGCAGTCGCGCGTTCGGTGAGTCCGTCGGGTCCGCAAACAGCACTCAGCGGGGTGCAACTTCAGTGCAAAAAGCTTCGGCTTTTCTGTACCTCAAAATGCCTTGCCATTGCCAACTCTTAACATATGGGTGCGGGTCAAAATCAAACTACCAGGGGACTGCAGGTTTTAGTCCATGTGTCCAGCTACCAGGGTTCCCAAAATGGGTACCTATTTTTGACCCATAGCCATATAACATCAATGAGCAGACTTTGCGAAGACAAGCTGTTTGAAAGATACGCTTTGCACCACGTCCATGTGTCATCCATGATTCCCTTGCGAGCGGTTTTTGGGCGCTTGCCTGTTGGGAAGATGGAGAGAGCCAGTAATTGTCGGATCCCACGTGGCCATGGGCTTAGGCGTAAACATTCTAATGTTGGCCCCATTTAACAAACCCCTGCTTGGTAATATGGGGGTGTCAACAATCGTCACTTTTGGAGGCAAACACCCCATATTAATAAACCGGGGTTGATTGATATGGAGTCAACGTGATGTTTGATACCTATGCTGTCTCACAGCTGGCGAGACTTGGCAAGGGGCGCAACCCAGCACGAACGTAGAGGCCAGAGCCATTTTGAGGTTGACATCCTGTCACAAGTCGAACATCAGTTGGAACATCTCCAGGGCCCTAAGCCTGGACCCTCGGGCCCCTCGGGCCCTCAGGTCCGGGGGCTTTTGGGTCTCGGAGGTCTTCACGTGCCACCTCAATGACGAGGAGAGCGCGATGATGTCCCCGGAGTTCGCAGAAGCCGCCGCACGCTGCTGCTGCTGGGACCGGCAGTATATCTGCGACATGCAAAGCGGGCAGCAGAGATTGGACCCGTCCTGTTGAAAAGACCCCATGTTCACTTCCATGATTCTTGGAGAAAGGATATGGATAGATCTTTGAAGCTGTGGCATCGACTTGCCAATTATGGACGCTGCTTAATTAGGGTAGTGCCCCCCCCTCACATGTGCAGTTAGTTTCTCTATGCAAGGATGTGTCCATGAACATGTGAGGTGCAGATTAGTATTTATTTACCTACATGTTGCAGGTACACAGATACATGCAGACGTGTATGGTCATTCGTATGCTACATGCGTCCACTGCATCAGGTTTCTGAGAAAGGCGCCGGGGCCCAGGCTTCGCTTGAATTCGGATCGCCGATGCCGATGCTCTGAGGCTGGGCGACGCCGTGGTTCGTCCTATTTGCAGCCGTCGAGGTGATCATTACTTGGATGATCGAGTGCTATGAGACGGAAAGGCGCGCCTGAAGCAAGTTTCTGGCCCGGACATTGCCCGAAAAAGCTGGCAAAGGGGTTTGGGCACGTGCAACGTGCCGCGGAGTGCGTGCACCTTGTGCTGGGTCCTGTTTGGAAATCACAGACAGCTTTACGCGGCGGTGTGGCGAACGTAGCAGCGACTGATTGCTGATGTTGCGAGTGTTTGGATCGCTGAAGCCGGGTTTCGCAAGCCACAGAAGTACGAGCGCAAATGCCGAAACAAGCGCAAGGTTCAAGAAGGAATTCTACGCTGGATGCATTCCGAACAAAATGCCCCATGGAGCAAGACTTTGTACACGCCCCTGCAGTTCAGCAGAATTTGAAAGAAACTCATGTGAGAGATGCCGCAAGTCGGGCAGTAGCAAACTGCAGAATGGGCTGGATGTGGTTTGTCGCGCCTGTGCAGTTCATGCGGGAAAATTATGAAATATTTTGAATGTTCGATTGCGCATGGTGCGGCAGACAGTTTTGCTTTGATTATGACCCCCTATTTAAGTTGAACGCTTTCTGGTAGCCCTAACGTCTCATGACCCGGAAATCAGGGCTATGGGCTGCTGGTTGGTGCTGAGACGGCATTGGGAGGGCGTGAGACAGAGAGAGACAGAGAGCCTGCCAGGGAGAAGAATCCGCATGTAGCGCCACGCCCGGTGAAAGCGCAGTACACAGTTATCATGGCCGCATAGGTCTGTGCAGAAACAAGCTGGAATGTGGGTGTTTCCTGCTGCGGCCCTAAGGGAGGTTGATTTCCTTGCAGCTTCTCAACGATTGCTTTTGAGGACGCTTTTCCCGGTGTTTGTCAAAAGGCCTGGCTATGATCGATTTCTGACTGAAGCAGGCTTATGTGAACAGATGGTTGAGCCTTGCCTGTTGAGTCGAACGCCTTTGATTTGTGGTCCCTCAGGACTTCGGGATAGTGACAGCTGCTTGTTCCCAATGAGGCATCAATTTGATCAGGAAGCACTTGCAGAAGGTTTTGGGGCCAAATCTCAGGCCGTCATTCCAGTTTGGCTGGCAACCAGCCCATTTCTGGGACAAGACGTCCTAGGAAGCTGCCCCGGGTGGGTGGCGTTTCAGTCACGAAGTTCCGCCTGGCAGGAATTGGACAAGAGGTTCAACGAATCCGTAGAGTTCAAGGGTAAAAGGGGGAACCAACAGGTGGAATCCGTTTGGTTTGGGACCGACCTGGTTTCCAATTCTTGCCCAAAAAGAGAACCCTGCCCGAAGCGGCAGGGCTTTTTTTTTCCAACCTGGCCAGTTTCGGAGACCTTTGACTTTCCAGGGACAGAACCCCCTCGAAGGGTCGACCAAACCTGACAGGGACCGAGGCCGTTTCACTTGATTTGGTCTCTCCGGGTTGGAGAGCCGGGGGCTCCTGCACGACATGCCCCTCGGGCATCTTCCCAGAACCTGAAGAACCAAAGCAGCCCACTCCCGCCGATCCCGCGGAAAACTCCTTCCTCAACAATGGCCGGCGGCGGCGGCTTTTCTTCTTTTTTATCCCGCGGGTTTCGCCCGGCCACCTCCAACCCGCGAAACTATCCACGCTAATTCGCGCCGTGCCAAAGGCTGCAGGGTGCGGCACATGTAAACGAGAATTCCGAGGTCGGAGGCTGAAACTGTCCCAGTGGCCGGAAAGATCAGGGCTACGGTTCTTTGGCAGGTTGGAATGTTTGCCGGCTGGACAGGTGCTCTCATTTTTAATCCCACGGGAAATGTGACGGGCTTGGGGTTTATCAGGCGCGGTGTTTCTCTCGGATTCCGAGTCTTGTTTCGAGGCCGCCCCGTGCAGGTGGTCAACTGTAGTCCTGGGTGCACGAGGCCGACTGCTCCAGCTTGGCCCAAGCGGAGCAGACTAAGACTCCGGGAGCCCGAGCGCACAACCAGCGGCGGCCTTGTTGTTTCAGTGGGCGAGCCCGGAGTGAGAGAGTGGCTGACTAGCAATTTTGCTATGCTCATTTTCTGGAAAGACTACCAAACATGGCCCCAGTTGCCCAGTGGTGCCCTGTTTGCTTTTTTTTGTTTTGGAAGGGTTCCCCTTTAAAGTGCCTTTTTTCCCATGACCACTGGGCATTTGAGTGGCTTTTGGCTGGATGTTTGAGGTGGATGTCGTTTGGCTATGTCACGTGTCCTGTACCTTGGCCTTTGGCTTCTGGTCGCACACCGAAAAGGTTCGATGCCACATGGGTGAAAAGGTTCATTGCCAAACCGGACTTGCTTGCTATCTCATGCAATTTGTAGCACGTGCTAAGAGTCCAAGGTGTAAAATCCCAACTCTGCTTCCAGGTGGTGGCGTGTAGTTCGTTTGAATCCATGTCTTGTGGGTTTCCTCACTCTCCCAAATGAAGAAAGATGGATCCTCATGTGTGCTTGCACGAGATTTGTCAAGCGGCCCAGGTGATGCGTGGTAACAAGCACACAGGGCGCACACGCAAGAACCAGAACAAGAAGACAAGGCAGGGTCTTCCAGGTTTGAGCAAGTCGGCCTCTCATGATCTGTGAAACCGGCAGGCCCTCGGTCATTGCACAGAAGCGGCGGAACAAGGACATTGACCAAGTCCATGAAGATTTGAAGGTGCGCTGAGAGCGTGGCCGTGTGCTTTGATCTTCGGCCCAGTGTTTGGCAAGACCAATGCCAATCGCCACCGTGCCATCTTTTGGAGTCAATTCCGCGATATGTAGAGGTGTGCTCAAGAAATGTGGCCGTGGGTCAAAACCAATGGAACCATTTTGGGGTAGGTGTACCACCCATTTTTGTCCATTTTAGTGGGGATTTGGATGTTCACTGGGGGCATGGGATTTTGACCCATAGCCATGTTTGGAGTCGTTTGGGTGGCTTTGGAGTCTTGGCTGGTTGGCAGTTAGCAAAAGGTTTTTTGTTGGCCCTGGTGCGCCAATGTCCGATCCCCCCACAAGTCATTGACCTGCGCCGGGGCCATCGGCTTTTCGCACCCCCTCGAGACGAGCTTCGAAATTCAAACCTCCTGAGACATGAACCAACAAGCATTGTCTTAGCTTCATCAGTTTGAGGCCTTGGCTGCAGTTTTATCAACAAAAGCAGCAGCAACCATCAACCAAACACAACTCCTCGCTTAGGACTAGCAACACGCACACACACACACAAATATTATTCACTTGTTGGCTTCAATCATGCTACAAGTGCTTGGCTCCAGCAATCATATTGTTTTTGTTTCACGGTCCATTCCTCGCTTGCTGCAGACACCGAAGCGCTTTGAGCCTGGCACACTGCCCCGGGATGAAGATCTGCCGTGGGCTGAGTCGAAGGCGCATCCCAACATGGAAACGCAGGGGTCGAATTTGGAGCTTGGCACCCCAAACAACTTTCTCAGGAATGGGCAAATTTAGATGTTTGGAGAGATTCGCTGCCGGGCTTACCTGGAGGTAAAACGAGCTGGGGATTCCTTCTTTCAGTTTTCGAGTGGTGACCAAACCGGAGGTGACCATAGAGCAAACCTGCAGTATTCGCGCCCTTGGATGGCTGCAGATCGGAACAGTTGTTTGTGCTTCAGTCACAGGCCGATTGCTTGGATCTTGCACGCGATGTCGGCCGGCCAGTGACTTGCTGAAAATGCTGAAGGCAACCCAGAGTAGATGACCGGTAACCGTGAGGTCTCTGTAAGCACATTTTTCTTAGGAAGAAAGAGGGGATGCAAAGGAAAAACAGAAAACAATCCCCCTTTTCCCTCGCTCCCCAGAACTACTGGTGACCCCGAGGCCTGCGCCAAAAAAACAACCTTTTCGCGTTTGAAGCGCTTCAAAATGCGTCTCGCTGAGGCCGGGGCTGGGCCAGTTCTATTGCATCTCCTGCCGGCGCCTGAGTCATGAGGGTTGGAGCCGCCTCTTAGGCCTCTTCGGCTTGGAGCCCATGGGGCATGGGGGTGTCCCTGGTTTTAGTGGGGATTCATCAATTTTGGAGGGGAAACTAAATTAGGGCTGTACCATTTGGTGACATTCGTTGGACTGTAACTTGTTTCAGCTTGTTTTAAGGGGAGGCCAAAGGGAGGGGGTTGTTGGCCCAAGGGGAAGAATTGGGGTTGTGGCAGATGCGCGCAAAGACCAGTTCGTGCCTGATGAACACGCGTGGCACTCACTCGTGGCAAACATAGATCGCCGGACATTCTTGGCCTCAATGCACTTTTCTTGGGCAAAGACGGGAGGGACGCCTCAAAATGGTCGGCGTTTTGTTCATTACCCACAAAATCCAATCCCAAACTTTGGAACCCATCAGGTCAAGCAAAATGGATGAATACATGTTTTCGCGAGCAGCGATGCAGAATGGTTGCAGAAGCTACAAACAGATGCCACAAAAGGATGCGAGGGATGCAGAAAAAGGGTACTCATTTAGACGGAGTGCGCCATGAACCCAATGTAGATACCTGCGCCTTTGTCGTTTCAGTTCAGGTTTTCGCCGAAACTCCTGAAGCGCAAGTGCACAGGTGGGATGTAAACAAGGTGGGTAGTGCCCGCCAGTTTCAGCAAAGGAATGAGCTGAAGCTCCTCGAGCGGGCACGCGTGACAAGCCCGCGCTATAAATTGGCAACGCAACATGCGCCGCACAAGGCGTCATTGTCGGGCTTGGTATGACGCAACCATACCATCCGCTTTCAAATTCAAGGGTGCGTTTTCATTCTGCAATTGGATGCCCTTCGGTTCTGGTTCGGCTTCACTTGCCCAAGCTTGTCCGAGGCGATCGATTTTTCGAGTCTGCAGAAGTCAAGGCGAAGCACGAGAAATCCAAGCCCGGGCCCTGGTTGGCGCAAGGCCGCCCGCTCCACTTGGATTTTCTTAGAGGGTACATTGTCTTGTGGCAGGCAGGCGCGTGGGCTTCTGCTGGGTTTGGCATATTTGGACACGTATGCCAGGCAGTGCTGTCCATGTGTAAACTGTAAACTGTTTCAGTTGGACCCACAAACCAAAACGCAAACTATGGAGGACAGAGCAGATTCGGGGGCTGGAAAAAGGGGTCCCCCCTCAATTGCTGAGGCTGCACAAGAGAAGATTGCAGAAAGCATCTGATGAGCCTCACACGCAGCGAGACGCTGAGATGGCGGTGGGTTTGGCCACGGAGAGGTGAGCCTGGCAGCCTCGTGCCTTGCCTGGGACGCCTCGCACGTGTTTCACTTCATTTGGCGAGTCGCAGGGCGGTCAAGTGAAAAAGTCGGGCCAGAGGGTCCTTGTTCCCCAACAGCTGGAAGCTTTGGGGTCTCAGCCCAGATAGGCTCCGGGGTGGTCCGGGGCGGCCCTGAGGTAAGGTTCCACAAGGGGTTCCACCGGGGTTTTACCAGGGTTCCACGAGGTTCTGCAAGGGCTGTGGCATGGTGCGAGCACGAAGAAGAGCACCACATGCTGTTGGGGATATCACCTGAGCTTATTTTTTTGTGGGTGAAGGCGGTGAAGGTGTGCATTTTAAGCATCATCCTTGGTGATGTTGCACGGGGAGGTGCGTTTTGGGGCCATGGTCAATATGTATGCGGAACACCCATTCGATTGGCAGGTTGGTGCTTGAGTGCGCGGGGTAGGTCTCCGATTGCACTGGGCCGTGGGCAGTCCAGTTTGCATGGCTTTTGGTGGTTTCGGGTTTCGGAGGGGCAAGAAGCCACCAACTTGCCCTTGGATCAATCCAAAGACAGTAACATGAATGGCTGCTTGCCCGTTTCGGGCTGTTGGCGCTGGATTTCGGAGATAGGCAAGTCTCAGTAATCATCGGCTTGCCCATTTGCAGCCGGGCCCCTTGCCGCCACAAGTTACTCAGGCTCAAGCTTGCCTGTTGGCGGCAACGGTAGGTTATCCGAGTGTGTTCATGGTGGTTCCTTCAATTATCGGCAGCAGTCCCGAGGCTTCAACATGGTCGGTACAATGGCATTCGAATGTTGGCAGGCTTCAGTTGTTTGTTTTTGCCTGTCGGCAAAGAACATGGGCTACTGTCCCTTCATTGCACTATTCTTTGCTGGCTCGCAGGGCGCAACTAGGCTTGTTCGCCAGTTGGCTAGTGCCCAAAACCCTTGTTGACTCCTACCTGCGGGGATATGAGGTGAGGTGATCTTGGAACACTGCCCCTTTTTGAGGCAGCAACGCTGGTGCAAAATACCACAAAGGACCCAAAAGGGGCTCTGCCTAGTGCGATGGGGACCTGAAGCCAAACCGACCGCGCTGGCCTGGTCCCGGCCATGGCTTGCCATGCCCGCTAGCCTCTCGCGGCCTTCGCGGACAGTGGCGGCGGCAGAGGCGGCGGATGTGGAGGACGTTGGCCGGCATGGCCGGCCAAAGGTTGCAATCCTGTGGGTTGGTACTCTTCCACCGAAGAACATGGAACCTGACCGGGGGGTCCTGGAAGGCAGGTCAGGTTCCGTGTTGGTGGGTGGGTTTGGTAGATGTTGGCAGGACTCACTGGAGAGCCACGGCACTGGTCGACACGCGTGGCTTGCTTTTGAACATGTTTCCCTTGGGCTCCCGTGAATGGCTGTGCAAGGCCCTCAACCCTTAATATCTTGTGTATGGGCGTGCCATTAGAAAAGGATCCAACTTTTCTTGCTCAGCCGCGCATGAAGGCTCTGTCTAAACAAGAGCACTCCCCTCTACATCAACCACTGGCTTTTAAATGGCTACCTCCAGGGTTCCCAGTTGTCAACTCGAATTCGATGTATTTGTAGGTTTTTGTTTTGCCCCGTGCATGTTCATGCTGGGGCAGCCAGGCAGCTGGCTGCCTCTTCCGGGATGCTGGGAGGGTTGAGCTGAACTCCCAGGAGCACTTCTGCCTGAGCTGGGAGCGCTGGGCTGAGGACCGGGGGACCGCGGGACTGGGGGGCCGGGGGGCCGGGCTCAGCTGCGACCCATTTGGGGTGCGAGCGATGGCAATTCATTCAGGAGAATGTGTTTGGTTTACTTTGCAAAGCGCCGCAGCTGGCTCACGCTGGGGTCAGAAGAATGAGTAGTGGCGCTGCTTTGTTGTTTTCGGGCTGTGTTGCGCTGTGCCGTGCTTTGTTTTGCTTCTTGTTGTCTTGTGTTGCTGTGTGGTTCTTTGGTTCCTTCGTTTGGTTTAGCTGTTTGTTGGTTGGCTGGCTGCTTGGTCGCTTGGTCGCTTGCTTGCTTGCTTGGCTGGCTGGCTGGCTAGCTGGTCCCAGTCTAAGCATGTAAGCCGCAGTTTAGATTTGGGGGTCTTTCAGGGTTCAGATGGTTTGAACACAGTTGATGCGATGATGAAAGGGGAATAGCAGGGAACACATATTGTTCCAAATGGTGGGCCGCCCCTTATGGAGTAGCGTGCTGTTGGTTTGCGTGTGTTCCTTTAAGAACCCCCCCTCCCAAGCCACGTAAACAGCCTAGGGCTTGTTTAAAGGAGCTCGCCGCTGCTGTAGCGGCGCGGCAGCCCTGGCCGCTGCCGCCGCAAAGCCATGAGGCTGTGGGGTGGTTACATGATGAGCTCCCGTAGGCCCCTTGCAGGAGTGTGGGGCGAATCGTTTTCTTACATGTGTTTAATCCGCTCAGTGATGGACTGGGGTGCTAGTGATGCAATCGGATAGTCAGCCGATACTTCTTGTTTGCCTTTTGTTCGCGAGGGGCTTTGTGATGTGTACAGTGTTTGGACATGCCCTTGAGGAACTGCTAGGCAATGTGCTTTGCTTACGGGCAGCTCGTCCTGCAGCTGGGCTTCTTTAGTTCGCGCTTCTTCTTTTTTTGAAGGGTTTTCGTAGGGTTCTTTGGTTGCCTTTGTTTGTTCAAGTTCTCTCCCGTAGCCTGTTTCTTTCCTGCTTTTGGAAGGTCACCCGACGTGATGTATGGGGGGTGCTACTAATGTAATCAGAACTGAACAAATCAATCAAACTCGTGAGGCCCGGGCAGTGATAACCGGAACGCCGATGTTTTGCTTTGTAAATAGATTCGCGGCGCTAGTTTTCGGGCTGAGTTTGGATGTGAGCTCAGAGTGGTGGGGTGGCCATTTTGAAGGCAACTAATGCCAGAGAATGGTCGTGTGGCACCAACCGTTCTATGGGTCTGCCCAGGCGACACTTCAGGCAAATACGAAAATTCACACACAGCTCGGGAATTTGCGCGGTTTGCTTGAGCCAGAGCCTGGAAGGGAAGGGACCAGCTCCCAGTGGGGTGTGGGCGAAGGAAAGTGTGAAGAGAAAGGCGGCTTCGCAGTTTGTCATAAAATTGGGTTAGCTCCTGAGAATGGTCATGTGACCAGTCGAGTGATGGATGGGGTCTGGTGCAAGAAATCCCTTTCTTGCTGACGCTTCTTGTTTGATTCCTTTAGAAAGGCCCCACAGGACTTTGTGCCACAGGCCTTTCTGAGCCTTTGGTTTGGCTAGCTGGGATGCGCGCTGTTGTTTGTTTTGTAACTTTCCCGTGTGTTTTTTTGGGCAGGCCCCCAGAAGTGATGGATGGGGCGCTCAGTCCCGCTGTTCTTTTTGTGCTATTTGTTTGCATTCCTCCTCTTGGAGCGGGCCTGGCGCCCATTAACTTTGCCCTCGTTTGTTCACGTTCTTTTCCCTATCTGGGTGTGTGCGTGTGTGTTTTTTGTTTGCAACTTTCTCTTTTTTGAAAAGGTCCCCACAAGTGATGGAGGGAGCGCTGCTAATACAAGCAAGCTCTTTCGTGCTTTTCCCGAACGTGGCCTAGGGGTCAGCAAGTGTTCGCCAGATGGGTCGCTAGCGTTCGCAGCCGTTGCCATCTGTTGTTGGCGGGCGAGCTACAGACGCATGGAGATGTCATGCCCTGCTCTTCACTTGGGATATTGCGGCCATGCCAGGCGCCTGCGCCGTTGCTGCGACTTGCGGAGGCGGCGATGAACGCCTTCGCCGCAGTCTGGAGCGGGGAGGTGGAGTGCCAACGGCTCCTGCGCCAGGCGTGCGGGTCCTTGTTTGTCACCATTTGGGCTTGATTGGGGATCACCTCAACCTGTTTTGAAGCATTTTGAAGCCACAAGAGCTAAGACTGGGCCAGACTATGTTGTAAATCAATCCCGCGTGCCCAAGGCGTTTTCCTCATGACCCTCTGCCTGATGGTGGCATTCCATTGTTCATGAAATTCACCTGGCTCTTCACACCCATGGAAAGTCATGGCCAAGAGAAAGTGCATGTGTGTGTGTGTCAGCGCGTTTGAGGGAGCAAACCGCAACACACCCACGAACAAATACAGGCGCTGACCAAAGACACAAACATAAACAACATAGCCCCCCCTTTAGCTAAAATACAGAGGGGGGGGCCACACCTAAAGTACAGAAATTCCGTGTACTTGTTTGGGCGCCCTATACAGGCCTATAATGGTAGCCGCACATGCGGCTGCACATGGCTGATCATGGCTGTAACTCCAAGCTTACAATGTGGGCAATTGTGGGATATTGCGGATGTTTGGTGGACACTCAGTCCTCCATCCAAGACATTCCGCGTCATTCCGCGAGTCACCCGCCAGTCACCCGCCAGTCATCGACAGTCCACGACAGTCCTATCACTGCAATTCAGCACGAATCTTTCAAGCCAACAGTCATCGGCAGCATTCGCACATATTCGCACCCCATCAGCAGCTGCAGCGCGTTTCGGCTTATGAATGTCGAGCACTTGTGCTCCGGCGAAAACAGTCCTGCGCTCAGTGATAGCTCGGGACGGCCTGTGAGACTTGGGGAATCTTGGGGCCATGGTCGGTGGATGTCATGTGGATGTCGGTGGCATACATTTGAGCATCGTTTGAGAAGCGGTAGACCATGGTAGAACAAGGTTGATATATTTTGATATTTTTTGCTGATGAACATTTGATGACACTGACATTTTGATGAAGAACATTTGACTAAAATTGCATGTGATTCGCAGGCGCTTTTTTCCGCGCAGCTTTTGCTCATTTTGGATCATTTAGGCTCCTCATTGTCCGCCAGATTCCGCCAGTCATCATCCATCATCATCCAGTCATCGCCAGTCGCCATGGCATCTTGGTGCATGCTCTGCGCCTCCGCGCTGGCTGATGCTGGCTTCTGGTGCGACAGGGGCCACGTGATGCACAAGTGGTGCTACGATCGCGTTGGGAGTGCCTGGGGCAGCATCAGAGGGAGACGGGGAGAACGTGGGCGTGAAGTGGAGCCGGGAAAAGGGATGTGGAATGCAGTGGAAATGATATGGACATGATTATGAAATGCTTTGATATGGGCATGATGGTTGATGATGGCTGAGACATGCTGAGACTGCCTGCATATGGGGAGGTTGGCGCATTATATGGTGATATATATATATATATATATGTGACTTATGGTGTGCTGCATATTGCTGCATTGTGTCGCGTTATGGGAAGTTATGGGGGGTTTCGAGATGTTTCAAGCAGCTCCTTGATGCTCCGTGTGAATTTGGCTTCAGGCTCGCGGTGGCTCACGCTGGCTCAGAGTCACTGGCTGTCAATGGCTGTCACCACGCTGTCATGATGTTTATCCCATTTTATCCCGCTTGATTTCATATGACTTCATTTGACTTGGTTTCATTTCGGAAATACTGAGTAACACCCAGGATAGTCCCGCAGGCTCTGGCGGCACATCTGGCTGGAGAGCCACAACTGGTAGCTTTGCCCGCACAGCATGACGTTTGCCATGATTTGTGGTTGTAGTTTGATGTTTGATGATGTTTGGAATAGTTTGGGTGACGTTTGGATGATCTTGCGATGGCTCAGTGATGACATGTGATGAATTGCGATGACCTTGCGATAGGTGCCCAGCTTGCGCGGTGGAGGCCAGTCGCAGCGAGTACTTGCGGGCCTGGCCTGGGGTGGTGTTGCTGGTGGCCTTTGGGTTTCGCCGGCTGTACACGAGCGAGGACGGGTGTGTGCAACAATGTGAAACATCATTCATTTGGATGTGGGGACATTATGGGGCATTATGGGACATTGGGAGATGTTGGGAGAGCTCGGGAGACTTTAGCGATTGGCGGATTTTGGCATGAGTGCGACACAATTGCGACACAGTGTGATGTTGTGTGAGTTAAGATATGTCAAGTTGACGAAGTCACACGAGTTTGGAATCTTGATGCGTAATCTATACTGGCACGGGCTCTCCCACTGGAGCCATTTGGAGACATTTGGAGCCCCATGGAGCCCCCATGTGTGATGTTGTGTGTTTTCAAATGTTTTCAATATCACGAGAACTTGATGATGCGTATGGGTGAGATGAGAGGAGGTGCGAGAAGGTGACCGATGGTGAACATATGTGAACATCCCAGGAGGAGGACCCAGCCAGGCTGGCAGTCACCATGAGGGAAGACCTGGGCCGGACAGTCGAGATCCACGACCTGCAGCCATGTAATGAGATAGCGTATGAATGCGATTGAATGCGTATGATATCATATGATACCATGATGACTTCATGAGATACCATGCAAGAGGCCTGTGCATTTTGTTGCGATGCCACGAAATGCAATCCCGTTCCCCCCCCCCCCCCCCAATGTCCATCCCTCCCCATTCTCCCCTCCCTCCCCCCCCTCCCCCCCCCCCTGCTAAAAAAGCACTGGTTTTTAGAATGTTTTTAGATGTTTTTAGTAATATGGTCCCCCGGTTTTTGGCCAGAGCATGCCAGAGCCGCTTCAGACATTTTCAGACAGCGCATGATACGCGTATGAGTCAGAACTTGTAAAGGGAGGCTCCTTGGCATTCCTTGGCATTCCTTGGCATTTCCTTGGCTGTTTAAAGAAGAAACCTAATAATAAAAAAACATCAAAACATGTGCAAACCATGGCAAGCCGTTTTTTGTCTTCAAAAGAGACCTTATGAAGGGCACCTAAATGCACCTAATGGAGATTAATGGAGGCCCCATCCTTCGGTGGCCCCATGTGGCCCCAAATCATCGCATCTGGGGATATCTGGAGTTCTGGGGAGCTTGGCTGAATTTGGCTGAGTTGATAGTTGATCTGTTCTCATATGGTTTTATCATGTTGCATTTGGCTTCTAGAGAATTCTAGAGAGTTTAAATGAGTTTAATATTGACAGAGTATTTTGCTATGTTTGGATATTTTTGGGGTCGGCTGGAGATGGCTGGAGGTTGTGTTTTCATTGTTTTTTATTCATTATGATCGGGGTCCGTCATGGGGGTTTGACGAAGCTGGTATATGTTGGTGCAATCTTGTCATATCTGGTCTATGTTCGTGTGACGTTATGCTTCTTTGTGGTTTTGAGCGCCTCTAAATGCTTCTAAGAAACAGCTGGGTGGGCACTTGAGTGCACTCGAGGGCATCTTCAGGATTCTTGAGTGCCAGCTGAGGCGGCCTTTCTTGCCCAACCCGCAGCCGTCGTGGTCAGACACAGCCGTCTTTGCGTAATGTGTGGACATGTGTGGCTCATTGTGGTTTACGTTGGCTTGGTTGACATGAGGTTGACATGATGTTGACATGCCCTATTTATTGCGCGCTGAACTGTGCTGATCACATGCTGCTCACATCTGCTCAAAATTGATTACGACTGAATATATCTGAATATCGCCAAGATCTGCCAGGCCACGCATAGCCTTGCCAGCTTGCTTCCTACTGCTTGCTTCCCCGAAAGTTTCCACATGCTTCAATCGTGTTTCATATTGCTTCATCAGGATTCCGCAGTTTGCAGGATTTTGGAAGTGGCTCGTAGCACCCTGGCATGTGGCAGGCATTCGTCTAAATTGTATCAAAGCTCATCAAGCCTGCATTTGATCTACGTTTGCTTTCACGATCCACACATATAGCCACACCTCCTCAGTCTCAGTATGATCTAGCTGTATGTCTTGTTCAGTTTTTGTGTGTCTTTTTTCATGTCGCATTTTTGCACTGTCAGCATACTGTCAGCTTCTGTGCGATTTCAGGGCCAAGGCAGCCGTGGCCGCAGTCAGCCGCCGTATATGCCGCCGTCCTCACACCGCGGCAGTCCAGAGATGGAGAGCGCCTGGGCTTGCAAGAGACTGCAATCCTTTGCCAGGCTTCTGTTGGATTCTGTCGGCATCATGCGATATCATGCGTTTCATATCATCGCACCATACTCTAGCGTATTCCGAGCGCGCGACCCCGGGAGGAGGAAGGAAGGAAGACTACGGGAAGAGGACGGAAATGGACGGAAGACAGGATGGAAGACTACGGGAATTTACGGGAAGACCCGGGAAGACTACGAGAATCTACGAGAAGTGGACGGAAGACAGATCAAGACAGGACGGAAGACTACGTGAATCTACAGGAAGAGGACGGAAGACCACAGGAAGACGCGCGCGCTCGCTCGGGGTCCTCGGGAAGACTACGAGAAGAGGACGGAAGACAGGACGGAAGACTACGTGAATCTACGGAAAGAGGCCGGAAGACTACGGGAAACCACGCACAGACCCCGAGCGCGCGCGCGCGTGCAGACCGAGCGCGCGCGCACGAAGGGAAGACTACGAGAAGAGGACGGGAGCCTGGACGCAAGACTACGTGAATCATCGTGAATCTACGGGAAAAGGATGGAAAAGGCCGGAAGACTACGGGAAACCACGCGCAGACCCCGAGCGCGCTCGCGCCGCGCGCGCGCACCCCGAGCGCGCGAGCGCGCGCGGAGACCCCGGGAACACTACGAGAAGAAGACGGGAGACTGGACGCAAGACAAAAAACGTGAAACTACGGGAACAGGCCGGAAGACTACGGGAAACCACGCACAGACCCCGAGCGCGAGCGCGCGCTCGGGGTGGCGCGCGAGCGCGCGCGCACACCCCGAGCGCGCGAGCGCGCGCAGACCCAAGGAAGACTACGAGAAGAGGACGGGAGATGACGGGAGACTGGACGCAAGACTACGTGAATCTACGGGAAGAGGCCGGAAGACTACGGGAAACCACGCACAGACCCCGAGCGCGCGCGAGCGCGCGCGTGCAGACCGAGCGCGCGCGCACGAAGGGAAGACTACGAGAAGAGGACGGGAGACTGGACGCAAGACTACGTGAATCTACGTGAATCTACGTGAAAAGGCCGGAAGACTACGGAAAACCACGCGCAGACCCCGAGCGCGCGCGAGCGCGCGCGCGAATCTACGGAAGAGGCCGGAAGACTACGGGAAACCACGCACAGACCCCGAGCGCGCGCGAGCGCGCGCGCACACCTCGAGCGCGCGAGCGCGCGCGCAGACCCTGGGAAGACTACGAGAAGAGGACAGGAGACTGGACGCGAGACTACGTGAATCTACCGGAAGAGGCCGGAAGACTACGCGAAACCACGCACAGACCCCGAGCGCGCGCGAGCGCGCGCGCGTGCACACCCCGAGCGCGGCAGCGCGCGCGGAGACCCCGGGAACATTAAGAGAAGAGGACAGGAGATGGACAGGAGACTGGACGCAAGACTACGTGAATCTCCGGGAAAAGGCCGGAAGACTACGGGAAACCACGCGCAGACTCCGAGCGCGCGCTCGCGCGCGCGCAGACCCAAGGAAGACTACGAGAAGAGGACGGGAGATGACGGGAGACTGGACGCAAGACTAAGTGAATCTACGGGAAGAGGCCGGAAGACTACGGGAAACCACGCACAGACCCCGAGCGCGCGCGAGCGCGCGCGCGCACGCTCGGGGTGTGCGCGCGCGCGCGCAGACCCGGGAAGACTACGAGAATCTACGAGAAGAGGACGGGAGACTGGACGTAGGACTACGTGAATCTACGGGAAGAGGCCGGAAGACATCGGAAGACATTCGGAAGACCACGGGAAACCACATGGAAACCACATAGCCGCGCACAGACCCACACACGCACACACGCACACACACGGCGCTCACGAGATCTCACCAGCGCGCGGCGAGCGCACGCAACATCACGCAACGCACACAGGCCAGCCAAAATGACGCATTGGATCGCATTGGGATTTTTTAGGATTGCATCGGGATATAGATCGGGATGCATCGGGGGCATATGGAGATATATGGAGATTATATGGAGGCCTGCTCACAGAATGAAAAATGGGAAATATGATGATGATATGAGGACATTTGCCCATCATCTGCCCATTCTGCCACAAACTACAAGGCGTAACGACAAATGAACTCAATATCAACATAATACATACATAATTCGACTCACATCAACGCACACAGGGCTATACATGGGCTATACTATGGCTAGACTGGCGAATGTGTAATGATAGCTCTTGGATATACTTGATTATCTTGGATTGCCTTGTCCAAACATTTTCAAATATGTTCAAACTATGTACAAATATGTGCAAACTCATTCACAATTTATATGTTTTCGCACGTTTTCATCGGGATGGATGTTAACAACATGTGAATAACATATAATAATATATGTAAGTGGCTTTCTTCAGCGAATCAGCACGATATAGCACGATGCAGCGCTTTTGCATGCTTTTGCGAACTTTTGCAGTGCCTTGGCAGGTTGGCCAAAGTGAAGAAGAATCTTGATGTTATTTCTCAATTTTATTTGTTCAAGCGGCAGCCGCTCCTGAATCCTCCATTCCCATCAACTCCGCTGCGGGTAGATTGGGGGAGTTTAAGCATATTTTAGCAATGTTAGCTGTGACGTCATATCACGTCATGCTCACGTCAGAGCTATAGGAGATCATCAGAGCCAAGGTCAGAAGGCCGGGCCCAGGGCAGGCAGCCGTGGCCGCAGTCAGTCGCGGCAGTCCGGGGACGGACAGCGCCTAGGCAGGCTTCGCCGCCATATTCCAGCCATAGTCCACCCATGTCCACCCATTACCATCAACTCCGCTGCAAGCAGATTGTGGGTTTTTTGGCTTGTTTTAGCACTGTCAGCTTCTGTGAGATTCTGTGATATTCTGTGAGAGTTCGTCAGTGTTCATTATATCACGTCAATTCACGTCATGCTCAGAATCGAGATGATCAGAGCCAAGGTCAGCAGGCCGGGCGCGGGGCAGGTGGCCACGGCGCCAGTCAGCCGCAGCGCTCACGCCGCGGTAGTCTATGGACGGAGAGCGCCTCGGCCAACTTCGCCAATGCAAGATATCACCAGTGTTTGCCAATCTTTGCCACGATCCGATCATAACTGGCGCAGCATATGTGCACCACAGCGCGGCCATGCGCTGCCCGTTCATGCCTGTTCACATCCTGTTCACTTCTGTGCGCATAGTGTGTTCCCATCGTATTCTCCCATATTCCACCATTTGCAGTCTGGGTTTGCAGTCTGTATGCAGTCTGTGTATGTCTGGATATTGCAATATAATGCATTATATATCATGTCAGTATATGTCCGGTGTATGCATGTTGCATTCCGCCGTTCTTCGCGGGATTTCGTTCTTCGCGGGATTTTGCGGGCTTTCACGGGCACTACTTGGCGCACCAGTTGCCGGTCTATTCCGGTCTTCGAGGATCTTGAGGCCATCCAAAGCATATCCCAAGCCAGCTATGGGCAGTTACCAGGGCCTGCTTATATCTGCCTAATTCTGCCTATGCCCGCTGAAAGCATCCCAACAAACTCTGAGGTCAAGCACGCGGCGAGCCACCCACCGGGAGGCCGGAAGACTGGCTCGACATCGAGGATTTCCGTTTGCCCGTAGAGCACGTGTGAGGCGTAAAGAGTGCGAATGAGTGCGACATCGCGTGACAGTCTGCGGCAGTCTCTGGATGTCTCTGGCATGTCTATGGCATGTCTATGGCAGTATCGTATACGTGCAATGGCACGTGTATGATCGTGTATGGCAGTCTCAATGCAGTCTCACGATGTTTCACGCTGTCACGATACGATATATTGCGTGTGGAGATGCTTCGAGGCAAAACATATGCGCAGTGGGATATTGTGGTGCGGAACGGCTGACTTTTAGATGGTGTATGATGGTGTTAGGCAAAAGTGTGTGTGCAAATGTCAGTCCAGCCAAGATCGACCAAGATCGCCAAACCCACCTCCTGGAATTTTCTGGAACTCAGTCCACTGTGATTATTTGTGTATCATTGTGACGTTTTACGTTTTATTTTACACCCCACCAAAAAGCCCACAGACATAGAAGGACCATGAAGGAATGGGAAGCAGATTGAAGGAGCCCCAAGTGACCCCAGGTGAGCCCCTACGAAAACGTCTTCGATGCCGGCTAGCTTTCGAGCATTTCGAGAGTTGTCAGACGTCAGACGTTGTCAGTGTCGTCAGGATATTGTCGGGTGTCAACGTGGTGTTGACATGATGTTGACATGTGTTGACGTTGAGTGGCAGTCAAGTTGTGGAACATGGTGGAACTCTAGATGACATCTAGATCGCTGGGCCGGGCCATTGGACAGCGCCCCGTGTCCCAGGCCAGTCATTGGAGGCGACGGGTGGCGCATGGTGGCGCCGCTGGCAGCGAGGCTCTGGACAGTCCATGTAATGTCCATGTATGTCTACGTTCGCTGCGCTGCGTCTAGCAGCGCAATCCCCATCAGACCCTTTGGGAAGTTTTAGGCCCATGAAAGATCATATCAGGCTTCCTTTTGTGAAATTGTACTTCCTGCCAAGATGCACAGAGACACAGACGCCATGAGACACCGGCCTCATCCGGCCTCCAAAGATGTTTTGGGAAGATTGTATTTTGATGTTTTTTGTGTGGTCTGCGTTGATCTGCAAAAGTGTGACCAGCAGTGAATAGCAGTGATCTTGCCTCTTCTATGGTCTGCTGGATTCTACTGGTATAGGTTTGGTATTGTTCCCTGGTGGCTGTGTAGGGGGGGCAAGATGATGGCAAGATGATGCAAGACGGCACAAGGGACGCTTCTCCTAGTTCTAGAATGTTGCTTGGGTTTCTCTTAGATCTTGGGGCTATTTGAACTGGGAACCAACGAGAAGTAATGAGAATCCCAAAAAAAACTTGAACCGAGCCATCTTACAGCTTTGTCGACATTTCGAGGTCGTGGGCATTTCCGTACGTGCATGTGCGTTCCGGCTGAGTTGCAGGTGGCTGCGGGCCAGGAAGTCCGCCACATCAGCGGTCAGCGTGCGATCAGCTGCGTGATGCTGTGTGTCTTCGGCAGTCACCGGGATGTCACCGGGAGATGCCGGCGGGATCCGGCTGGATTTGCCAGGATGGTTCAGGAGCCGTGAAGCATCGCGAAGCCATGCATTTCATACTCACTTCATTTCATTTCGACTTTTTCGGGCTTTGCGTTCAGGGGAATTTCAAGGGCGGTGGGAAAATTGGGTTACCCATTTGAGGGTCGGTCATGCTCAGCGTTGCTCGATGTTGCTCGGCCGCATACGCTTGCGCATATGTGTGTATATGCTACGTATATGACCGCCGCGCTATTTGATACGTGGTGGCTCTTGGATGCTCTTGGGCCAAGCGCGCAATAAGACCACACACGATTCAATCACGCCTACGCAATCCTGCGCGGACGACATCATGACGACATCGCATGACATCACACGACGCTGCACGCGCGCACATTATCACACATGGATTGCTGTTGCGTGATGCCAGGATGCTATAGGATACCCGATGGATACCCACAACATCGTCGCGACATCCCGCGACTTCCCGAGGGAACGCTTTGCTATGCTTTGCTCGCAATTGTTTGCATATTGTTTGCCATATGTTTGCCGCAGAAAGCTGATAACATGCTGATAGCTGCTGTCTTATGCAGAATTCCGCATCAAAGGCCATCCAATATCATCCAACGCTCAGAAGATTTGCAGCCAGCCGTGGCACGACATGACATCGACATGACATTGATATGACATGACATAACTGTGTGTTGACACGTGTCACCAGCGCGTTCAGGCACATGGCGAAAGTCTTATGTGTTCCTTACATTTTCCGCTTCACGTTTGTGCAGGGTTGATCTGGGTTGCCTTGGGATAATTTGGGCGTCATTGCGTGGCCAACTTAGGTGCTACCACGAGATGCCCTTCCGGTCAGTCCTGGAGGTCCAGCGGCACCCCAATTGCCCGAGGTCAGTGCGGGTGAACGGCATTCTGGCGAATGTCTTGCTCTGCCAGTGCAGCTCCGCCTTGGAGCTGTTTGCTCGAGAGGCTAGTCAGGACTGGCGCGCAGTCGTGGCTGAGGCTAGGCGTGGCGACAGTCAGACACCACAGTCAACTCCTGTGCAGAAGGTGCGTCAAGCTTTGAAAGCGCTTTTCAATAGGGAGCCAAGCCGGAAGCGGCGTAGGGCTGTCAGGTAATGTCAGGTAGGACAGTAGAATAGTGTAAAGTTATGCATGGTCAGTGTTGGCCAGTAGCGTGCAATCACGCCGTGCTGTCGTGCTCGAAACAAGCCGACCGCGGTGCTCATTGGTCTCAGAAGCAGGTTGGGCATGGTTGGGCGATCCAGGTTATATCTAGGGCGGTTTGGCCTTGGTACGCCATGTCATGCCATGTCTATGATTTGCGATTCTTTGTCTCTGTGACATTCTGGAACCATCTGGAACCCAGTGTGCGTCAGTGTCAAATTTGGTGTGCCCATTGATGCCCGTTGGCCATCCATTGGCTGGAGCATTTAGCAGCGACTCATTATGACTCGTTGCAGTGTCCTACCCGCCTGTGAGCGGTTGCGAGCGTGCGTGTGTGTGTGTGGCTGCACAAGCCTATGTGAATCTACACATGTCTACACCATTCTACACCCCCGGAAAATATCGTGGTCATATCTTGGGATTATCTTGGGTCTGCTAAGGGACGCTGTCCCTTAGCGGACCCGGGCCCGTGAGAGCGGGACACGAGGCTCATGTTCCGCCATCCCAAGTCACAGTCTGCTAAGGGACGCTGTCCCTTAGCGGAGCGCTGCGTATGTCACCAAACGTGTGTTTGCATATGTTTGCAATCTTGCCACAATTTGCGACATCATTGCGCTGCGCTCCGCTAAGGGACAGCGTCCCTTAGCAGACTGTGACCTGGCATGGCTGAACATGAGCCTCGTGTCCCGCTCTCTCGGGCCCGGGTCCGCTAAGGGACAGCGTCCCCTAGCAGACCCAACGATTTTTCCCAGGAGTATGGAATCACACGCAACACACAATCACACACACAGACACACACACAGAGACACACGCAGCTTCGTGCAGCCGATTTACGAGCGGGTAGGGCAAGGGTTGGGGAATGTTGGGTACAACTTTGAATTTCAGTGAATTGTAGAAACTCTTTGCACTCTTGCACGGCTTTGGCATGTCTGCATTTGGTTGCAGTGGGTGGCAGAAGGGAGTCGGGTGCAGTCATGCAGATGTCATGCAGCTCTGTCAGCAGTGGCGGCTCACCACCCGTGGTAGTTGCAATTCGAGTCCCTTTCTCTCACCAGGCACAGGCAGTGCCATGACTAATGTCATGGACTATGACATGGAAGTGGAGCCAGTCGAGGACGAATACCTCGCCGCCTTTCAGTCTTGGTTGGAGAAGAGCTGGCCGTTGTCCCCAGCGAGCGGCTATGTGGAGTGGCTGAAAGAGAAGATCACCGCTGCCAGTGCGACCCACAGCCGCAATGCGCCATCCCTTATGGGATGTCTCCAGCGACGTCTCCTGCAGGGCAGGCTGGCGCCAGGTCAGTCAGAGCTCACTGCTCTGCAAGGTGGAGATGTATGCCAAGGCGGGATCACGGTCCACTGTTAAGTAGCGGTTTGTCACTTGCCATTCACTTGCTTGGGCTGAGTTTGCGCGTGGCCAGCCATTCTCTAATATTCTGCTAGGGAACGAGTTAGTCTGGACAAACTCAGGGCATATTGAGATATACTGATTGATTTGTGTCGGAAGCATGTCCAGGACGGCAAGTGGGTGTCGGACACGGCCATCACACTGTACCTGGACAGCCAGTCAGTCAGGACCCTACAAGTACGTGAAGGGCCACCATCGAGCAACAGCTTTGCGCGCCGTCTTCATGCACAGCCCGGGTCTTATCATTCCTTGGCCAAATGACGTTGCATTCTGCGCGCTAGGTTACTCGTGTCACTCAGAGCCACCATGCTGGGCTTTGCGCTTGGCAGCAATCATACCAACAAAGCTAGAGGCGCGCAATGGCCCAAGTGCGTTCAGACATGTTCAAAAAGACTTGCAGATTGGATTTACACGCACGGTCTAGAGAGATGCGCATGTCTGCACATTGTCTGCACTGCGTGGCGCCAGGCGGCCGTCAATCCTCAGCACGCCTGTGCTCAGGGCCTGGCTGACTGCCTGGTGGCAACATTTTCCACGCAGAAGTGGTCCTATGTTGAGCTGCTGTCGCTGTTTCGTGACGACGCCAGTCCTCTGAGCCAGATGTCCCTCCAGGACACGTCGGGGCACTGCAGGTGACGGGATGGTGATGGGCACGTGATGGGAGCTCAGGGCTTTTCCATGCTTTTGGACAAGGCTCACGAAGAGAGCGAATGTTTCCGTCACAGAGGCACACTGATGCTAGCCAGTTACTTGCCCAGACTGGGCCAGACCTGCTGCGTGTGGCTTGGACATTTAGGAGCACACAGATACACACTGGCTGGGCTGCGTAGTTGTGCTTGTCCGCTACATGACTGAGCCCTCCCCCCGCCCCAATATGCCCCAATGGCCAATTTTCTGGGTGTGTCCATATTCACTCATATATCTAGAGAGAGCCATGTCTCCAGGCATCGCCAGGCAGTTAGTGAATGTTAGCGGCTTACCATTCAGGGCCTTATTTGGCCACTTCAGAACACTTGCTTAGCACGATCTCAACACGGGCGGCTTCTGTCAATGCTGATTCATGCTATAGGGTATTATGACATGCTGAGTGAGCGCAAAACTTTCAGCAGCTGGTTGCCAAGAAGGCGCCCTCCGCCCACACGAACATCGACTGGAAGCGACTGAAGGAGCTGATGACCCGCGTCGATCCGCCAGTCATCCAGGCCTGGCGGCACACAGTGGGTTTCGATCGAACCTGATAGTTTGTAACGTTTGCTGCCCTACGCGCAAGTGCGCCGCAGGTCCCCCATGGTCGCCCCTTAAAAGCGGGCACTCCGAGTACCGGCGTGTGTCTATATGTGTCTGCCCCTGACCGAGGCCCTGAAGGAGTGGCAGGACGCGCACAACGTCAGTCAAGATGTGCTGCCTTTGTCCTTCTGGAGGGACGCCAAGTACATGCTACCGCCAGTCCAGAAGGCAGCCAGGTCAGTACAACACCAACTGGCCAGCTGGCCTTTGTGAAGCGGTACTTGGCAGAGCTGGGCCAGAACCGGGTGCACGGTCTGGGCTTAGCATGTTTTCGGTGCGTGTGTGTGTGTGTGTGACCTTTTAGCATTTTCCAATGTTGGCATTGCGGCTACGCGCGGCTGTGTTCTCTCGGTGTGTTTCATGCATAGTTGCGTGTTTCATCTTCTGTTCTCTGGGTGGTTTTCTATTTTTATTTGCTTCTGTCATTATGCCACGACTGCTTCATGATAGCACCCTAGTAGCAGGTGGGAGGCCCACTGGTACTTTTACAAGATTTTCCGGCGAGGTAATAGTGTTGAGGTCATAGTGGTGAGGTCATGATAGGCCATGTGCCCAGTCAATCCCAGTCATGTTTTTCAAGATTTCCACACATTCTCACACGCCCAGGCCCGCCAGTCCAAGAAGCCAAGCGGGGGGAGCTGTGCAGGAGTCGCAGAGGCTTGAGTGGCACACGTTGTCCCAGCGCTTCGCCAGTCATATGGAGCTGCGCGAGGTGAGGGACTGCGACGAGCGTGAGCGGTCTGTCCTCCTGGAGGCGTTTGCTGCTGGCACCTTGGACAAGCAAGTCATGGGTCAAGCGTCTGCCCTCCAGTGGCACCCACTGCAGAAGCTGCGCCAGGGCGAGCCCCGTCTGCACCTGCGTGCCATTGTTCTCTTGAGGGTTGCGTCATATTACATGGAATTATGGGTAGGCAGGGGCGTGTGTAGGCAGGCCTGCCTGTTTCCGACGGACGCGAGCCAAGGACCACGCGGCAAAGGCAGCTGCTGCGGCCGAGACCGCCCGCCAGTCAGCCGCAGCCGCAAAGCAGGCGGCCCTGGAGTCAGTCAGGGCTCTGGAGGCATCCGAGGCGAGCGAGGCAGATCTCGGGGAAGGTCTTCGTGGCTGCGGCGCGGTGCTGGCACGCGGAGGCCATCGCGACAGTCCGCACACTGCTCAACCAGGCGAAGAACGTCAGTCAGGCCGGGGAAGTCGCCAGGAAAGCGCGCATCGAGGGAATCGGGGCAAAGAGCATGGTCTACGAGTCAGGCATCAAGGACGCCCTGCCCGGCAGTTTCTTGTCCACGCTGCGTACATTTTCCGTAGCCCAAGTGGTTGACCTGAACCTGCTCTTCGACAGCGCTGACCGCGTGGACATCTCCGCAGCATTGCCCCCTCGTGCAGGCCGCCGTCGCCAGTCACCACGAGGCCTTGGACCTCGAGTCCTGATCGGCAAGGCTTGCCTGGAGAAGGGGCTCACCATGCGGCAGATGACCGTCAGTCTGAAGTCGGCCTGCTCACGGCTTGCCAAGGTGAAAGCCTTGACCCTGACAGTCATTGGCAGAGTCTGATCCGCAGCAGGGTGGCCGCCAGTGAGCCTTTCCAGTCACTGCTTTTGGCCACCCGGCCGGATTTATGATGAATTTATGGAATCAGGATCCAACTCCCGTCGTGCGTTGAAAAGTGATGACATGCGACTTGATTGTAATATGTGTTGACGATGTGTTGGCGAAGGGTTGACGCAATGTTGGCACACATGGATTGGATTTGAACATGTGCAGCTGGGTGGGACAGAATCGGACAAAGCAACGGGGCGGCTTCATATTTGCGGAATTACGCGGACTCTCAGTGGCCACTGTTCGGAATTTGTTCGAGCCCTGCGACAATCTGCGACATCTGTCGATTTCTGTTTGGGTCGGCCCGGCTTATCATGGATCGTCATGGATCACCCCAGAGAGGTGCTCGGGCATGAAACGAGGTTGATGCGATAACCCCATCGCAATGTTAATCTGTGTCCTCAAGCCCGATTTGTTTTCGCACGCTCCCCTGCACTTCAGGCAGAGACAGAGGCGGACTTCACTGCAGCTGAGCAGGCTGCCTTGCCCAGGGGCACCAATGGACACCTCCTGTGGGCTCGCCAGTTCCCAGATGCATTTTGGCCAGCCGTTCTCCGTCAGTTGGGGGCATGGAGGAGATTGCATCCAGGAGCTGGAGTGTTCTCCCTCTTTGGGCCGTGTGCTTATTGTGTGCTTGCCGACAACTGCAAGCGATCCAGATCAAATCAAGTGGATGGGCCTGCACACGTTCGAGTCGCCGGCTAAGCGCAAGCATATTCTCGACGGCCTCAGCAAGTTGTGGCAGGAGGAAGTTGCGTCCGTGCAAAAGAGAAGGCTTGCAGGCATGCGCCAGTGAGACCGAGGGGCAGCTGTGCAGCCTGCCTGAAGTTTCTGTGTATTTCTGCACGCTTTTCTCTTCTTAACTCACTACTTCAACTATCACACTGGCATTCGTGTAACACACTGTTCACGTTGTGTACATATGTGATCATATGTGTACCTTTTCTTTTTCCGGGGCCTGCTTATGGCAGGCACCGTCGAGTTGGAGCTGGCAAAGGTGGGCTTCGTGCCAAGAACGGGGTCTGCCGAATCTGTCAGCCTGTTGCCCGAGACGCAGCTTTGGTACGACCGCATGTGGGCTGGTGCCGGCAGTCGCCTTCTGCTGCTCGAGCGGGAGCAGCTCGACGGAGACAAGCTGCGCATCTGCTCACCTTCAGACCCCCTGGAGATGGCCGCGCCAGTCAATGCCAGCCGGCTGCCGTCAGCCTCCGTCGTGGACAAGCTCCCGCCGCTGCTGAAGTTGGCTTGGCAGTGCGAGGAGCACAGCGTCAGGGCCTCAGACCTCAGGCTGAGCTCGCTGCGGACAGCGGAGACATGCGGAGACACATGCAGACTGTTGGAGCGTTTTGGTATGTTTTGGTACGTTTTGGCGCGTTCACTGAGGGGTGATGCTTGGATGGTTTTGCCATGTTTTGCCACAACGATGGAAGTTATAGCTGAGCGCAAATTATGACAAGCCACAGATAGCCACAGGCCACGCACAACCAACACAACCACCACAACACACCACAACCACAACAACAACCACAACAACAACCACCACCACCACCACCACCACAACAACAACAACAACCACCACCACCACCACCACCACCACCACCACCACCACCACCACCACCACCACCACCACCACCACAACAACAACAACAACAACAACAACAACAACAACAACAACAACAACAACGACCACACATTTGACTGGACCTTCATGGACCTTCTGCCCTCGGGCCAGTCACTGCATGCCATTGCGCTCTTCCTCAGGTGTGCTTGCTGCGCTCGGCAGTCCACCCGCAGCGCTGTGGTGTGTTCCCAGCTGTCGACTTGAAGAAGGGAGACGCTCGGCTGCTCTCTGCGGCCCGTGTTCCTGCTTGTCCACTCACATCGGGTTATGGTAGAGGCATGTCGAATCATGTAGAGGCAGCCCCGCCTTGACACATCTTGACAATTCTTGACATATCTGGACAGTATCTCTGACAGTCGTAGCTGGCACATCATAGCTGCACGCAGTCCTGCTCAGAACAACATGGAACACACGCTCAGTAGTTTGCCTTCGCCAGGATGTCATCCTGGAGCTTGACTTCGGCTTCCGGCTGCTATCCGATGTTGACCGCAAGGCGCCCCTGTTCCTGGTGAATGTCTTGAAGCCGTCGCAGGAGCGGGTGACACACCGGTGGGCAGCGCCAGTCACGGGAGTCAGTCACTGGGTCCACTGGCTGGACAAGACAGCGCCAGGCCCCACGCATCAGATGCACCTGGCGACAGTCCACGTCTTTGCAAGGGCGCAGTCTCGGCCGTCAGTCCAGCTGTTGGCCTCCGCAGATGTGGCGGCCTTCTCCTGCGAGATACCGTCGCCCGCAGAGCTGGACAGTCTATGTCTCTTGCCTTCGCCCACACAGACTACCCTGCCGGTCGACGCTCTGCCATCCCCGCCAGAGCCTGCGCTGAAGCGGCAGAAGGTCAAGCCAGAGCTAGCAGCGGAGGAGCCAGCCTGGCCAGTGGTGAGTGCAGCTGAGGGGGCCGCCAGTTCACAGCAGCAGGTGGTCAGGAGCGAGGTCGCTGGTCCCAGCCCACACGGCAGTCACCCGGAAGTCATCCTGAATACCACCGAAGATGGAAACTTCCAGTTTTACTGTCAGGGTGGCATGCTGCAGGCCAGGGCCTTGGGAACCAGGCGTCGGATTCCTGGCGGGACAGTCATATGGGCATCCAGCCGCGGTGTGCCCAAGGACGGCGCACAGGAGCCCTCTGACACGGGTCTTGAGCCGCTGGCATGGACTCCCAGCAGTCGAACGAAAGTCTTCTTCATCCAGAAAACCAAGCCCAGTCAGAAGGACGCTGAGCCGGAGCTGTGGCCAGTCGGAGATGTCGTGAAGGCCATCCACGGGATGCAGGGAGGGGGAGCTGACTGCCAAGAATCTCAGCCGTCGCAAGTCCAAGCTCGTGTGGTGCTGGCAGCCAGCCGACGGTGCCAGGAGTGCCGACAGTGCCAAGAGCGCCAGCGATGCCGACAGTGCCGACAGCGCCTTCGCCGCCTACTACGAGGAGAAGCCAGCTTGTGTGAAGGACGCGTTTGCACTTTGGCAGCATTTGGCAGCGCTTCATGTTACATCCACTCAGCAGTTCTATTGATGTTGCATTCCCGTTGCATTCCCGCCCACTCGCCCAGTCCAGCCCAGTCCACCCAACTATAGACTTGTGCCAGGTGACCGAGCTCGATGGCAAGAAGCGGCTGAAACCATGCGCAGTCGCGCTCTACACGACGAAGTCCTTGACCATCGACAAAGGTCAGTCCAGCATGGTGCTCGGGGCAAGCGGGGAAAATGCCGAAGAAGACGACGCGAAGGACGTGGACTGAGGCAGCATGAGGCAGCCGGCATCAGCCGGCCTCCGCATATCTTCGCATGCCTCCGCTGAGGCTGACAGTTTTGAATGATTTGTGTCAGCACGCGGGCGGAGGATCGTGTTGAACTGTCGCCTCGGCTGGCCATGATTGCCCACGCTGTCATTCATTGTCATTCTCTTGTTTGCTCATGTTTTCCAGCATATTTCCCAGCTATGTTGACTTGCGGGTTCAGTTTGTTGGCCAGCTTGGTGCGTGCGCTCGCGCCAGTCAGTCCAATGTAATACTGGGGGACTGCTGGCAGAGGTGCCAAAATAAGACTTCCAGATATTTCCAGACGCTTGGCCATTAATGACATGCTACTCATGGCGTATCATGGCATTCCGGATTCCAGGCTTTGCTGTTCTTATGATGTTCTTATTCGTTCCTCCAGCGAGCCCATGCGCGCCCGAAGAAATCCAACACGCAAAGCGCATTTTGTGGCGATTTCTGGAAGTGGGCTGAAGCACTCCAGTATACGCCAGTGCTTCAGGCTGGCATATGATTCTTTTGTGTGTGACATTGTGTGACTGTGGGCGCAAGTCCTATTCAGTCCTGGTCGCTGAACATCCCCGTAGGGATGCGGAGCGTGTGACATGTCAAAGGAGTGCCGCGTAATAGCCAGTCAATGCCAGTCATGTTGGGCATTACTGAATATTGCATTATTTGCATGAGTATTGCTATGAGTGGCTGAGTATTGCTGAGCAGTGGCTCCAAGGGGGACAGGATGGGAAAGGTGCCGTTCTTGATATTTCTTGATCATCATGGTGCTGTCGTGCCTTGCGCGGGGGCGCAAGCGCGTCGAGCCGGCGGGGCAGGTCCGGGGCAGTCAGTCCATAGGTCAGTCCGGGGCGAGGTCGCGCAGCTCTGCAGCCAAGTGGTGGCAGTCCATGGCCCCCAAGAAGCGGCTTCTCAGCAAAATGCCCGAGCCGCACGTGGGGCAGCCGCTGGTGGTCAAGCAGCCGGCCGTGGTCACCCGCCCCTCCAAGGCCAGACGATCCAACAAATGACCAAGACATATCAAAACAAGTTTCGGCAAAGACTGGTAAGATCTGGTAGTAGAGGGGTGATGTATGTTGAAGCGGTGGTAGGTTGATTGAAGTTCTGAGTTTTCCTGAGTGTTGGCTTTCAGCCATTTTCAACATTTTTCAACATAGATATTCCGGATGTTTCATGCGCGCAATGCAGCATTCGCCATGCCACCCGCACATGGCCACACCATGATGCGCCACATTATTATTTCCCACCAGCCGTTTTGGAGCGTTTTGGATATGTTTACTATTGTTTCCGGAATCTTGGCTCTGAGTATCTTTGAGTGACGCAGGTTCAGGTCCGGCTCAGGCTCACACATGCTCACACCAATTCACATCATGTTCGCGCCCGTGCTTTGCAAGGAGCTAAAGATGAAGCCGCGCCGTGCGGCGCCGGCAGTCATCCTCAAGACCGGCGCGGATCTTCGGGCCGAGCTGCAGTCCCACCAGTCCGGCGTGTTCCTCGATCTCTTTTGCGGGACTGGGCGCGTGGGCACAGCCTGGACATTGTCCGGGGCTACGACCTCACAGACCCAGACCTGTCGTCAGTCATCTGCCAGCTCATTTTGGACGGGCGCGCGCGGCTAGCCTGCAATTATAGCCAGATTGCAAACTCTGGAACCGCTGTGGTCTTGCATTTGCAACCAAGTGCCACTCGGCAGTTTCGATGTTTGATTCATGTTGGTTTCATTTTGGCTCCATCATGCCCCAGTGTCCCATCTCGGACGATGTTTGCTGCGCCTGCTTCGAGTACTCAACTTTGTTGAGATGGGTTGATTGAGTTATGCTGAGTTGTGCTCTGAGTCAGCTAGCGCAAGTTTGCTGTAGATATGCTGTAGATTGCGGGGTTCAGCTGACATTTTCAATTCTTGTTGAAGTCAGCTTGAGTGCCGGAAGATTATCGGAGCTTGTCCGGCCGAGGTCCGGCCTGATGATGGCGCCGCCGTGCTCGACATTCAGCCGGGCTAGACGAGGTCGCCGCGGGAAGGGCTCAAAGCGAGGCTGGCCGCGTCCTTGGGGGCTTCCCGCCCGCGACCTCACAAAGACATCTGCAAGATCTTCCAAGCGCTCCCAAGTGCTCCCAACATCCCTGCTATTCCCATGCTGTTCCCTGCTAGCCCTCCGAGATCCTCTGAGCGTCTCTGAATATCTCTGAGCATAGAAGGATTTCGCTGCACGTTTACGCTGCTGTGGCTTTGACATGTTTTGACATGTTTTTTTCGCACGATAAGCATGCTGTCACCGAGGTCAAAGAGCCAGCTGCCAAGGTCCTGTACTTCACCGAGGAGACGTTCCAGGCAGCAAAGACGCGCTCCAGTGCCATCCGCCAGTATGTGCAGGTGCTGCGAGGTTTCTATGAAAAAGACCACGGCCCCCTGGACCTGAGTCGCGTTTCTGGCAGTCCAACTTGGGACCAGCTTCTCGCAAAGGCCCCTGGGTTTTTTCAGCAGCGGCATCACGCGCTCACCGTCAGTATGGCCAGTCATGTCAGCCACAGCAAGGCGACGTTCGGGCCGTGGGTGTCAACTGAATTCCAAAAATGCCTGGCCCAGCCAAAGGCTTTCATGCGCCTCCTGCGTGATATCGCCAAGAGCGCAGTTATTGCGCTGCCAGCCAGCTGATGCAGCCCGAGTTTCACACAACGGCTTCACAGATAGTCACAGGGTCTCAATGAGTTTGATGTTGAGTCAAATTGAGTCAAGCTTGTTTGAACAATGCCAGAAACAATCGGTAAAATGATGGAAACATGTCAGTCAAAGACAAATTTAACGCAGAATTCCACTAGAATATGCTAGAACTCCACGGTCGGCTTGAAGCCATGTTTGGGGATGCGGGGATTAGTGCGAAGATGCGCGAAAGCTTCTGAGCACGTTTTTGGGGTTCGCGCCAAACGGCGCCTTCGCACACACGGC
>CAUJNA010003556.1:179098-309098 GCA_963377175.1 Effrenium voratum
GCGCGCGCGCACGCGCACACACGCGCACACGCGCACACGCACACACGCGCACACGCGCACACGCGCACACGCCCACACGCACACACGCACACCCGCACACCCGCACACGCGCACACGCGCACACGCGCACACGCGCACACGCGCACACGCGCACACACACACACACACACCCGCGCACACACACACACACACGCGCACACACACACACACACACACGCGCACACACGCACACACGCGCACACACGCACACACGCACACGCACGCCCACACACGCGCGCACGCGCGCACGCGCGCACGCACGCGCACACGCACGCGCACACGCACACGCACACGCACCCGCACCCGCACGCGCGCGCGCGGGCACGCACACGCACACGCACACGCAAACGCAAACGCAACACACACACAGAGAAACATGGACAGAAACGCAAACCACAAGCACACAACCTGCAAACGCACCAAGACACAAACACGCAAACACAGAAAGACGGACAGAGACAAAAAACACCACACACACCTACAAACGCACCAAAACAACACTTTCACACGCAGACACGCACACACACGAGATCAGACCCGCACCACCAGGACGCCCTCCTCCCGTCGGGTTCCCACAGGTTCAAGACCTGCAGTCGCAAGCGCGAAGCAGCGCAGGCGGGCTTTGTGAAGATATGAATTTGCCGGCCAATGTCAGCATGGACCCGTGCGGGCAGGAAAGTCGGTTTTCATGTTAAATCGCGGCAGGTAGGGGGGCCGTAGGCCTTGGCCAATGTTCCTGATCAGAATGTTGGCCATTTTGACAACCAAAGTTGCCCGGTTCAATTGATTTCCTTGTTTGGATGCCGCCATGAGGTATCTAGTAGTGGGATGTTGGACTTGTGAGCCGCACGGTCAGGCAATCCAGCCAGAGGCTGCCGGGATGCGCTGGGCGGCTTGGGGATAGGTGGTTTGGATTTTGCTGGGGGTATGTGCTTTGAAAGAGTTGCACGATCAGATAGGATGGCGGGACGGAGATCCCAATCTTTCGGCACAGCACAAGGTCCTAGATAAGGTGCAGCCGTATGAAGGTCAAACAAGTGGCTGATCTAGTCATTGCTTCAGAGCAACCTTTCGCCCCTCGTCATAGCTGCAGCCTAGAAGGTGTTTTGGGCTTCGAGAGAAAGTGCAAGTTGTTGCTCCACCACAACGCTTTCAGTTGGGCTGGGTGCGCACCAGGCTTGGCTGCCAGAACTGCGGTCCTCTCCCTTCAACCTACCGCATTTCTTGCTGGTTTCGAAGAAAGCCCGAGGTAATTATTTATCCGTTCCCCCTTGTCTCTGCCAAGCTGACTCAAAGAACCGCGCGGTGGTTTGAAGAGGTCCCAAAAAGCAGCCCACCAGGTGCCGCCGCGCAAGCGCCCTTGGGGGAGAAGGAACAGCAGCTCGCCAAGGCTCAAACTGGGCCCACTTGATTCCAAGTGGGCCGGCACTTTGAGGGAGGTGTTCTTAAAATTAAGATTTTTTTAGACTTGAATATTTAGGCAAGCATCACATGATTGTTCGCCTCCCCCCTCCCCCCCTACCCACCAATGAAAAGCCAAAAACGGGATGGAAATTTGGTCAACTTGTCCAGATCCGCTAGTAGCACCCAGGTGGTTTCAACTTGAACTAAAGGGTTCGCCCTGCATCGGTTAGGTCCGTATTTGTCTTCGCCTGGTTGAAGGAAGCCGTACCATGAGCGGTTTCTCATTTGCATCAAGTATAGACTATAGCCGTACTGCTTGACCTTATCTTCTTCGGCTTCTGGATTTGTTGATGAGCGTTTGGCAACAGCTAAATGATTGTTTGTTTATTTCACCTTGGATCTTGAGAATTTGCAGTTGTTACTCCAACTCATGACAGCTAGAGACAGGCAAACTCTGAATATCAGTGCGTCCTGCCTGAAGTGCGTGGGGTGTTTCATTCTATCAAGCTACTGCCACCGACCTTCCATGATGTGGGAGTATGGAATTCTGCCTTCCAGGCTCCAACAATTTTGGGAAGCTCTGCTTGGTGGGGTTGTTCTACTGTTAGGCATGTAGGCCTTTCAAGCCCAAACATGCGCCAAAAAACCAACAGCTGCACTGATCGGAGGACAAGACATATGTGCAATTTGCGTTTGTCCGATGCGTGCGAACGCGTAGTGCTGAGTGCGAGGTGAGGTGAGGTGGAGTGAGTGGCTTTTACACTGAGCAAATGCAACCTTGGGCTAGCATGGCAGCAGCTGGTTGCGTGTGCTTTCCAGAAACTCTGAACGTTGGGCTTCCATAGGCAGCTCAGTTTAATGTGGGGTCCCGGCGTCCCGGCGTCATGCCGGGCTTTTGCCGGACGCTTCCAGCCAGGCATTGCTGCAGGAAGAGCAGGAGCTGTCAGACAAGGGCGGAGGGTTGGAGCTGTCCTTCCCCCAGCCAGGTGCCCTGCTCTTCCCGTTTTTGTGGGGGAGGGTTCCCCTACAAAAAAAGACTACAGAAAGAAGGGGTACCCTTTTTCTAACCTCTCTACTGGAGGACCTAGATTGGCAAAACAAGGACAAAGCTAGGTGTCTAGCAAACCAAAGGGCTTGGGCCTAGGAAACCTGTGGGCCACGGAAGTTTTTGAAGCCGACTTGCCGTGAAGCTTTTCCGGTTTTTGGGAAGTGCAGGGAATGCGTGTGACGGTTTTCCCTCTGATTTGCCTCCTTCGGCTGTCATGGTATGATGCAGAATCCAGAGTTTTCTCAGTTGATCTGTTACACACGGGGCCGCTGACCATGTTCAGGACGCTTCTAGTTCTTGTAGGGCCTTTTTGGTGCCCGCAAAAACGTGACCTGAGCCAGCGGTGTCATGTCGCGTCCTGTCGGGCCATGTCCTGGCATGTCGTGTTGGGCTGCGTGGGCTGTGCGTTGTGTGTGTAATTGGAGGGTAGCCGTCTTTTGGATTGTTGCAGAGGCGCGTCCAAAGGGAAGACACCCATGCCACTTGCTCTCTTATTCGGAAGAAAACCTACATCCGCTCGCTACTTGGGAATGGCTTACTCCCTGCAAAACTGGCATAGGACCAGGGCGGTCTTCACAAGGAGATTCTTTCGCAGTCCTTTTTTGTTGGGATTTGGTATCCACCTCACTGAGAGTCCACCCTTGGACATCCCTCAAAAACGTGCGTTGGCCATGCTGAGCAGCTTCGGTTGGTTGGATTTGCTCTACCAATGAACATGGAACCCGACAGAGAAACCCTTCAAAAGGACCATCGTCATCCAGGACCCCATGGGAGAGTCAGACTTTCTTCAAGAACCGCGTTGGGAGGGTGTGTCTCATTTTGGACGCGGGGCCTCGGCTCGCTCCATCCCTCGTCGCCCACACGTGGAATGCTGCTCCCCAGTCAATGAGCCAAGATCACGCGGCCCTCCCTCGAGCTCACTGCCTGAGCTTCTGGACTTTACACTTTCTGGGAAGACCAGATCAGTGGTTACACGTTCCGACGCGTACGCGAACCCAACACAGGAGGTCTGGCGGCTACGGGAGCGAGAGAAGGCGCTCAGCGAGCAGCTGGCGGCAGCCCGCGCCTCCGCGCGGAAACTCAAGGCCGGGGGAGGGGGGGTGTTGGTTTCGTCCGGAGTTTGCGAACTTGGTTGGGCAAAACAGGAGGAGATCCACTTTAAAGGGAAGCCACAAGGAGGTTGCTTAAACCGTGGTTTCGTCCAGGCCCAGTTCTGGGTGCGCAGTAGCAGCCATTAGCTGGCCAAAGCGAACCCCAAAAGGGGGCCCTCATGAGCCGTGACTTGAAGAAAAGGGCTGTTTGGGAAACCCCTAAAAGGACCCGCACAGGCGGAGTTTTTTCGCCCTATATATGATTTTGTTTAGGATCTGGCCACGTGATTTTTCTTTTGATGAGCGTCCATTTCCGAAATTGGCCACGTTATGTATAATTGCCAGGCCCCGGTTGCCAAGAGTCCCCAACCCCAGAAATGGGGCGTCTCTTTCAATACATCACGCCCAAACTCAAGTTGAAAAATCGTTGGGCCCCTGCTCCCCCGCTGAATTTGTAAGCTTCAAAGTCTGCTGTCGGCAGGTATCTTCATCAGCTAAGTCAGGCCAACAAGTTTGAGCCTTCTTTTGGGTAGTCAACTCAGGTCACCAGAAAAGTGAAGACCCCTTGCGCGAGTACTACGAGACATCTTAAGTTTGGCTTCCGGATTTGGTTTCCTGGTTTGCAAGTGTCAGTGATTCCCTCAGGTTAGCCTTGGTAGCTCTAGCCCTTCGCGCTTTTTTTTTCAGAACAGGACACCGAGCGTGAGCTTTTCCATGGTTTTTATTATAAGCAAAAAACACACGCGATGTGGTTGAGACTTTTCCCAGAAAAACAAGAAGAACCCACCTCGTTTTTTTTTTTTGCCCAACCGGCTTTGGCCCAGGAGCAGTGGGCTCAGCAGGGTGCCAGCGACCTGGAGCGCCAGGCAGCCCTGCAGGCGGCCAAGCGCGGCGAGCCCCGGGGGTTGTGGGATTGGAGGGGGGGGAGGTGATGGGAATCCATATATGGCCATGGGGCATTGAACCTATGGCTCCATTTTGGGGTGGATGAACATGCATTTGCCCCACTTATTTTTTGATGAGGTGGTGGGAATCCATATGGCGGTGGCTCAAAATGAAAGAACTAGGGTTACGCAGGTTTTGGTCTTTGGTTCTGTTTGCCAAGGTGCCATTTTGCTACATTTATTTGTGCCACACCCATATGGCGGTGGGTCAAAACCAATGGGATCCCATTTAGGGGTAGGTGCGCCACCCGTGTTAGAACCTGTTGTAGTGGGGATTGGTTGGTGTTCACTGGAGGTACGATTTGGATCTTGACCCATTGGCATAGGGTCAGGAAAGTGGGATTGGGCAGAAGGAAGTGGGACATAGATGAGAGCAGGCAATAGAAGTGGCGTTCAGCTTTGACCTGCTCTTTAGTTTTAAGATTCTTTAAGCCTGCTTCAGGGAAGGAGCATCTGTGCAAGAAACCCACCCAACTGTGTTTTGACACAGTTTGTCACATTCGCTCAAGGGTTTGATTTAGGACATCGCCACAAGGCAGCGTTTGACTTGCATTACAGTAGCCGGCGGATATGTCTCGCTCGCCAGCCGCCCTCCTGCCGGCCCCCCCCCCACACCCAAACAGGCACTGCAAAAAAACACTCAGACACAAGCACGCGCACACACAACAAATAAACAAGCAAGCAAGCAAGCAAGCAAGCAAGCAAGCAAGCCAGCAAGCAAGCAAGCCAGCAAACAAACGAACAAACGAAGAAAAAACAAACAGTAAACAAACAAAAACACAACCAACCAACCAACCAACCAACCAACCAACCAACCAACCAACCAACCAACCAACCAACCAACCAACCAACCAACCAACCAACCAACCAACCAACCAAACAAACAAACAAACAAACAAAAACAAACAACACACAAACAAACAAACAAACAAACAAACTAACACGAACAAAAACACAAGCACAAGGACAACCACAAGCAGGCACAAACACAAACACAAACACAAGCAGACACAATCACAAACGCAAACACAAGCACACACACACACACCCACACCCACTCACGCACACACACACACAGACAAAGAGACACAAAGAGATACACACACACACACACCACACACACACACACCGAAAACACTGACAACACGCGGAAACACACACACACTGACAAAGACACAAACACACACACAGACACAAACGCACGCGCACACACCCACACACACACAGAATCACACACGCACACAAACCAGACACAGACAAACAAACGCAAACACAAGCACAAACCTAAACCCACACACCCACACACACACACGCATAAACGCACAAACACACAATCACAAACAAATACACACAGAAGCACACACAAAAACACACACCAATGCACACAACCACACACACACAAACACACGCAAACAAATACAACCACACACAACCACACACACACAATCACGCAGACACACACACACACAGAAAAACACGCACAAACAGAAACACACGCATACAAACAAGCACACAACACACAAACGCACGCCCACACACCAACACAGACGCACAGACACAAACACAAACACGCGTGTCTGTTTGTGAGTTGTGCTTGTCTATGCGAGTTTTTCTCTTTGTTGGTGTGTATGTGTGTTTGTGTGTGTGCTTGTATGTGTGTGTGTGTGTGTGTTTTTGCGTGCCTGAGTGGTTTTTCGTGTTTGTGCTTTGGCCTGCGTGCGTGTCTGTGTGGGTGTGTCTGTGTGTCTGTGTGTTTGTGTGTCTGTGTGTGTGTGTCTGTGTGTGCGTGCGTTTGTGACTTTGTGCGTGAGTGTTTGTCTCTGTGTGTGTGTGTTGGTATTTGTGTGTCTGCATTTGTGTATTTGTTTTTGCGTTTGTGCGTGTGGTTGTGTGCTTGAGTTGTGTGTCTGTGTGTGCTGTGTGTTTGTGCGTGTGTGTGTGATGTTTGCGCGTGTGCGTGTGCGTGTGCGTGTGCGTGTGCGTGTGCGTGTGCGTGTGCGTGTGCGTGTGCGTGTGCGTGTGCGTGTGCGTGTGCGTGTGCGTGTGCGTGTGCGTGTGCGTGTGCGTGTGCGTGTGCGTGTGCGTGTGCGTGTGCGTGTGCGTGTGTGTGTGTGTGTGTGTGAGTCTGTGCGTGCGCGCACAACACACACACACACACACACACACACACACACACACACACACACACACACACACACACACACACACACACACACACACACACACACACACACACACACACACACACACACACACACACACACACACACACACACACACACACACACACACACACACACACACACACACACACACACACACACACACACACACACACACACACACACACACACACACACACGCGCGCGAGCACACACGCGTGCACGCCCGCACGCACGCGCACGCACACGCATGCGCACGCGCAGGCACACAGGCACGGGAAAGCGCATCGTTTTGGAACGCGAAATTACAATCGTTTTGAAACGCGGAATTATAATCGAGAATTGTAATCGTTTTAGAACGCGTATATCTTTCCGGTCTCCTGGTTGTCTGGTTTTTCCGGTCTCCTGGTTTCCTGGTTTCCTAGTTTCTCCGGTTTCCTGGTCTTCTGATTTTCTGGTTTTCTGGTTTTCTGGTTTTCTGGTTTTCTGGTTTCCGTCTTTTCCGGTTTTCTGGTTTTCTGGTTTTCTGGTTTGTCTGGTTTCCTGGTTTCTCTGGTTTCCTGGTTTTCTGGTTTTCTGGTTTTCTGGTTTTCTGGTTTTCTGGTTTCCGTCTTTTCCGGTTTTCTGGTTTTCTGGTTTTCTGGTTTTCTGGTTTCTCTGGTTGCCTGGTTTCTCTGGTTTCCTGGTTTTCTGGTTTTCTGGTTTTTCCGGTCTCCTGGTTTCCTGGTTTCCTAGTTTCTCCGGTTTCCTGGTTTTCTGGTTTTCTGGTTTTCTGGTTTTCTGGTTTTCTGGTTTTCTGGTTTCCGTCTTTTCCGGTTTTCTGGTTTTCTGGTTTTCTGGTTTGTCTGGTTTCCTGGTTTCCCTGGTTTCCTGGTTTTCTGGTTTTCTGGTTTTCTGGTTTTCTGGTTTTCTGGTTTTCTGGTTTTCTGGTTTCCGTCTTTTCCGGTTTTCTGGTTTTCTGGTTTTCTGGTTTTCTGGTTTCTCTGGTTGCCTGGTTTCTCTGGTTTCCTGGTTTTCTGGTTTTCTGGTTTTTCCGGTCTCCTGGTTTCCTGGTTTCCTGGTTTCTCTGGTTTCCTGGTTTCCTGGTTTTCTGGTTTTCTGGTTTTCTGGTTTCCGTCTTTTCCGATTTTCTGGTTTTCTGGTTTTCTGGTTTCTCTGGTTTCCTGGTTTCTCTGGTTTCCTGGTTTTCTGGTTTTCCGGTCTCCTGGTACGACAGGCTTTTGATTGTGAACCATCGGAATCTCTCCCCATTATCGGGCTCCTCACTGGAAGCAGTTCCCAACAGCCGCATCCTGTACGATCAGCAGCTTGCGGATCACGCGGATTGCGGATGCCGAGCTGCATGGATTTAGCTTTACATGCTCCAGTAGAAGGCTTGAATCGCAGTTTGTAGCACGGATTACGGGGTGAAGAAGCTACAAGCTAGCGTAAGGATGATGCAGATTACAGATTATGCTCATGCCAGCTCCTTTACCGGATGTTGATCAGTCTAGGGTTGTCTACTCTGTTTGTACAAGAATCCTTAGAACACTGCCCCCCGGCCATGCGCTGCTTCATGCGAAAGCATGTGGCGCTGTGCTGCCTGCTGCTGCTAGCGGGCACACTGGTGCCTCCTGCTGCTGGCGTGCTGACGCGGCCGAGTTTTACCTATACGCGCTGGAGGCGCCCGAAAGACTCGCTGATTCTTTTGTTATGTGGCGTGAAGCATTCTGTGGCTGGACTATGCACGTGAGCACGGCGCAGGCTGCGTCGCCGCCATCTGCGCGCTGCTGTGCCGAATTGCCGCTACACGGCATACGAGAACACCATTGGCTAAGGTATTGAGCAATCGCAGCTACATAGCGAGGTGTGTTGGCTAGCCCCTCCATGCTGGTGAAAACTTGAGCCCATTGAGCGCAGTCTCTAGGATTTTTTTCCCCCGCCCGATCTTTCCCCAGAACTGCCCAGGTGTCTCGGCAGGACATCGACAAGAATGTGACAACGATGAAGGTATGCGAAGCATGATTTGGAGCAGCTATGCGACATGGAGGGTTACTACGAGACCAGTCAACAGGCATGTTTCATGTTTTTCTGGATTCAGATGTGCAGATGGCAGGTTGTCAACCCTTGTGGTCTGGGCATGTCCATGGGAAGCATAGACAGGACCCTCGCTACCTTGTAGTAAATCATTGGCTTATCTTGGCCGGGCCTAGACACTTTGGTTACGAGATGTAGTTATAAAGCTTTTTATTTGTGCGGCGCACCTGTTAAGATACGGCCACGAAGTACCTCGGACAGTCGAGCCATGTCTTCTTTATGAGCCCTACTCTTTATGGAAACATGAGAACGTGACCCACAGGAACGAGATGTTCCATAGCAACGTGAAGGATTCTCCCCTATTATGGGACACCTCAGTGAAACAGTCCAGCCACGGGTCCATTCGTCCTCCTTCATTTTTGCATCATAGTCGACTTACGAATATGATCACGGGATCTTTCTGATGTTACCTTGGGCTCTGTGTAGAAATTTGGGTTCTATATCTTGGAGGGTGCGTGGGCCTGTTTATACAAGGCCTCTGGGTTTTGGGGGGGGGGGGGGTCCGGACTATTCCTTAAATGCAAAAGCTATTTACAAATTAATGAAAGCTATTCCCAAAAAATACCGGACTTTTTCTAATCTTTTCTTGCAAGATCATTCAACACGGTGTCAACCTAGTTGGGAATGCAAAAGCAGAATCCCGCCCGCAACTTGAGTGGTAAGTAAGCAGGTGGACAAGTTGCGGGTGGGAAACTGAGGGAAGACCGAACAGGGGATATGTGATGTGTGTAGCGCATGGGATCAAATAGAAAAATAGTTCCCCAAAAATGTTGAAGCGCTTCAAAGGGCTGACATCCCCATATGGAATGACATTCTCAATCTGTTTGGCTAATCCTTCGTCTTTGAGCCCAGTACCGAAACCATTGCCAGGCCATTGTCAATTGAACCCTCATTCATTCATATTTGAGTTGAGGGCTGGCTCCTCCAACAAACTTCTGACCCTAGAACCCCTGGTTACTGATATAGCGCAATGCTGCAAGGCCTGTATGAATCTTGAGAGTTGAGGGAAAATCACTATCTACCGGACCCGAATTACAAACTAGAAGACAGGTGGCCCGAAAGCATTTTTGCGGCGCTCGTGCTCGTGCTCTCGGAAAGTAGCGGCACGCAAGTGCTCTGCGCAAGTTGTTCTGCGCAAGTGCTCTGCGCGAGCGCGCTGCGCAAGTTGCTCAGTCAGCACATGCTGCTCTGCGCAAGTTGGCCTTTGCAAGTGCTCTGTGGAGGTGCGCTGCCCAAGTTGCTCAGCGCATGCAAAGCACGCCGGGTGCCAGGGCCCGGCCAGTCAGCACATGCTGCTCTGCGCAAGTTGGCCTTTGCAAGTGCTCTGTGTGGAGGTGCGCTGCCCAAGTTGCTCAGCGCATGCAAAGCACGCCGGGTGCCAGGGCCCGGCCGGGTGTCGGGGGCGGGCGTGTGCTCGGCGCGCGCCGCGCCGCGCGCGCGCGCCGGAGCGCGCGCTGAGCGCGCGCGCGCCCCGCGCGCTCCCGCTCTCCCGCGCGAGCGCGCGCGCGCGAGCGCCCCGCGCGCTAGGGCCGACCCGACACGAAGTAGACCATGAGACAAACTCATGACACGCGCCAAGACATGGATGGCTTCCCTTTCGTTTCCTTTTAAACCAACCCCACAAAGGGCACCCTCATAAAAAAGAATCAAATACTCCTATCTGCGGCATTCAGTTTTCATTGGCCATTGTGTTTCCTGTCCAGCCAACCCCAAAAAGCGTACCCCACAGAGGCACGCGCGCCGGGTGAGCGCACATACCGGAGGCAGTGCCTGGATCCGCGCCCGCCGCGGCCGTGAAAACACCCACGCCCGCCGCGGAGGCGCGCGACTGCGTCAGAGGGGAGGGGGGGGGGGGCTTGTTATCCGGGGAATCGAAAAAAACAGGTGGGGGGGAAGGGGGGGACTTGTTGTTCCGGGGGGGGGGGGGGGTCGAACAACAAGTGGGGGGAGGGGTGCTTGTTTCTTGGGAAGGGGGGGGCGGAGGGGGGAAGGGCATAAACCAGCCCTAAACTCGCCCCAAACCAACCCTAACCCTAAGCCAACCCTAAAGCAACCCTAGACCAGCCGTAAACCAGCCCTGCACCAGCAATAAACCAAACCTAAGCCACCCTAAGCCAGCCATAAACCATGGATGGCTTCCCTTTGGTTCCTTTTAAGCCCTCAAAAAAAGGTTACCCTCCGAAGAAATACTAAACAACTTCCATTTGCGACCCCACCCCGAAAAAGGGGCACCCTCCGAAAAACATAAATAGTTTCGTCTGCGACAATCCTTTTTTTTTTGGTTGCGCGGCGCGCATAGCTCAGGACCAGAAGAAGCGGAGCTACGCGCGCCTAGCTGACGCCGGGCTGCTCCGCAAGCCGCGGAATTTTTGATACATAGTCACGACGGAATTGTAATAGACATGACACGTTTGACGCAGAAAAGAAGAGAAGAGTCCGCGCTGTGTTCTAAATTGATTGTAATTCTGTGTTCCAAAATGATTGTAATTCTGTGTTCCAAAATGATTGTAATTTAGTGTTCCAAAATGATTGCTTGCCACAGGCACGCAGGCACGCAGGCGCGCACACGTACACACACACAAACACACACACACAGACACACAGACACACAGACGCAAAGCCGCAAAGCCGCACACCCGCACACCCGCACACCCGCACACCCGCACACCCGCACACCCGCACACCTGCACACCCGCACACCCGCCCACCCGCCCCCCCGCACACCCGCACGCCCGCACGCCCGCACACCCGAACACGCGCACCCGCGTGCACGCACGCGCACGCGCACACGCGCGCTTGCCCGCACGCGCACGCGCACGCTTATGCTTACGCGCACCCACACACACACACACGTTTGCCAAATGAGTTGGCATACATGACTTCGCTGTTCTTGGCATGTTTTTCGGTTTTTTAGTCTTTTGGTTCTGTTAATTTTTACTGGGGGTCTGCCAAAAACCTTTTTTGCTACCATAATGTTCGTAAAGGGGGTCCCCCCCCCCCCAACGATGGGGGCACCTGGAATACTATCTTGAGATCCAGTTCAAGTGAGTTTCCATTTGATTTAGTATTGGTAGACTTGAGTTTCCATTTGATTTAGTATTGTTGGAGCTTCCTTTTGAGATTTGGAACTGAGTTTCCATTTGATTTAGTATTGCTGGAGCTTCCTTTTGAGATTTGGAATTGAGTTTCCATTTGATTTAGTATTGGTAGACTTGAGTTCAATTTGATTTAGTATTGCTGGAGCTTCCGTTTGAGATTTGGAACTGAGTTTCCATTTGATTTAGTATTGGTAGACTTGAGTTTCGATTTGATTTAGTATTGCTGGAGCTTCCTTTTGAGATGTTTCCAGGGGGGCAATGCATCAAGACTTTATAATAGGGGCCCTTGGAATAAAGTCTTGGGCTTAAAATTTGAGGGGCTGAAGTACTACCCCCTTTGTGGGTTTGATAGTGGGCAGTTTTTAAACAAGAGACATGTAAGAAAACTTGAGTTTGGGCAAGGTCTGCAGTTTGGACTTTGGGAAGAAAGCAGAAAGCTTCACCAGCATCACCTGGGATTGGTTTTGAATTTGGCCAGTTGGTTAGCTAAAGGTAACTGCAATTAGGGAGTTACATCTTTCAGGGGGGCCGATGCATCAAGACCTTATTATAGGGCTTAAAATTTGGGGGGCTGAAGTACTACCCCCTTTGTGGGTTTGATGGTGGGCAGTTTTTACACAAGAGACGTGTAAGAAAACTTGAGTTTGGGCAAGGTCTGCAGTTTGGATTTTGGGAAGAAAGCAGAAAGCTTCACCAGCATCACTTTGGGATTGGTTTTGAGTTTGGCCAGTTGGTTAGCTAAGATGTAACTGCAATTAGGGAGTTGCTTTTTTGAGGGGGCCGATGCATCAAGACTTTATTATAGGGGCCCCTGGAATAAAGTCTTGGGCTTAAAATTTGGGGGACTGAAGTACTACCCCCTTTGTGGGTTTGATGGTGGGCAGTTTTTAAACAAGAGACATGTAAGAAAACTTGAGTTTGGGCAAGGTCTGCAGTTTGGATTTTGGGAAGAAAGCAGAAAGCTTCACCAGCATCACCTGGGATTGGTTTTGAGTTTGGCCAGTTGGTTAGCTAAGAGGTAACTGCAATTAGGGAGTTACATTTTTCAGGGGGGCCAATGCATCCAGACCTTGTTCCAGGGGTGGCGGGTGCTTGTCTTTATTCTAGGTGCATTTACTAATTATTTATTACAGGTGCATTTTCTAATCCTACGTGGACATTACCAAGAGTAGAGATGATGAGAATGTCTGGATTGGCATGCGCTCAGGTGTCTGGCAAAGAGGTACCCGCTTTGTTCCTTTTTCATGGCCCGAGAGGGGGCTGCATCGTGTTCGGAAACCGGCGGCTGATGCCACACCAGGGCAGCTGCATACACGCCGGGCTTCCGCCACACGGTACACGGGGTGGGGCAACTTGCTGGGCGATGGTTTTGGTTTTGTCAAAATGTGATGAGGTTTCAACCCCTCAGTCAATCCCGGCAAGGGCTTCTGAGAATGTTGAGCCAGTTGCGGTAATTGCGGGAAGTTTTTGTGCGACAAATAACCATGCTCAAACTGCCAGTTGCTTGCTTTTTGATTGAGGCGGTTGAGGCCGCCTTGAGGTCATGAGATGGCGGCGAAGCAGCAGTTCCAAGACAGGGAGGCAAGGGTTTCGTTCAATGCCAGCTTGGTTTTAGGGGTTGGCAGCAAAAACAACATAACAAGCAAGTAAGTGAGCCAGCTGACCCAGTCGCCCATTGGATGTGGCGTTGCCTTTGCGGGCGGATGTCTGACAAGCCAAACCTTGGAGGCTAAAAACAACCCAAAGCCAGCTTCTCACAATTTTCGCCCCAAGCACCCCCAATCCCCAACCCCAGCCCCCAACCCCAGCTGCGAGGCGGAGATCCAGTCCTTGCGCCAGAGCTTCCAGGAGCTGTCCGGGCAGCTGGCGAAGAAGGACGCCGTGCAGGCGCCAATCGCCGAGCGAAGCGCGGGACGCGGCTCCGCGGCTTTTGGTGGGACCAAAAGTTCTTCCGCTTGCTGAAGCGAATGATAGCGAAGGTTTTTTGTTCTTCTTTTTTATTCCAGTCGGTTGATGACTTTTCTCCTTGTTGGTTTTAAAGGGAATCGACTTCACCACTCATCCCAAAAGGAAACCGGGGTTGAGTTAACTTTTTGAAGAATCCCCCCCAAATTCCTTCTGAAAGGAGGGAGCCTGAATTTGTAGCACGCCGGGATGGTGAATGATCAATCCCCTGCGAACATCAAGTGAAGCTTTGTAGAACATGATCCTTTGATCGTCTTTCGATTGAGAGGATATCCTTCTGTGGACAGTCACCCCAAAAGGTGAACCTAGTTCCAGGTCCTCTACGTGATGCCCCCCACACATGTCTCTCTTGGCTCCGGGCAAAGAGAGCTGGCAGAAAGCTTGCAAATTGATAGAGAGCTTGCTTGCAGCATTGTGGAGGCAAACAGTTGCTTGGCGAAAAGGTTGCTTTGCGAACCTTCATGCTTTCAGGGATTGCGTCAGCCTGGCGGAAAGAGACTGTGCTGAGCAGCTTGGATGAGTAGTTATGGGAGCCATTGAGGTTTTCTATGCAGACGGGGTTATGTGCTTGAACTCGAATCTCTCCTCCTGCCCAGAAAGTGCGTCAGGCCTCCTTGTCCAAGCAGATCCGGCAGCTGAACATGCAGCTGCAGCAGTCTGAGCAGCAGAGGGAGAGACTTCTTTCCGATCTGCAGGACGGCCTGGAGAAACCTGTGCGCAACAACAGCCGCGTGTTGCGGGAGCCGACGCAAGAGTAATTGTGTCTACCCGCTCGCTGTCATGCTGAAGCTGCTTTGGATGCTGGCTAGTCGGCCATCTCTGCAAGAGGGCATGCTTATTTGAGGCCATTGAAGTTGAAAGAGGGCGGTTTTTTGGCTATCTTACCACTCAAGCTTGGCATATCTTGGCGTGTGGGGTTATCCGAGCCGTTGTTTTTCCTTTTTCGTGGGGGGGTGCTGTGTCACGTTGGTTGAATGTCCGGTCGCATGTTGCTCGCCTTCAAGCTCTGCCTGTGCCATGCCCTCTGTGTTTGGCTAGGGGCGCCGCTTCGAGCCGGTTTTCCTCGCAAGAGGACCGCCCGAACCGCAGGAGTTCTTTGGATCCTCTCGCGCGCAGGACTACCTCCTCGCCATGCGCGAGAAGTTCGACGCGCCGACGCCGCTGGCGGCGCCGGCGGCGCCGCTTCCGCTGCCGGCGCGGGCCCTGCGGAGTCCCAAGAGCCCGCGGAGCGCTCGGAGCCCCGAGAGGCCAAGGAGCGGATGGGAGAGACGAGGCTTGGCCCTTTTTCTTTTTTCTTTTTTTTTTTTTTTTTTTTTTTTGGGGGGGGGGGGGGCGGTGTTGTTTGTTTGTTTGTTTGTTTGTTTGTTTGTTTGTTTGTTTGTTTGTTTGTTTGTTTGTTTGTTTGTTTGTTTGAGTGGGGGGGGACCACTTAGATCCCAAAGGGGGGCGTCTTGTTGCCTTGCCTGTGGACAGGATCAAATGTGGAATTGCCCATCCGGTTGGCTCAGAATGATGAAGGAGGGGGGAGAATCTAGAGATCTCTTTTTGGGATCTTCCAGGATGCCCTCAAGTAGTTTGACAGGTTTCCGAACCCAACCCGGCCACACCAGAAAGATACCGTGCCCGAGCTGGGCAGCGGGGTGCGGGGTATTCACTAGTTGTCTTCCCTTATAGGGTGGTTAGTGCCTTTTGCGAATTCAATTTGGGCCCAGAAGCCAGTGATCGACAAGACTGCCCGCAGCCCTATGACGTGTCCGCCTGTCCATGCCTCTTCGCAACGGGCGAGCGCTAGGAGCCTCAGCCCCAGCCGCTCGGAAAGCCCAACACGCGGCTTTGCCATGCGCTGAGGCTGAAATTGTCATCGCGCGAGCGCGGCAGTTCCAGTTTGCCCGACGAAGCCTAAGGAATTCCCTTGCCTATCAGGGTCTCTTGGCAACTCTGGGCTTGAACGGGTCAGGAGGCTTCGGGTATTGAAAACTGTGAAAGGAGGGAGCTGGCTGACCGGTGATGGGAAGAAGCAAATGAACACCCCCTCATGAATTCACTGGGTGGCCAGTTTGGGGCATCTAGTTGGCGCAAGCACTTGGAACATCTTGGAACCTTGGCACCTGATGTTTGCCAAGTCCTTGGTGATAGATCGGCCGGAATCTCGGCCTTTCATGAGCTGAGAGCAGAGGGGCCATTAACCAGCCACCGCTGGCCATGTGTGCGACCGACTGACCGACTGGGCTCAGCCGCTGAGTTGGCAACGGCAAGTGTTGTAGTCTTGGAGACCCATTGTCTTGGAGCCCGTCTCAACGCACAATGCTTCTACTTTTGACAAAGTGTCCATCAATTCCCATTGGCCTGAAAGCAATGTGCAGACTGTCAAACCCATGTGTATGTCTACATCATATAACTGTACATACATCATGCATAAGCATGGCAGATGTGGAAAAGGCCCTATCAGGTGGTTTACTCTACCAGGGCCATCACTTGTGCCCCAAAAGGACACCTATGATGGAAGCGCCATGAAGCTGCGGGTGCTGTGCCTGCACGGGCGCTGCCAGACCTCCGGCACCTTCCAGCGGAAGCTCGAGAAGATCGCCGGGAAGTCCGCCTCCTTCGCGGAGTTCGTGCCGCGCGGATGGCCGGAGAGGGGGGACCAGGCTTCTACTTTTTGACCAGCAAATAGACTTAAATTGAGGGGTTTCCTTTTTGGGGTACATGACCCACCACCAAATGTGGAAAGCCCTGGAACAAGGTGATCCGGATCACTTTGGGGGGGAACATGCCCCATTCATTTGTCAGACGCATCTCATCCGGGGTCAACATAAATCAGCCTGGCAGATTCCCTTTCCCACGAACAGAAGGCCCCTATGTGGAAAATGTTTTGCAGGGTAATTCGGGCGTCTCCCTAAAGACAAGAAAGATCGTCTACAATGAGCCAAGGACCTGGATATGGCAAGCCTTCCTGATAGCAAGCCTTACCTTCCCACCAGCTAACATGGAAGTGCACAGCCCCCTGTAGAAAGACTACTTTCCTCTTGGAAAGGGCCTTTTTGCACTTCCATGTCAGTTGGTGGGAGGGTACCTGGTGATCTTTTCCAGTTTTTGGAAGATTCATGCAGTAAGCGGATCGAAAGGGCCGGCAGGAGTTCTCCAGCCCTGAATCGCGGCCCGGGAAAGAACTCAGAACTTATGTCGCCCTCGTAGGCTCGCAGGCTCTCACCTTTTGCCATAGCCAGGCCTTTGAGTCTTTGAGCAACCCCTTGCATGGCGTAGACTTAGCGATAACTTTGCTATATCAAAAGGGGGGGAGGGGCCAGGGAAAGGAAGAACTGGATGGAGCCACCTTGGCATCAAGAAAGCGGCGCTTGCAGACGTCTTGTCCTTGGCTCGCAGTGCGTCAGCCGTTGTGGGAGTTTGTTGTTTGGATCCCCATTGCCGCGAAAGGCCGGGCCTTTTGCTTTTTGCCGTTGCTTGGAAAAGGCGCAGTTGGTCAGCTGCAAGAGGGGGCAGGCAATCAAACACTAGTTCCTGGCATTGCCCTTCTCCCCGAAGCTTGGGACTCGAGTAGGATGCAGGGCTGACGCGTTTATGACATAGTTCGCACGCCCACTCCTGTTGCTCATTATTGGCCCGAAGCAAGCCTCTTGTCTGTCCAGACGTTTTTTGTTTTTGCCGGGATTGGATGCTCATTTCGACACTTGCGAGGGCCAAGCCGCGAGGTTCATTGATGGACCGCTTGACCTGGCGCTGCAGCATGGGGAACGTGTGAACACGATGCTTGGCAAGGGGCCTCAGTTAGGGCCTGTCTTTTTTGAAGGTGCCCCCTTTGGTTTTAGTTGTTCAAAGGCAAAGGGAACCCCACCATTCTGGGGCCCTTTGTGACCAAGCCGCATGTTTCGCTTGCCTTGCCCCACGTGCGCGATGGCCACTGGGAAGCCGCTGCAGATTGGTTTGTACTCTTCATATGGGTTTGTCTTTTTTTGGTGTGTTGAGTTGCTTCAAAAGGCAGAAGGTGGGACCTCCCCGAATCATACCCCCGAATCATTGCCCCCGAATCATACCCCCGAATCATACCCCTTAAAACGTATGCTGCAAGATGCTACTGTTCTTCTACCGTTTTGTGTTGTTCACTGTCTCCACAACAACCACCACCAGCGCTACCCAATACTACCACTGCCACTGCCACTACTACTACTACTACTACTACTACTTCAATTACTACTTCAATTAGTACTACAACTGCTATTACCACTACTACTACTACTACTACTACTACTACTACTACTACTACTACTACTGCTACTACCGCGACTACGAGTATTACTACCACTACCACCGCTACTGCCGCTGCTACTACTACTCTACTGCTTCTACTTCTGCTTCTGTTACCCTTACTACTAACTACTGCGACTACAACCTTGACTACTACCACTACTACTACTACTACTACTACTACTACTACTACTACGACTACTACCTCCATTACTGCTACAACTACTACTACGACTACAACCTTGATTACTACTACTACTACTGCTACTACTACTACTACTACTACTACTACTACTACTACTACTACTATTCCTGCTTCTGCTGCTGCTGCTACTACTCACTACTACCACATACATCATTCTGAGTGTGTAATCAGTGCCGTTTTGCACCTAGCCGAATCATACCCGCGAATCATACCCGAATCATACCCGCGCAATGAACTGGCCTTGCCAAGGCCAGCGCCAAGTCTTTTCAAAGCTTCCGCGCCACTACAGTCGCTGCTTCTACTGTTACTACTACTACTACTACTACCACTACTACTACTACTACTACTACTACCACTACCACTACTACTACTACTACTACTACTACTACTACTACTACTACTACTACTACTACTAGAACTGATGTTACTACTACAATATTGCTACTAGTACTACTACTTCTGCGAACTGCTACTACTACTACTGCTGCTGCTGCTGCTGCTTCCGCGAATCATACCCCCGAATCATACCCCGAATCATACCCGCGAATCATACCCCGTACTCAAACCTTGCTGCCCGGCCACCCTAAAAAATACAAACCCATATGTCCCTCCCAGTCTGGGGCTTTGAGTTCTGGAATGCTGACTTGGGATTTATAGACGTTCTGGTTGTTAATCACGGCGGGCGCTGGAAGGCACAGTCCCCGCTAACCCAGCTTTCAAAGGTCCCGTCGCGTGGTTTGCAGTTGCCTTTCATCTCCTTTATGCGTTGTCCGTGTGTTTGCTGCAACAGCCCGTGGCATGGAGGCCACGCTTGCCAAGCGGATGGAGTGAGGATAGTTTTTGTTTTCCGACGGCGAACTGTCACTGGCTGTTGCTTGATATCTGTCGTTTGTGTGTTTTCCCCGTGGTCCAGCAAACAGTGGGGGGCAGAGCATCGGCCTTGGCTTCCGACCTGCACGAGGAAGGGCTGGTGGGAGGAGGGCGAGGCTCGAACGCTGGAGGTGCCACGCGTGCGGCAGGCGGGGGAAACAAGCCTGGCCCTGAGGTATCTCGGGGATCCCTGACCTTTGGAACACATTGCGCCTCTTGCAGTTCTGGGATCCCCTTCCCCGAAATACAAAGCACGGAGGTAGATGTGTCAAGCCCGAGGCAGCCTCACATAGCGCACAGTTGATCATCGCTTCCAGCCATTTTAAGGCTGGCGGTCGAGGAAGCGAAACATCTCAGGCGACAATGCCTGATGGATTCCCAACATGGGCTGGCGGTCTGCCTGACAGAAGCTGGGTGAAACCTGGGTGGCTTGTGGTGACCTTGCCAAACACGACCTCGCAAGCAAATGGAACATCTCTCATCGAGTTGTCTTTGGACCTCCAGGCAGTTGAGCTCATGGAAGCCCAGACATGGCAACGCAACTTCGCTCTGCGGAAAGCGACCCTGCGCCAAGAAAGTTGGCCCATTGCGGTTTCCACTTATGCGCAATTTCGTTGGCTTGCCGCTCGGGCCGACCTTTCCAGTTTCAGAGCAGCTGTTGGCGGAAGGGTTCCGGAAGGGTTCCGGGAGGGATGTTTCGGGGTGCTGTTGGCGCCCCGGGCTTTTTTTTGGGGGGGTGTTTGAGGGATTCCCAAGAATTCAGGTTAGTGAGCCATATGCTTCTCCCCAAGTTCGAGTTCAGATTGCATCTGTTCAAATCCTATTCTCAAGAATCAGCTTGGAAGGGGAAGCGGAAAGCATGTATTTTCATTGTGTATGGAACGAAACAGCGCGGCACTTGAGTTTTAGCATCATGAATCTCTCCTGCAAATCGATGACAGAACACATCTCGTCGCACAGGAAGAGGTGCACGCAACATCAACCGTTGCACCTTGAATAGTCAAGCAACAACCGATAGCCAATACCCTTTCCAGCAAGCCTTAGGCCAATTGGGTGAAAGAAGGATTGTACTCTTACGTATTCATAAGCTACTTGTACTTTGGCGCGCCCTTCATTTGTTCTTTCACCCCGCTTGGAGGAACTCGAGAACTAAGGGAGGATACCCCGCGGCCTGACTCTGCCAATGTGTTCAAAATGCCCAGGTTCCTCTCTGGAGGGTAGTTAGCGGCTCTTCAAGAGCCGGACCACAACAAAGGACCACTTTGCCACGACTGAACCCTCTTTGACCATCTCATGATCCTCAAGTCCAAAGCCGACCTGCAGCAACCTTCTGGGTTTCCCTTGGTCCTCTCAAGGTGCCAGAGGCTGTGGTTTTAGTGGCCCAGGTCCCATTCCAGTGGCCCAGGTTTCAGGTGAAGCTGTGGAGAAACCCCAGAGCCCAACCAGAAGCGGCAAATGCCGTCTTCGGCCCTTCAAAAAAAAAGGAAGGAAGGCCCCAGAAAAAGTGGCCGTGGTTTTGGCGGCCCCTTGTGGTCCCCCCCCACCCCAAAAAAACAACAACAACACCCCAGGTGAAGCCGTGGTGTTGGTGGCCGTCCTTGGGGCCGTTTGTAGCCCAACTTGTCACGTCGGCCCAACGGAAGGCGCTGCTGGACGCCTGGGACGCCCTGGGGCCCTTCGACGGGGTCCTGGGCTTCAGCGAGGGGGCGGCGGTGGCCGCGGCGCTCGGCCCGGAGGCCGGAAGTGCGGGGAACGAGCCGACATGGCCCGCCCGCGCGCTTGACGGGAAGAGCCCGGGCCCTTGATTTTAAAGGGAAGCCAACAAGAAGAGCTTGTTGAAACAGAAGTGGTTCAAACATGCTCAAAGGATCTCGGAAAGGCCCATGGCTCGGAAAGGGCCATGGCTCGGAAAGCGCCGGAGCTCGGAAAACCGGGCGTTGCGTGTTCACAGGTGTGAGCAATGAATGGCACTGACTGGTGTTAGTTGGGTCTGTTATGAAGATTTGTTGGCTGCTCTCGAAAGCATTTTTCTGGCGTGTCCATTTTAACAACCACTTAGCGTCTGTGAATGTCACTATCATGAACCTTTGACAACCTGGTCATGCGTTGCTTTTAGTAGGCATAAGGCCGAAACACCCTGTAGTGCCGTTTTTATCCTGCATGCGCGCAATACTTGGCAGTACTTGGCAAGTCTGCAGTAAGTGGCTACCCAGTGGATCACTGATTGAGCTTGCCCAATTGAGAGGGTCACAAACATCTGCGCGGCGAAGGCACGCCATAGACTTGGTCACAAGCCTCGAATCGGTTCGAATGATTTTGAATTGGCTTCAGGGCGAACACTTTGGAGGTGCTTGCATGGCTTGCCTTATCTTGAACGATGTTATTCTTGCTCTGGAGTGATCTCAGGATGATGGCGGCGAAGTGACCCTTGTCATGCATTCAGTGCGGATTGCGAGCAGCTGCTTGTTTCCACCCGAAAAGCCGAACTCATTCCGACAGTGGCAGCATGCACCACCTTGTGGGTGCAGTGGAAGCCCGGCGGGCATGACTTGTATGACGAAGGCGCACCCCTGCTGCACGTTCCCCTGTTGCACGATGCGGGAAAGGCAGCACAGGAATGTTGTATCAGTCACTGGGAGCTTGGTTCAGTGCACGTGGATGTTCAGCGACTCAACCCGTGAAGAGCATGCGGAAAAATGACATCGAATGCAGAGCTTAGCATTTCAGCTAGGTCCACATGCCCACACTCGGCACTCAACACGGTGTGCTCCTGTGCGAGTGGCTGTGTTTGATCGCGCGTGAAACTTTCATGTATAGTTTTTCATGGTCTCCTGCCTGCTTCTACATGTGGCACTGGTAATTGGTAGAGCCAGGTGTTCCTTTCATCGCTGACCCTTTGGTTTGTTCTTCCAGTTCTTTCCCACTGGCGCCAAAGCCCACACCCATGGGCCACGGTCGGTACAAAATGAGGACAGCTCTCTCAAATATATATATATATATATATATATGTGTGTGTGTGTGTGTAAGTGAATGACCTTGTGCTTCAGGCAGCGGAAACTGATCAAATTATGGTGTTTGCCCTGCACCAAAAGCTGAGTTGAGTCTCCGACCGTAGGCCCGCCTTCGCCAGCGTGCGCTTCAAGCTCCTCTTCTCGGCCCCTCGCGTGGCGGAGCTGCCGTTCGGGGCGCAACAAGTGGCGTCCTTGCACGGGGCCTCCAAGAACGACACGGCGGTGCCGCTGGCGGAGAGCAGAGAGGCGGGTTTATTGTTGTGAGGGCTTGCCGGAAAAGAGTCCAAGTCATTAGATTTGTTCATGTTTGTTAGTTTTGAACATTGCCTTTCGGGATTCAAAGAGGGTGTGGTGCAAAAGGCGAGGGAGCCCATCGGCTGGTGGCATGGATGCTGGGGATCATGACATGGAAACGTGATGTTATGGACAGCAAGGGAGCTGAGTGATTGACAGACAACTGCAGTGTCAGGAGTGCAAGAGAGGCATCAGGATTGAAACAATTGAGGGGAGTGTACACATGAAGGGTATGTTTTGCGACTGGCGTGCCGAGCAGCAGTGGGCCGGAGGAAGGGCAAAAGTCAATAAAACCACGTCCTCAACTTGCAAGCGCTGAAGAATCGGAATGACTTGCCATCAGGTGGCCTCGCTTTTCGCTGGCGCCGAATGGTTGGAGCGGGTTCGGGGTCGGGAGATGGCCGGGAGTGCGGCTTGTGGCCGAGGCCAACAAGCGCTTGGTACCTGTGCGTGGGGTTGGCCCGTTCGTCCTATGGAGCGTCCTTGGAAGTGAATTTCGCGCCATCCATGGGGCGAGTTTGAGTGATACCCGAGGCAAGAGATGGCGGAACGTTGGTACTCGTTTTTCTTTGGTGAGTGGTGCTGTCGGGCTGCCCTCCTCTACCATGAGCTGTCATTTGGCTTTGTCAACGAAAGCATTTTGCCACCTGGTTTGGCTGAGTCATTTTGGACCTCTTCAGGGAGGTTTCACCTTGAAGGGACGCCAGGATAGAGGTCGACGAGTTAAACAAGTGAGGTCAGGACGGGTCACCTCCCGGTTTCAGTTTGCTGGCCATGCCTATGGGGCCATCCTTTTAGTCCAACCCCTTGTTAATTTTGATACGCGGTTGCGGCATTTTGGAGTGTATCCCAATCAATTTGGGATGCTGCGGGCTAGTGATTGCGAGCCAGGCTGAGAGAGGCTGTTTCTTGCCAGCTTCATGTAGCTCTGGCAGTTGGATTATTGAAACAGTCAATCAGGGACAATCAGGGAGCCTTGCGCAGCTGGCTTTGCCTGTTGCCTAAGCCCACGAAGTCGGTGAGAATCACCACAGCGAGCGGAGGGACAACGTTATCACTCACAACGTTTCCCGGCAGCGTGAAACTGGCAGGGATATCACCACCCTGAACTGGTTGCAGCAGCCACCCCCCCCCGCGCCAACACCCACCCTAGGAGCACGAGGGTGGCCACGTGCTGCCGACAAGGGCAGAGGACCGATGTCCAATCGAGGGCCCCAATTGAAGGTTGTTTTGACAAGTTACAGGTGCTTAAACGGTTGAATGGGCAGCCATATGGGGGAACACCTAAATACAAGGGGTCCCTGAAATTGTATGTGTATTTTGCTGTTGGTTTTCTCCCCCCCCCTGGGAAGCAAGAACAGGTCAACCACAGGTACTTCCGGGTAATGATTGGTGCAAGCCTTGGATTAGTCCGAAGCACTGCACAAGGAACCCCACGAATCATCGCCTTACCAAACGGTGGACCACTGATTTGCACTAGCACGGGTCCAGATTCCGAGGTGAACGTCCCCTTTCGGAACCGGCTTCTCCCAGCGTTCGCGAGGACATCAAGCGAGTCGCGGCTTTCCTGGAGGCTCAGCGCGAGGCGCCGAGCGCCGCGCCGGCGGCCTTGGAGGAGGTGGAGGCGCGCGCGTCGTCGCGCGCGTCGGGAGGGGAAATTTCCCAATTCACGTGGAGCCGTTGGACGTATCCGGGGGAATTGGTCCTGGTTTGGACCATTGTCCTTTAAAGGGGCCCCCGTCAAGTTCCATGTGAATTGGTGGGAGAGGACATTTCAGTGATAATGTTAGCCTCGGAATCTGGAGGACCCTCCTTTAGGCCTACTTACCTGCTTCCTTCACACCCTAGGCCTGCCCTAGGCCTACGCCTCCCTCTCCCTAAGCTATACCGTTTTTGTGCACCCTCTAAATTGCAGCCACTTTAAGGGACCCAGTAATATTGGTGACAGACAAACAATTGGTATTCCCGGGGCCTTCTTTTAAGTATCCATAAATGATCCCGCCAAGACGCCCCAAATAGTTTTGAGTGTGGCTCAACTTGACGACGGGCGGCCCGGAAGCATGGAAACATGTTAAATAATCTCTGACACCTCCCCGCCTGATGAGCAACAAACCGTAAGCATGTCAACGTCTTTGCTTAAAGCTTCTGCAAGTTCTGATGAGCGAGCTTAGCATCATGCTTCACAATCTCTACTGCCAGCTTCTCTTGCGCGCGATGCTTTGGATTGAGGCAGTGTGTGAAGCCGTGCGTGATGCTGCGCGTGATGTTGCGCATGATGCTTTGCGTGATGCTGTGCATGATGTTGCCTTCATCTCCAGCTCAAGAATCGCCAAAGTGGCACACGAAGTACACTTCCGCAGGTAAACCAAACTGCGCACAGATATGGACAAGAGAGGTTGGCAAGAGAAACGGACATGACAGATCGGGCAAGAGGGTGCTGAGCATCACGCGCAAGAGGGAGCATCATGCGCAGCATCATGAAGTTTCATTCCCGTGCTGCTTGTGCATTTTGAAGTTCCGAGCTGGAGATGCGAGCGCGCTTTCCGTCAAAAGTTGTGATTTTCGAGTACACGTGCCGCGCAACTTTTGTGCGTAGAAACTGTTTTTTCAGTCGGAGCTGCGGCAGTTCACTTTGTGTAGAACTTGTGCACGAATTAAAAGTTGCGAGTTTGGAGCTGCAGGAGGGCGATTCGCGCACTTGTTTTGTACTTGAAAGTTGCGATTTGCCAAGCGGAGCTGTGGCAATCTTCGCGTGCTTCTTTCGCATCCCGCGAACCGAGTCACGCGGTCATAGCGCAACAAGCGCATATGTATTTACTTGCGTATTATCATAGCATAACTATGCACATATGCACGCTATCCGTATAGCTTATATTCAGCCAGATTTTCCTTCAAGCACGAAGGGCCCTTGAACCCTGGTTCAACATGAGCTTTCCTGCACCCATTCACCTTCAGGTTTTTTCTCGTGCTAGGCGGACCCAAGAACCAACCAGGAGCAGAAGGACGAGGTGGCGGTGCTGGCTGCCATGTTCGAAGAGGAGACGGTGTGAACGGCAGGAGTCATTTTGGGTTTGCCCCAAGAAATGGAACCATCAAACTGCGTGGTAACTTCAGCCTTCAAAAAGGGTGCCCGCAAAAAAAATAACAGAGGCAAAGCGGTTCCTTTCTGTGTGCTTGACGCATCTTTTTTTTGGCGAACAATAGTCATGTCATGTGACAATGTACCACACGCATGCCATGTTGGCGCAAGAAAGGGGTTAGACCTCAGGGGCCTACTGATGGCTAATTGGAGCTTTTTGCTCTGGGAAGGTTGCAACTTCCCGCCGGTCAAGGAAATAGGGTTTGTGAGCGCCTCATTCTATCCAGGGGTCCCATTCGGACATAGACTTTACCAGGTTGGTCACCATTGGTCGAAGGAGTTGGATCCTTGCAAGGTTCTTACACTACAAAAAAATCACTGACAAAGCAGCGACCTACTGACTCTTGTGTTTGGACTTGGCGGCCGCACCAAAAATCGTCGGAGCCTCTGATCTAAAACGCATCGATGTTGCAGACGCCAGGCGCTGGCGCGTTTCCACGGTTTCGTTTTTTTGGGCTGCGTTCTGCTGCCAAGTTTTTCAGCAGATTTGCAGTTTCCGAACTTTCGCGCGCGCGCAGCTGTTGCCATCTCGCGTTTCCACGGCTCCTAGTGCCGAGCCGCAGGAAAGAAAGGCGCAGCACCATCGTTTTTGGCGAAGTGGTGTTTTTAGTTAACGTGGCGCAGGCGCGTCTGCGTTGGCTTCTGGCTGGGCGGGGTCAAACTGTTTCTCTTGCATGACGGTGGGGCCCTTGAGCGTTCACAAGTTTGTCGACCTCGCGCTTCTGAGCCGCGGCAAGGGTTAATAAAGGCAAGCCAAGCCCGCTGAGGGATCCTTATTGTTGGGAAACACCCAGACTTCGAGCTAAGGATTGCTCTGCGCTGACTCGAATGTAGGCATGTCGGCTTCTCACCTTGACGCGCACGCAGCACGCGCGGGCGCGAACGAACTCTTGGTTTGCCAGCTGCGGTTCGTGATGACATGCCAGCGATCCCCCCACCATTGCCGCGTGTGTCCAGTTGCAAAAGTGCGTTTACTTGTTCGGCCTTGTATTGAACGTCATTTCCAGCATGAATTCCGGAAGGCTGTTGGAAAAGCGGAGTGCCCCGCCCCATTCTCGAAACGTACCAAACCCCTGTCGCGCAGCGCACGCGCTGGGTTGCAGACTGTCATCCAGTTGTCCCAGGCGTTTGTGGAGTACACACATGCACTGACTGATGCATTAGATCGCTCATCCACTGCACTTTCGATTAGAATGTGTCCTGCGCAACCTACCCATTTTCCCAGTGGTTTTGGCTCGACTTGTCCAGACCCCAGGAACTCACCATCTGGCAGCCCACCTGGCCAGTGCGCCTCAGTTTGCGCCTCTTGGCCAAGTCGGGCCCTTCCGGCGCCCTGGCGCTGCGCTTCCTCTTTCCCCCGGGATACCCACAGAAGGCGAGCTGTTGCTGCGAGCTGGAGGCGGAGGCGCCCAAGCGAATCCCCGGGTCGAGCATCATTTTGATCTTCGGCCTTTCCATCAGCCTATATCCATGGCACTGTGGCCCGAATTTTCCTGACATCGCATGCGTTGCAATGCTTGCTGGGCGCATTGCAAAAGCACCATGCTTGTAACGTTTCGTTCTTGTTCGGTCACACTGGTAGAATGCTTATGTTGGCCTGACATCGGCTGGCTCTAGCGCCCATTAAGACCATTAAGATTGGAGAAATGAGGCGGGTGCATTGGATACTGTTTTTGAAGCATGGCTCCACATGGGTTCGCCCCGTAGATGAACCAGCAGTTGTCAAATTGACCACAGAACACCTGAGCAAAAGTTCAAGCGCTTTGATAGTTTCACAGCAGCGGGAACTTGCCAGATACACATGACTATCACTTGCGGCCCTGAATGTGGGCTGAGCTTCAGAAAACTTGGTAGAAACCACAATTGTTTGCATGCCTGACAGCACCTGTAAGCCTTTTGAGGGTCAGGGAGGAGTCAAGACACCGAGATTCCAGCAAAATCTGGGTTGTTTTCAGAATCTCTCCCTAATCCTTCCAGCGGTTTGTCCTGTAGTGGTGTCCCTCTAGGATCCCTCCGTCTTGGCAGAACGGATTTGTGCGTGATGCTTGCTTGGTGCCTTGCCATGGCCTTGCCAGGATTTCGCGTGGCAGGCGCACCGCCGCGAGCTGCTGGAAGCGGCGGAGGCCGGCGAGGGCTCAGTGGCTGTGTTGGGATTAATAAACCCGCCCCATGATTAGGGTGTTCCCTCCAAAAGTGATGAATCCCCACTAAAAGGGGACACCCCCCAATCAAAAGCAACCAGGGTTTTATTAATCCGGGGTTAACATTATTCCTTGGATCCGCTAGTAGGGGTTCCTGTCCAGTAACCATTGCTTTTAGAACCAAGCATTCCGCCAGAAACGAGACCGCGATCTCATCGTTGTGGAAAACCCAGCAAAGTGAAAAAGCGGGCATGGAGATGGGAATTCCATTTATCACAGAAAGGGTGATTTGCACAACGAAGCTGGCAAGCTTGATGTCAACAATGGGATGGAATAGGATCACGGGTGCCAAGAGCTTGTTCTCTTACCTACCTTAGGCCTGCTCTGCTGCCTGCCTGGTTCGATGCGCGTAGTTTTGTGCCGACCCATCCCAAGGTCGAGAATGGGCGAATGGACGAGCTCAAGTGCACTGAAATGTCCGAGCACGGTCTCCCTGCAAAAGGTGTACAACCTTACAACGCGGAAGAAGATTTAGACCCTCCTTTTTCAACCATACAGGAGGATTCGAACAGCTTCTCAGATGCCGACAGCGTGAGGAAGGTCCTTAAAGGTGGACGCTTCAAGCGCACTGTTGGTGAACAAGTTGGGGGCCTCGCAGCTGTCTTTGGAACATGGCGAGCAAATTCGGCCGTCTAGCTCATATGAAATCTATTGGAAGCCAGCTGCCCCCAAGGCACCCAATCCTTTTTGAGCCCCATGTTGAGAGTTGAGTTGTTAAAATCCGTGTGCCGCTTCTGGACAAATTAGTTTAAGTCAAACCAACAGGGAAACCAAACTCCGTTTTTGTGGGGGTGGATGGGTCACCCACTTTGGGTGTTTGGCCAAGTAGATAATGTTATAAGTTAAAACTCGCTTTAGGAAGTCCCAACTGAATAGATTAACCATGTTGGCTAACCACCAAACCTAGCCGAACATCCAAGACCCTCCCACCAATCAACATGGAACCCGACCGGGCGGGGGGGGGGTTCCTGGGTCCCGACCATTCTCCTTTTAAAGGGACCATTTCCCTTAGAAGAAAACACACACCCTCTATGTTAATGGGACCATGCCCTCTATGCTTTAAAGTGACCATACTATCCTTTAAAGCATAGAGGGCACGGTCCCACTACCATGGAAATGGTCCCTTGAAAAGGAGAATGGTCAGGACCCAGGACCCCCCCCCCTTCTCAGGTGGTTCCATGTGAATTGGTGGGAGGAGATGTTTTTTCGAGAACCAGGTGGCCCGGGAGCCTTTGGGCTTCCCCAGCGTGGCGGCCATGTTTGGCGCGGCCCAGGCCTGGGTGGAGGAGCCCTGGTTGGGTGGGCTCCCCCTCCCCGCACCCGCGAAAAAGCGAAGAAAGACCAGAAGCCGGACGAACCCCCGATTTTTCGGCGAGAAACCAACTTTTGTTGCGGCTTGATCAAAAGGCCTTTGGCGTTTTGGGAGGTGTGGTGGAATTGTTTTGCCACTGAACAAGCATTTAGACTGGCCACCCAGGTTTGAACATGTTGAGCCAGTATTGGGAGGTTGGGGGGTTTGAGGGTGGGGTTGGGGGAGGGGGCCTTTTGGGAGTTCTGGGGTTGGTTACATTTGGTTACCATTGAAATCCATTGAGCATCGTTTTGGTGTCTGTTGCATCCAGTGAGCACCGCTTTGGCATCCGTTTTCCTTTTCAAACGAAGCGAGGAGCACGGGCCGCGCCTGGCCAAAGCCGGCGTCGGCGTCGCGGAGGAATGGGGAGATGGGAGGGGGGCAAGGGGGGAAGGGTTTCACCTTGGACCTCTGGTGGCTGCCGGCGGGGGTTGGCACTGTTAAGGTTGTTAACTAAGCCACCTGTTTGGGAGGCACATGCGCTTTTGTGTTAACTGTTAAGGATGCTAAGGCCGCCTTTTGCGGAGTGGCTTTTGGGATATGATAGTCCACTTGGATTGGACACGAGTGGCAAGGGGCAGCTGGCTGTTCCCCCTTTTTGTGTTGCTTGTTGTACAAGCATCCCCATATTTCTGCTTTAGTCATTTCGAACCTCTCAGCCTTTGGCCGATTTTGGCTCCCAATTTTGGGGAGCCATGGGAACCCTGTGGTGTTTGCCTGTCAGTACGGTCCTGAATTAATGTGCAGCCAAGCCGATTTGCCAGGTCAGCGGCGGCTCCTTTTGTTTTTGTGGTCAGGAAGAGACCCTATGCACCTCCGAGTTTGTTGGACGGGTGACTTCATTCCAACGGCCTGCACAAAGTTTCGGTTTGGGGTTCCCCGTCTCCAGGAAGCAGAGGAGGAGGAGGAGGAGACGGACAGCAGCGCTTGGCTGCTGGGACAGTGCCCAATGAGCTATGGCCATATGGGGAGGTCCTTTTCCTGGTTTGGGTTGGCCAGTTGCTCTGAGGAACACGGGGGAATAGCCTCGACACACCCCCGACTAGCATTGGAACACTCAAATTTCAGGAGCTTGGCCATCAGATCGAGTTGTTCCATCATCTTGTTTGGGTTTCTTTTTGTCGGGCCGAAAGGCCCCGTGTATTTTTCTGGCATCACCCGCCCAGGCAATTGGAGTCGGGCTGAGGAACCTTGTTTTATGGGTCCTTTGGCAGGGTGCAAGCCAATCTGGGGTTGGTCCAGAATGTCCGTTGCGTTTTGGCTACCTGATGTCGGTTGCGGCCGGACGCTGGATGCTCAGTGGCAGCCCGCTTTCCCTGGTTTGTGGTCATTGGGATTTGGTGTTAAAGACAAAAACCGGGTTGCAACTAATTCATTTACTTGTTTTTTGCGTGAGGGGGAACCACTTAAAACAATGCAGATGACTTCCCCTTGAAACCAACAAAATCAAGCCAGGGGGCTACCAACTCAAGCCGCCCCCAGGCTGTTTTTTTGGATTTAGACTCAACATTTTTTAAGGAAAATTTGTTGTTGTTTTTTTCACTAAACCCCCAACAAGTTAAACTTTTTGCAGGGGGGTCGTTGCAGCAACCAAGTTTGGACGCAGGTGGCTCCGGGAGGAGTCGGAGGTGGACGAGGCGCTGCTGGCAGCAGCGGAGCAAAGGGCCCGGGAGCTGCTGCCAGAGTCCGACACCGCGGCTCGGGCGTCGGGGGGGTTGGGGGGTGGGGGGTGGGGGGTTGGGGGTGGGTGGGGGTGGCGTGGTGCGGGGGTGTACGTGAGACTATTACGAAAGCTCATGATGGGTGGCGGGGTGAGTGGGTTTGTTTTCCTCAGGTCTTTCTCCAAGCATTTCCTCAGGCTGCCCATTGGAAATCGAGGCTACGGCTGGGTGACAGTAGAAGGCGACTTCAATTTTGACTTAAGGTTGAGTCATCCGCTTTACCCAAATAACAGGAATTGTGCCATTTGCTTTCACCCTGGCAGAATTGGGACACGAGTCAGCGGAAAAAGCTAACACGTAGCTTGACAGTGGGATTCAGTAGATATCTTGAATGCCGGATGTTGATGACTCGCCTGTGGGGGGATATCAAAGAGCATCCGGACCCCCACCGAAAGGCGGGCCCCCATCGTTTTGGGGCCATGCTTGAGTGCATCTTGAGTGCTCAGGAGAGTGGCTGGGCGCGCCAATGCGGTGCCGGCAGCTATGGGTGACATGGCCAAGAAAAAATGGTTGCGACCTGTTTGGCATGTTTCTTGAGGATGTCCCTTTTTCATTTTTTGGGTCTCTCAGAAATCCAGGGTCCACATTGTCCCATGTCCCCTGGAAGGGGCAATGGACTTGGCTCGCACCTTTTTGGTCCGACTCAAGGACCAGGCCCTACATAGGTGACTACATGAATGATGAATTATATTTGGATCGGTACGAAGCCCGCAAGTTGAATGACATGCAACGCCTTTGAACTTTGAACTGATTGAACGTGGATCGATGGCACCTTTCCCCGTTCTTTTTGTTGAAGGATAGCTTCCGTCAAACATTCTACGCAACCATTGTTCTTTCCAAAAACCAGCCGTGTTCCCTGGGTTTCCGAAAGTTTTCTAGAAGGAAGGATCCCTGGAAAGAATGGAAATGGAAGGTACTCATCGGCAAAGAAACCAAACAAGGAATAATGAAACGGCAAAGCGGAACGAGGCTTTGCAGGTTCCATTTTGGAGGGTGCTCTGCGGCTTTTGTGACTGGTTTGGGGGGGAAGCATCATTTGGAGGAGGCTTCCCAGCACGCAACCCACCTCTATTCAGAGGCATCTCCATTTCTTGGGATCCCTTTATGGTCTGTGGATGGGGGCACTTGTAGCCAACTTGTAGCCAACTTGTAGCTGTTTGTTTGTGCAATGAAGCGGGCTGCTTGTCAAGCTGTCCCGACCAATGCACAGAGGAACATGTTCCCCCTTTGTCCCAGCTGGCTTCCTCTGAACCTGAACTCGAATTCTTCCAGGAGCCCCCGGCTGCAAAGCTCAGAGCTCAGTTCGGTGAGCCCCGAAGTACTTCGAAGTAGCCTCCCAACGAAACATGGAAGTGCACAAACCCCGTGGTTCCAAGAGGAACATTTCTACAGGTGTCTGCGCACTTCCACGTTAGTCGGTGGGAGGGGCCGAGGGTGGCTCTCCTTTCGCCGTTCGCTGGCGATGCAGGCGGTCCTGGGACTTCGTGGTGGGTCTGGTGGGCAAGCCCTCTGCGGGCAAGTCCACGCTCTTCAATGCGGCCACCCGCTTGCAGGGGAAGGCCTGGCCGTTTCGGCCTCTGGACGTCAGGTATACATATATATATATATATATTATGGGTGTGGTTGGATTGTTTCACCCGAAGAAAAAGGACATACCTCGTGGGTTCCCTTTCCTTCCACGACAAAAGGTACCCTCAAAAACGGACATACCGTATGCTGTCCAAATTTGGGAAAGAGGTTTGTGCTAGCAGCCAGCCACTTCCCCGAAGCAAGCTGGGACGTTGGCACGTGCTCGTTTGGCTGGAGAAGATGACGGTGATGAGATACCATGCGTGCTTGAACCTTGAACCCTGAATTCCTGAATGCCGCATTGAACCAATTCAACCATGATAAGCCACCTCGTGGATTCCGATGCTTGGGTGCTCCCCCAAGAGTGATTTGGATCTAAGCGGTGTTGCGCCCTTCCAATCAACCAGCGAGTCAGCTTTACCTGAAACGGCTGACCCCCCCCTCACCCCGTTAGAGTTTCCATCATCAGTCTTACAGCTCATCAATCCCCGAATTCCTGTAAGCTTCGCCGCCCCCCGTCCCCCTGCCCCAAAATTTGCGACGCCGGGTACACATCCCGATTCAGGGATTCATAGAAAGAAGTTTGTGCTCCTGTTGGTCAATCAGGGGTTCTGATTACATAATTCCCACGACTCTGAATTAGAATCGGTAGATGTTGGGGAGCGCAACCCATTTGCGAATGAACATCATCCGTACCCCTCAATAAATCCCCAAGCTCCCTTAAAGCATGCATTTGGGCCCGGCAAACTCAAGTTCGAGGACTCCCCTGTAGGTGATTGTTTTGAGTGTGTCTCTTTTTGCGGGTGCCTTCGTTTGGTTTGGAAGGGAAACCAAAAGGACTCCAGCCATTGCCAGGGGTCCGACCTTGAAAAAAGACACCATTTCACCGAACCCCATGTGGCTTCGCGCTGGGGTAAAACCCGAGAGGAGGCGGCCATGGCACCACATCCTTTCACCACCATCGACCCCAACGTGGGGCCCGGGTGGTTTGGGGCGCCTTGCCCCTCCGTGGAGCTCGGTATCCAGGCGGAGCTTAAGGGCAATTTGTTGGCCCAGTTTTGGTGAAGGTCCCAAAAGGCGAAGCTTTTGAGCATCCAGGTTTTGTTTGAGACAATTTGATAATTTCCTTGCTTGCCCACTTGAATGGCCCATTTGAGGCCATGTTGGTGAAGGTATTCTAAGAATAGAGGGCGCAAACAGGTTGGCACCTGTTAGTTCCCCAAAACTCCAAAAGGGGTTGGCCATCATTTTCAGGCGGGTCGTTTCGAGGGCACTTGTTCTCGGGGTTTTGAAGGGAAGTCGATTTCTGGCATTGATTTGGTGGAATGGGAGCTCTCCCCCCCCGTCCAGGAGGAGTGCTTTCCGGAGCACGGGCGTGTGGGCCTCTTGCGGCGTTTCCCGCTGCTGGTGAAGGACGTTGCGGGCCTGGTGCCAGGCGAAACGTCGAGTGGATCAAAGATCTGGTCCTTGGTTGATATTTTGAGCTGAATTTCTGGTGAACTGTTCATACGTACCAGACATGTTCACCCAGAAAACGTCCAGAATGATGGATGGAAGGAGGGTATGCATTGAGAGTCAACCCCTGGCTCTTGTAATGTTCTTGTAATGTTATTGTAGGGGGAAATGGGCAACCCCTTCCTAACCAGCAAACCACCAATCCACACCACCAATTAGGGGGAAGCTGAAAGAGGCACGACTTTCTCTGACCCCGGAAGCCTTCTTCGGCAGGTTTTCGGGGACTAGCAACTGAGGGGTGCCATGTGTTTTTACCACACAAAGCGAGCAAACCAGCGTTGATTGGGCAGGGTGGCGTGCTCCTGAAGGCCCACTGTGTCTTTCTGCTTTTCGGGCACCTTCCAAAGTCTGATTGAATCCGTGGCCAGTTTGGACCACGAAGGGTGAGAGCTTGTCATATCTCACCCCACTCTCAGTACACAGGCTGCTGCGTTTTCTCTGTGATTCTTCGTGGCGATCCGGGCCTCGCTCGTTTGTGCTCGGGTGGCTCGTGAGGCTGGCTGAGTTTGCATTGTATTTGGGGCAAAGTCCTTCTGTACCAAGCTGTTCCTGTATGTTGCTGCCCCTCGTGGAGTTCAAACAACTAAACTAGAAAGTTTGAAGAACTGTGCCGTGCGTCCAGAGACTTGGGTGTGACAAGTCTTCACCAGGCTCCTTTGATCTAGTTATTGCTTCCTGGATATGGTAGTCAGCAGACGGGCAGTTGCCGATCTTGAGCACAGCAGCGCCACCCTGTTTCAAAAGGTTTGTTTAACTGATTCATGCAGTGCTTTTCGATCAGCCTTGAGTAGAACCCCTCCAAAAAGCAGCTCCCTTCATTTTCCAAAGCCCTCCGGATGGCTGAGAAAGGCTGGTCCTTTGCTTCAAAAGCATGTCGCACCTGGCATTCACCCGGCGTTCTCTTCAGGTCCCTGAACGAAAGCGTTCGCTGCCCAGGGGCCTACATGGGCCGCGGTCGTGGCAATGCCTTCCTCAATGACCTCTGCGACGCCGATAGCCTGACACTGGGCTTTGATACAGGCCTCCTGATGTTGGCAGGGACAAAGGGCGGCAACCCACTTGCATAGGGGTCGCTGCAGTTCGGGACATGTGTTTCCTTCTGTGCGCCGCTGTTCAGACCCACTCGCCTCATGTTGGCCTTTGGGGGTTGGCCCTTCTGCACTGCAGAACATTACACGCCGCTTGCTCCCGAAATGCCCCATGCCAGTTATGCGGCCTTCATTTTCTCGACCTGCAACAAAGAGACTCCAACAGAAAGATTCCAGCTGGCATTGCTGTGTAGCATTGTTGCCCGTCCCCCCAAAAAAATGCAAAGACGGGAACAAAGAAGAAAAGCACAAAAAACAACAGAAAAAGAAAGAAAAAAAAAAAGAAACTCCCGAACTCCGCCCCCCCCCCCCCCCCCCCCGGCCGCCCCAAACAAGCTGAGGAGGTGTTTCGTTCCGAGGATCCACGTGGTGGATGCCAGCGGGCGTAGCGACGCCGAGGGCGTGGACCAAGGCGCGGCCAAGGCCCGCGCAGAGCTGAGCTATGGCGAGCTGGGAAGCGGTGGATCTGGCGGTCAAACCAAAACGGAGATGGATTTCCGTGGGTCAAAATCCAAATCGAGCCCCCAATAAACGCCCCAATCCCCACTAAAATAGACTAAAATGGGTGGTGTACCTATCCCAAAATGGGATCCCATTTGTTTTTGCACCCAGTTGCTCAGTGGATTTCGTCTTTTTTCAACTTTTTCAGGGGAAGGGTTCCGATTCCTTTGAAGTCAGCCAACCAAAAAGGATGCCCTTTTTTTCCCATGGCCACTGGGCATCTGAGACGGATATGGATTTTCTTGGTGGCTCCCAGCCATCCCCTTAGCTTTTTCAGGTTTTTAGGGTTTAGTTCAGAAATATGTTTTTATTGGGGACTTAAGCAACAGCAAGTAGCTAACAAAAACATGAACATCACCCGACGTTAATGTTGAGTGAGGGATATGGCTATGAACTTTGAACAAATTCATGGTGACACGAACATCGCCCTCCCAAATGATGGACATTGTCCAGTGACGTCCACCAAAGAGTCCCCAACTCGAATTGCTATGAACTCATTATTGGGAATCCAATGTTTCAGTCGTTGGCCAGCATGCCTCCGTATCTCTGGAGTCAACGTCCACCCGGCAGGGCAAGCAGAAAGAAGGCACCGACCCGCTGGACGAGGTGGGCTGGGTCCGCCGGGAGATCCATCTCTGGATATTCTGCAACTTGGCCAGAAGCAATAATTTTCATAGCAGTTGTTCAGTGGGACCCTTTTCCTTGTTCAGGAGACGGTTGAATCATTGGCAATGCAAGTGGAACTGGCAAGGACTCAGAAACGCGGTTGTCTCAAGACGAAGACCAAATGAAATACGAAAAACAAGACATGCCCAAATCAGAGCCATGTTTGGACTGGTTGCCTGGTTGGTTTCCTGCAAGTGGGGGCCTGATGTCACCATCCCATACAATGAATCTGCAATAAGTGCTTATTGAAATTGGAGACCCCTTGTGGGCCTCGTTCCCAGGGAAGCCAAACCAATCATATTATTCTGAGGGCTCCTTGTTTTTGGACGCACTCATATGCACCCATTGTTTGGCTCATCAGGCAGCTTTGTAGGGCCCGACTATTAGGCGGAACCTGGCTCTGGCTTCGCTCGAGGTCAGTAGTTGCAGCTTCGCCTTAGTGGGGACCTGCATGAAGCCGCAACTGCAGTCATGTGTAATTTGTTTTGGTCTTAACAAATGTAGAACAAGCATTAGCTGGTTGTCTGTCCAGCCGTGGCTGAGTGCCACGGTTGTGACATACTATGTGCTGACGAACAATAGCTAAGCTGCAAGTCGGCATCTCGCCCAAGATTGGTAGCGAATATCATGCGGATCCAGATCACCAGGGTCGCAGAGACGGTCGCAGAACCATGGAATTCAGCTGAGCTGAGTTGCAGAAAGGCCCTGCAGCAAAAGGAGATTCTTCCACAAACTTGTTTTGATTTGTTCCCCGCATTTCTCTTGTTTTTTCCCTGCCTGAATCTCGCCCAACGTTGCAAACCAGCTCAGGCAACGTGCGGGCTAAGTGGGACACGGTGCGGCGCAAGGCGAAGCTGGCGCGGCTGAACAGCTCCCTCCAAAACTTGGCGGCGGAGAGGCTCTTCGCGCTCTTCACAGGCAGGGCGGTACGGGGCTGGCCCGCGTGCTCCCCCCGCGCCGGATGTTCCCTCGGACAAAAAATGCTTTCCCCCTTACACATGTCCTTTTCCCACTTGAATTAACATGTTCAGTAACCCCAATCTTGGGCAGCATCCTTCAAAACATTGTTCGAAGGGTGGCCGCGGGCTGGGATGCGGCAACCTCCATTTTTAAGTACCAAGGATTCTTTTGTGGTTGGGAGGTCCATAGCCTGATCGACTTGGACAAACCATTTTTGATTTCGCGAGGGGTTCTGGCTTTCTTGATTGAGCAGTGTTTTGTTTGGGGCTTTTGTATGGCAGGCGGGTTACCTCATTCTGCATTTCGAGTTGAACTGGTTGGCCTTTCTTGAACCAGAGTTGGCTGGGTCTGATTGCCCTGTTGGTTTGACGTTGTCATTTATGAACAATAGTGTGCTTTGTTTTGGTTCCCGTTGCTTTTGGAATCTTGTGTGATGTGTGAAGCTTCGCACATCTTTCGTTCTGCTTTAGGGGCCGGAGTGCATGTCAGGCATGCACAAAACGTGGAGCAAGCGCATAAGATTCGGCGCAACAAGGGGGCGCTAAAGCACGCTTGACGGAGACAAAGAGTGCCCTCCGGCCTTTCGTCCCACATAACTTCTAACTCAGCAATGGGAGTTGTTCTTGTCTGAGATGAAGACCAATTGATGCTAGGGGTCATATGTTGATAGGGCTGAAGGGCTTTTGGCAAGATCTCGACTTACCAAAGGAGAGAGACTTGGAGAGCTCCTCACCCTCCATCTGAAGCATCCGTAACAAGGCTCGGGACGTTCTTGGCCCTTGGGGGCTTCTCTCTAAGTCTCCCGGGTTTTTTGCACTAGGTCCCGTAGTGCCCTTTCTCACCCCTTTTTTGGGAGGGTTCCCCTGCCAAAATGGACAAAATAGACGAAAAAGGGTAGCCTGATTCTAACCTCTCTGCTGGAGGACCCAGTGTAGGTCTCCCCAGCTTTGGCTTCCTCCGAACATCGAGGCTACCGGGCCTCCCAGCAGCTGGCGGCCCAAGTCTACGAGGCGACGGGCCACCATTTGGCCAACCTGGCGGAGGAGCGGATGGGGGGGGGGCTGGGGATGGGGGTGGAGGGCATAGAAAACCAGAGATGGTCGGGCGGAGGTGTTTTTTTCTTCTTCTTCTTCTTAAAAAAAACAAAACAAAAAACACAATGTGTTTGGAACTCCGCTTTGCAGTCGCCATGTTTTCTGTTTGTGTTCTGTTCTTCTTCTTTTTTTTGGGGGGGAGGGAGGAGATCAGATAGAGTCGATGCTGACAGTTGGATGTGGAAACCTGTGCCAGCCGCTTCTGAAAGCTTTCATCAGTATTGACTCATTTGACTTCGAGGTAAAAGGTTCCATTTCCCGATTTCTTTGTGCACGAGGCGTTTGGTTGAACGTCTGGCTGCCAGGATGTGCTGACGTGGACGGAGCTGCATCTCCACATTCTGGTGGCCTGCTTTTTGCGGGTCCGCTTTCCCATCGTGGTGGCATTGAACAAGGCGCTTCAGGGCACTCAGGGAAGACATGAGAGGGACAGCCCCGACTGCATACAGCATGTTCACTTGACTTGTTAGGGGAAACCAGCGACCCTTTCAAAGATGAACACCCTCAAGGGCAAGATGATGGACCCCTGGGTAGAAAATCGGTTGGGGTAGTAGAACATTGGTTTAGCTTTCTGCTACGTTTTCCTACCATGCGGGCCATTTGGTCTATCCTTCCATGTCCTGCCACAGTGATAAGCTTCATCGCCGGGAGCTTGTGGCTGGGACCGTATGTCTCGGTTGATTGTTGGGGTGGTTGCCTGTGGCGAGGATGCTACAGAACCTGCGTGCCAAGCGCTGGATTTCGCGCTCTTATTTATGTGCTGGCTACGGAACCCAGTCACTGTCGTTCTCAAAGAAACAGGCACCACATGTGTGACGGGTTACTTGTCAAAGGACCGGAGCGGAAAGTTTTCGAGTTAAGGTAAAGCATGTCCTGCCATTGTCCGGAACAGCGGTCAAGCAGGGTTCCCCATGGTGGCAGACTGTTGCATACCTTTGACTCACAGCCTGCCGAGTTACAAATCAGGAGGTTCCCAAAGAGCTTTTCAGGTTCTTTTTCTGCCAGTATTCGGCACTCGTTTGCAGACTGGCAGGCCTCGCCAAAAAGGCAAATTCAATACCATGTAATGGACATGTCACAGCCGTTTTTTGATCATGTTTGATCGTGCTGACCCTTCTGAGTCACGTCCGGAGGCAGACACCGCCGAGGCAGCAGCGCATATCCCTCGCGTGCAGGCCCGGGCATGGAACAAGCGCAAAAGGAAAAACAGTTACTTGCTAAGCTTCCTTAAAGATGGAAGCAAATTGCACACCAGCATGGATCTCTGCTCAGCCTTAGCCACATCGCGCCAGGCGGCTTTGGGCCGTTCTGCTGTGCCTGTGTCTGCGCGCAGTGAGCTTTGGCTGCTGCAGCAGCAGAAGAAAGGCCGGGGGCGAGGAGCGTACGGATTCCACAGCCAGCTAATAACCGTCGTATGCAAACTGTAGATGTGGAGGTAGCCGCGGACGAACGAAGCGCAACCCTCGTATCCGATTGCTGCAACTCCCTGGAGCTTGGAACAAAATCCGCTTCTCATTGCCATGGGCATCAAATTTGGGAAAGCAAAAGGAAACCAACAGAACCAGCCACGGGGCCATGCCACATGGGCATGGCTCCATGGTGTGGTGTTTCAGGGCGATTCCTTTGGCCACAATGGGCAATAACATCATTCGGCGCCATCATGGTTGTTGTTGGGAAACGTTTTGCATTTTTGCTTATTGTGGTTTAGTTGGAAATCCACACTTAACTGCTAAAAATCATTTTTTTGCTCCCCTTCCAACGTCAACCAAGCCATGGGGATGTCCCATGTCAGACAAAGGGTTTTCCCTCCTGCTCACAAACATGGAGCCCACCAGAGGCTCGGTCCCTTTTTCAAGCAAACTTGTCTTCCAGGAGCCCTCACAGTTTCCATGTTGCAACGTGGACGGGAGGGTATTCTTCCGTTTGCTTAAGAACATGTGTTTTCGTGTTTTTTTTTGGGGGGGGGTTCCCTTTTTTCAAATGCCCCCGGTCGTAAAGGGAATCTTTCGCCATCGCAACTCTTTCCAATTTCTCCCCATGCCTCCGTCGAGGGGCTGCCAACACGTGCGGCCCAGGGCACCTGACCTACGCGGAGGGCGGGGGCGCTGAGTCGATTTCTTTGGCCGCCACGGCGCCGGCGGAGGTCAAGGAGCAGGCGCCAGTGGGAGCTGGGTGGGGCTTTGCGCGGGGAGGTACCCCTTCAAATCAGCCTGGGACCTACAAAGGTGGAGCTCTTAGGTCCGACCCAAATTACTAAAATCGGTGTCAAGAAAGGAGCTTCCTCTACGAATGCTTGTTCTGTTGGTTCCATCTTAGTCTGAGGATGACCCAAATATGGATTTAGGAAGTCTGCCTCAACAGGCCTCATCAATTCCTTTTGGCATTTTTGCGGGGGGGGCCCTCCCGAGAGAAGCTTCGGCGACTCATGACGTTCGGTCGCAGGCAGTCTGCGAGATCCCTCCTAGCCTTAGTCCCCACAGTGGGATGGATTTGCCACCCCTCCATGTTGAATAGCCTGATGTAGTGCAAGGCTTCCTGGGCAAAAAAGGCTTTCTGTCGTGTACTTGGACGTTTTGCCTTTGGATGTCTGTCTTCAAAGCTTTGAAAGGGACCATGTTGTGCTACGACCACACTTGAGGAAGACCGCTTGGGAAGCTTGGTGCGAGCGACTTAGACTTTGCAGTCTCCAATTCTTGCAGGTTGAGCGAAACATGCCATTGGGCCTACGGACAGGCCATGGCAGACCGAGCTCGCAGATGAAGGGGGCTTGCGACTTGTTGGAGTGCATGACCTGTTTGTTTTTGTTTTGTTTTTTTTGGGGGGGGGGGGTGCTCGAGTGAAAAGAGGACATCATCATGGAAGGCTGCCACTCTGGGCAATGAATAGGTGCTAAGCAACCATCACTTGTGAAATGCTGCTTCTGGTACATGTCTCAGTATATACATGTAATAATGGTTAAACAACAAGCCTATGTGAAAGCTTGTATTCTTGACTTGTTCTTCAGAGCTTCGCCGTGCATCCTAAGCTAGTTAGTCCGTTTTTATTTCACTTCCCATGTTTCTGCCTGACCATTTCGACAGTTTCGACTGGGCTAAAGCCGAAAGGATGCCCCGGCAATCATCCATTTGCTTAAGAACCGTTTTATCTTCCCCTGTTGGTGTTTAGAGGGAATCTATCACTTCTGATGGACAACATCCTGCATCACCTAAGATTCCCTGGAATGATGATTCCCCCGCAGATACCAAGAAAGAATGGTTTCCCATGATTTCGAAGTGGTGCGAACGGATTTTGTCATCCACAGTACTGGAAATAATATTAGTTTTTTTTTTTTTTTTGCCAGGGGGCTGCAGCAAATGAAAGCTCTCGAGTTGCTGCCAGGTCGAGCAGCTGTGCAAGCGCGTTCTGGGGGTCTACAAGTCCACAGGCGTCATGGAGGCTGGGATCGACAGACACGGGCCACGTGTCTTGCCGAGGTTCTGTATGTTTTGCTTCTACGAACCCCGGCGTGTACCGGCTTAATTAAATTTATGGGGTGTAAAAAGGAACGACCTGGTTTCTGAGTGGCCTTTTTCCCTTTTTGCTCGGGAGGGAACCTCCTCTGAACATGGTCAATCCCAACAAAGGGTTCCTTTCGTCGGCACCGGTAACCCCCCCCGCTGCTTCTAGTAGTGCTGAGGATGCTTGCGACCTATGGTGCATGGACAGAAGGCCTCCAGTTGGTACGGATACACCCTAATAATTTTGGGCCTTTCGGCGTATCAGCCCCCCGACTGGTGCCACTGGCGGCGAGTTTGGTCCCATCGGGCCGTTCTTTGCTTCGGCTTCGGTGCGCCGCGTGCCAGGTGCTCTCCCAGGCAGTTTCCCGAAGGAGTCCCATCTTCTGCTGCCCCGTCTTGGACTTCGCCTCCCTGGAGAGCCTGCAGAGGCCGCCCGGGCGGGTGAGGTTTGCGATCCTGGAGGTCAATCTGACAGGGGAAAGCAGGAGATCTTTCCAGTAGCAGGGCGCCGCGCTTCCGGTTTGAAGGGATTAGGTTGAAAAGAAACCAGTGCATATTGAACAGCTGATTTCCGGCGTGAAATGATGAACTTGTTCACGTTAAAGCAAAGCATGGGTGCTTGGAGCCAAACACCAAACAGGTCTAGGCAAAGTGTCGCACTCCTTTTTGCAGCCACGTTCCTTGATCGAGCAGGAATAAAAGGTGTGCCTAGGCGTGCTCACCCCAGATGTTGACTAGCGTAACGGAGGCGGCCCCACACTCGCTCCAAAGTGAGGACTCAAAATTCCTTTAAATAGGAAGAACCCATGTAGCCTCTTAAATCCCATGACACTGTGAATTTGGGGATCCCCTTTAAATAAAGACTTATGATAAACAGCCATTTTGAGGATGTTAAGATGCAGATGAGGCGACATTTTGAGGATGCTTCAACTCCTCGTCGCCCAGGAATTCGGGCGGCTATGCCACGGCCAAAGCGGTGGCCAAGCCGAAGCTGGCGTCCATGGTGATGTTGCGGCCCCTCTCCACGGTGGAGGAGGCGTCGTGGGAGCCGCAGCCGCAAACCACAAGCCGCAAGTGAATCAGGGCTCCTTAAAAGATGTTCGTTTTGCAACCACTTGAAACATGGCTTACTTTTTCCACCAAAATAAAAGGAAACCACAATTTACAAGTTGCAATATTCAGGTGTTAATGTAAGGCTCCCTGTTGAGCTTGACCCCGGATTAATAAACCTCTGTTTGTTAATATGCTTTTTTTTGTTTCCCCTCCAACAGTAATCAATCCCCACTAAAACCGTGGAGACCCCCATATATATTATCCGCTCGCTGGCCTCTTGTGACACAGCCAGCAATCCGGAAGGCTTCCCTATTTGGAGACCCGCAGCTCTGCTCAGAGCGGGTCCAGCAACTCAAGAACTGCAAGCCCACTTTGGCGAGTCATATGTTGCAAGTACTTTGGCTGATCTGTGATGCTGGCAGGGGTTGGTTGCCTCAGCAGCCAAAGTCGGCATGCCTCCAATGTGGGGTGAGAGTGAGCTCAGTTTGGTCTGCCAGGTGCATGCAGCGCTGAAGAATGAGCAACATGGCAAGACGAGCGTCTTTTTGTTGAAAGGCCGAATCCCTCAACGCCAACCCCCAAAAAGGCTAGGAAGGAACATTCTGAGAAGGGCCCCTTTTTGTTGGGTTCATCACTTTGGGACTTGCGGCGGTGCACAGATACGGGAAGCTTGAGGTATCTTGAGGTGGCCCAACGCAGTGCCCATCCTCACCACCAATCCGAACCACCAGTCAAGCTTCGATTTGCTCACGGTAAATCCTTGGGCCTGGGATGCACATTTCCGTTGGGTAGTGCCCGAGACGCCAACGACGCCAACGGATTATTTCTTTTGCTGTTTGCAGGGGGGGCCGCTGCCCGTCGGTTGGCGGACTGGGCCTGCGGGGGTGCAGGTGGCGGACCTGACTAGCTCGCGACCGCATTGTGACAAGCGTAGCGTCGTAGCGACAATCTCCGCTTCCGTGGTGGAATTGACGCACCCTTGTAGCTCCCAACCCTGAACCTCTGGTTCGTGCAGTGGGGATGCGGTTGGCATTGGCTGCGTGAACCCAAGCTGTCCCACACGCGCACACACACACACACACCAGGCGCTCGCCCACCCGCCTGCCCAGCCGCTCGCTCGCTCCCTCACCCACCCACCAACCCACTCCCTCACCCACCCACCCACCTCGCTCCTTCACTCCCTCGCTCCCTCACTCACCCGCTCTGTCACCCGCTCGCTCACTCACTCACTCACCCACTCAGTCGCCCACACACACACACATACACACCTGCGAGCGCGAGCCATTTGCTCAAGATTATGTTTTGTTTGCCTCAAGTTTTTCCGTGGCAAGCGGCTCAGTAAACGGTCAACATGTTGGTTGCATTTGAACTTGACGAAGTAGATGTTACTTTGCGATCGCGCCGCATGCCGGTTGCCAACCCTCTGATTTCCGAGATGTGAGTTTCATTTTATTTCCAAGTCAAAAGCTCCCAGGATAAAACAGCTTGAGTTCTTGGGTCATCTGCATCCGGAGGCAGATGCTGCGGGGCGACCTCGTGCGCGCGGAGCTTCTGAATTTAGAGGCTCCTCCGCAGGCCCCTGGGCCTTGGTTTGTTGCCGGGGCCGAGCTTTCGGGGCCGAAGCTGCAAGGAATGTACGGAAGGAACATGGCACCAGTTTTCGAGGGAAAAATGAAGCTGGGCGACGATTTGTTCAACCAAGAGTCCGGGATATACGTTGTGCGGTCCAATTGCCTGCCAAGTTGGGGCGAGCCGCAGCAAGCCCTTGTTCTGTTGATTCCTTCGGTTCAGGTGCAAAGGGTTGAAATTGGTGTTGTCTCTCTATGGCCGCATGTAGCCAAGAGTCCGCTGGCTACAACTGCCAGTTGATGTCCTGTGAGAGGGGTCTTGGCTGGACATCGTGGGGCGCGCCAACCTTTCCTCGCGTGCCCTTTGCATACCTCGCATCTGCTCTATGAAGCTGAGGGGGAAGGTGTGGCATATGGGTTGCATAACGCCTTCTTGGAGGGTGTCAAAGGCACCCTAGTCGAATCCACAATTCAGCTTGAGGCCTTTGCAAAGCAGTATCCTTCATGATCCTTGACCATTGCGAGCTCAATGTACCCTGATGAGCTTGCCAGATATGGGGCAAACTGACACAGCCCAGGGTTCCACAACAGGGAACGCCGACAGGTGATGCGGCTATCCAAAAGTGGCGGAACCCGGCTCGGCTAGTGGCCAGGGCGCCCGTCACACTGAATGCAAACCACCGGAATGCATGGCAAACGACAACCAATGGCAGAAAGAAACTCGCTGAAAGAACGCCTGACAGCTGTCCCTTGACGTCTTGATTGCTGGCTTGGATCTTTCGACTTGAGCACTTCTTGTTTTGAAATCTTGTTGGTTTTCCCATGAGCCCCTCAAAAAGGTAAAAGCTTTTTTCGCAGAGGGGTCGACAGCTGTCCCTTGACGTTCGGGTTTCCCATTTCCAAAAAACAAGTTTAAAGCAGATAAACTCAAAAAGGGTTCCCCGTTGAATTTCCCCAAAACCAAATCAAATCTTTGTGCCGAGGGGCCGAGTGCTGTGCTTGCGAGGCACAGGTCTTGCGCCGGGAGGATGTGCTGAAGGGGCCGAAGGCCATGGTGCTGCGAATCCTGACCAACAAGAAGGCGGGTCTAGGGGTGGGAGTGGGATCTCTGTGGTTCAGGACAAAATCCATTTCGCAGCACCTACGAAACCATGAGAAAGGATTGCTTGTTGGCATTTACAGGGGAAGAGTCATGTTTAGGTATCTTAGGTGGAGGATTTCGTCCATCCACAGTATGGCACTTGAAGAAACAGTAGGAAATAATTACAGATGAGCCCAGAAGAGGCACGCCACGTTTTGACATTGGTGAACTCCTGCCTGCGCAAAATTTAGAGCAGCTCATTACCGTTGGGCCAACTAAGCGCGCATCACTTTAGCCTGGGTGTTGAACACGTCCTGGCGCTTTGGGCGGAAAAGTGGCGTTTGGAAGTTTTGGTGGTTGCTAGTTGCAGCAAAGGCCGTGGGTGGGCGAGGCAAGTTGAGAGGGAAGGGAAATGCGAGCTCCCTTTCACAACACCTTTTGCAACTCGTACTCCGCTCGGCCTTGCCATGCCGCACTGAGGCAAAGTGACTGAAACTTGTGATCGCCCAGCATGCTCCGCCAATTGGCAGCTCAACTGCAAAGATTGGGTCCCGTGGCCTGGTGCTGGGAACTTCCTGTCTCCGGTCCTTTCTTGCGACCCCTTTTGCAAGACAGGCGGACGTGGGAAAGTGAAAGGAAGTTAGGAGTTTGTTCGGTTTAAGCCTGTCTTTCTTCAAGGTCCCCGGCAAATTTGTTTTCTGCTTTGTTTCCTTTTTAACACCACAAAAAATGGTACCCTTAAAAACCAGAAGCATTTTGCAGGCTGGGTGCCCTTCAGAAGGGGATTGATCGGGCTGCATTTTGGGCATAATCTTGAAGAGGGTTCCCTTAATTAGCTTGTCAGACATTTGCTGTTGAAGTGATAGCGAGCTCTTTTCACGATGGAATGGCTTCCCCCTATGCCCTTCGGGCCATAAGTGGAATTAATACTGGCATACCTTGGCAAGCGTATTGGCAACAGCTTTGGTAATCAAGCATACGGTCAAACGGCTGCCAAGGGACATGTTTCATCGGGAGGGGCATTTTGTCAAACCTTGTGGCTGCCATCAAAGGTTGGTTGGCACTCGGCTGGAAAAAGTGTGGGTGTGGGTGTGCGTGTGCGTGTGCATGTGGGTGTGTGGGTGTGTGGGTGTGTGGTGTGTGTGGTGTGTGTGTGTGGGTGTGGGTGTGTGTGTGTGTGTGTGTGGTGTGTCTGTGTGTCTGTGTGTCTGTGTGTCTGTGTGTCTGTGTGTCTGTGTGTCTGTGTGTCTGTGTGTCTGTGTGTCTGTGTGTCTGTGTGTCTGTGTGTGTAAGTGTGTGTAAGTGTATGTAAGTGTGTGTAAGTGTGTGTGTGTGAGTGTGTGTTTGTTTGTTTGTTTGTTTGTTTGTTTGTTTGCGTGTCCGCGCGCGCGGGTGCCTTCGTGCGTGCGTGCGTGCGTGCGTGCGTGCGTGCGTGCGTGCGTGCGTGTGTGTGTGTGTGTGTTCCACGTGCTGGGTGTAGCATGTGTCCGGCAAGAATGGATCGGAATTCATCCGTCTCGCACTGACCAAGCACTGCACATTTAGTCCTTTGGTTTGTCCCTACTCATGTTGATGTGTCCGCTGACCTATTCGTGCTGATGGTGAACTTTCTCCCTCGGCATCCGTGTTCCTCCTGGTAAACATCATGACCCGGTGGAAAGAAATCAGCACAAGAGGGTCCACAGGGATGGTCATCACGCCTCTATCGAGGACTTTGGGCAACCACCGCATGGGTTTATTATCAGAGGTTTGGCTCAAAAGTTGAGGCTCCCCCAACCCAAGCTACGGCGTTTGCAACATGTTCCTGCACCTATATAAGCTCAGATTACAGCTGCATCCGGCAATTCCTGGCCATGAATTGCTTGTTTGTGGTCACACCTGTGGTTCATGCTCAGCTTGTTTGCACCGAAGGTGAGGCTTACGCCCCATGAGCCGGGAGCTGTACAGCTGTACAGTTGTGGCAATTTGGTGCTGCGCTGGGAATGAATGGATTGCCCCCTGAAAAGAGTTCCGCCTGGTGCTTGCACGGACGGGCCGGGGGGGGGCATGCGTGTGGTCCGCTTGCTCCAGTCCACTGGCCGTCCATAAGTTAATCTGATTGGAGTGATCGGCAGGTTTTGATGGCCTGTTTGGTCTGAGGACTCTGGGGACTCTTTCAGGGAAGCTGATTGAACCCATCCACTTGCCAATTGGTCGGGGATAGCCAGTTGCATTCCCACATATCACATAGCTCGCTTGCAACCGCGAAAGCGAATCCACGCCGATGCCCACGGCTGCATGGCTGATCTGCCTTCCCGAAAGTCTGCTCTTATGGGTTGGTGGCCCGCAATATCTAGAGGAACCACCCCAAGGCTCCGATTATAGCCTTGTGACGGGGATAGTTGGAGTCCGCCTGCAGGCTTACCCAGTTTGGTTTGGACCTTGCAAGTAGGACATCAGGTTCTTGGTATCTTTTTGGAGGCTGAAGAGCCGATTGTATTTCCAAAGCACGGGGCCCCGACACCCGCCAGAGCTGCAAACACCTTTTCGGCTTGAAGGCGATTTGCGAACGAAGCATTTACCGCAGGCAGCGTGGTGGAAATGCATCGACGGTCAACTGTTGCGGCTTTGGCTCAAGATATATCACGCGGCCAAAGCTTGACATGCTCTGGAGCAGCCACGTTTCTAGCCTACTTAATTTTTGCCAGCCGTGCCCCAGTCGTTGTTTGTCAGCAGTAGTTGTCCGGTGGCAACTGCTGCCGAACATCTGTTTTGGGCAAGCACGGGAGGTGCAAACGAAGCCTTGAGCCCGAGCTCATCACACCATGTGCTGGTGCGGAGGAGAAACAAAAAAAAAAAAAAAAACGGTGTTGTGTCGCTCCGATTTTGTCACTTGCCTCACTCAGACCAACGTGCTCCTTTTGCCTTTTGCCCATTCGGAGGATTCCAACCCCCCTTTGATTTGCAGCATAGTGGCAGGCGATGCTGGGTTTGGCCGGACCCGCCTTTGGCCAACTTGGTGGTAGCTCAACCTCAGCCAGCGCCGGACATGCAAACCGGAGCCCAACCCACCTCCTTCAGCACACATAGCCCTGCGGTCAGCAATCGTCTCTTGTTCTTAACTTAGTGCCCTTGGCACTCGATGTTTTGTTTCTTCTTGTATGTTGACAGGTCCGAGGTCGTTGGCAACTTGGCCCTTCTGGTTTATTAGACTCAACGTCCAGTGGCAATATGACAAGCTATAAATAACTAGCAAATTGTTGCTTCCTGTTCGCGGCTTAGCTCGGTTTTAGGAAAAAAAAAGCACCCCAATTCCTACCCTCCACTCCAAGAACCTTTGAACATAAAGGGCGCAAACAAGCAACCGGGTTTTGAACCTGTTGCTTCCCAATCTCTGCCATGGCCCGGGCGTCGCCGCTGGCGGGCCGAATTCGCCTGGGCCTCCGCTGGCAGTCAACCATCCGCCTGGAGAATCCCACGGCACAGCCAGGCCAGGTGAGCGCAAGCCACCATTTTTTGCCTGGAATCGCGTTCCAAGAAGCCAGCTCTAGGAAATCCTAGAGGAAATATGTGTTGTTTCTTTTTGGTGGGTATTTGGACAACTTCCTGATGCCGTCTTCGTGCCTTTGGTTCCAAAGCTTTTTGGTACTCGCCTTCAGGGCTTCAGGGCTTCAGGGCTTCAGGGGTTCAGGGGTTCAGGGGTTCAGGGGTTCAGGGGTTCAGGGGTTCAGGGGTTCAGGGGTTCGTGCGTTATACTAATCATTATACCCTGTGTATGCCGCCCTGTGAAGTTTCCGATTCGTGCTGTTTGTCTTGAGCTGTTTTGCTTGCTGCGCCCATCCGCCTTGCCATCCGCAAAGGGAATGATTTGCATGCAACCTGACGTCCTGTGCACTAGCATGGGCTTTTGCTGCTTCGCGCAAGGTCAACGGCCCTTCGATTTGGGCCCATTTGCCTGCCATCGAGTGCCGCAGGCCACCTGGTCGATTTTGCAGCTTCATGGGGTTTGAACAAGTGCAGCGGCCGGTGTGGCCGGTGTGCCAGTTCCATGTTTTTGAATCTTCTCCTGAGATCCAGGTGCAACTATGGTGGGTAACCAGGTTGTTTCTCGCCATTTCAGACGATCCCAGATCGCCGAGCGGCAGTACGAAACAGCACTCGCCGGCTTGCTTGATTGGCCTAGGGTCAAAGATGCGCGACGCATTTTGCCCGGATGACGACCATGTCATGAGTCTTTCATGTTGCATGGCTGCCTGCCGCAAGAACACAAGCAAATCTAGCCAAGCGGCCTTGACAACAGCAAGAGTCGTTCGGGGGGAGTATGGAAACATCTAGCTCTGTGAGCCGGCGACACCTCATTGGCCCACTTGTAAAGAAACTACAATGAACTGACAGTTTCCCCCAGGCGCTAGCTCCGGACGCGGTGTTGAAATGGTGCACGACTTTTGTTGCCTGACCCCGGAGACTGAACAGGATGCGGAGCCCATGCGATTGGATCGGTGGCTGCTGAAGCACGTCTGTCCCTGGGATGAATAAAGAGGCATCGCTGTCGACCGGGACAGCTCGACGTGCCGAGCCTTCGCTGTTCCAAGTTTAGTGCCGAGATAGGCCAGATTCGGCCAGATCCGTCCTGCTGTTTTGCATTGCTCAGGCCCGATTGTTTTTGTTGTTTTTGTTTGTTCCCTTTTGTGGGGAGGCCTGAGGCGGGCCAAAACTACTTAGGCAAAGCAGCCCCCCCACCTCCCTGAAAACGCGGACACGCTGTTCTGGACTGTTCTGACTGGAAACCGAGGCCAACTGGAGCACCTAGAGGAAGTCAGGCAACCCCCATGTTTGCCCTTTCCCCGGTCACTATGGCAACTTTCACTGCGGCCTTAGCTTTGGCCGTGTTTTTCAAGAAGAAAATGACTCACTTTGCCCTTGGGTTTCCTACGGTTTCCCACGTTCCAATGCCCCGATTTCAACACGTCCCTTGGGGACGGGCCACGGGGGTCTCGCGGCTCGAGGTTCCAATTGGAACGCACGGCAGAAGCTCATAGCCTCCAAGCAAGTTTGGGCGGCTCGGCGCACCACTTGGACAGACCCGGATGTTAAAAGGAGCGGGGGCTCCCTTTTTGTTGCATGGATGTTTTTTTTGGATGTTTCTTGCTGGATGGCTTGTTTGGGTTGGTTTGGTCTTCACACCGCCCGTGGGCGCGGACGCACCGGCACACGCATCCACACATGTGGCAACACCATACAGAGGTAGTTAATTATTTTGACCGTTTCTGGAAGTTTTCAAAATCAGACGATGGGGTTGTTTCCCTTTAACCCACCACTTGGGGGTGACTTTGATCATGTCAAAACAACGAGGCCAGCCATAGTAGCAGTCTTGTGAGTGGGGGCGGGCATTTAAGTCCCAGTGTTTGAAGTTTGCCAAGGATGGAGTTGAGCGGCGTTTCTTTTTCGAAAGGCACAGCAAAAGACATGGTTGTTGTTGCGACACATTTTACATGTTGGCTTATTGTGGTTTAGTGGGAAATCCGCACTTAACTGCTAAAGTTAAAAAGTTTTGCTCCCCTTCAAGAGGGCCCAAAGGGCCTTTCGGTGCATCATTCAGGCTGACAAGCCATGCAGGTCTTGGGTCCCCAGTCCACCCTGGAGCAGCACCGGGGGAGCGTGATGATCCCCCGGCTGCGGCCGGGCTGCAAGGGGAAGACCACCTTGAAGCCCCAGGCGCGGCCGGTCCGTGCTGAAAAAAAAAATCCAGGGGTTTTCTCTCATGCCCAACGGCATGCGCCCAAATGGCGCGAAAGAGACAAACATGTAGAGGTATGCTTGGCACGTTTTTTGTCTTTCTTTCTTTCTTGCTTGCTTGCTTTCTTTCTTTCTTTATTTCTTTTCGCTGTGTTTTTTTCCACCCCCCCTTCAAGGGGAGATGCAAAGAAGCACATGTTTGGCCTAGGGATGCAGTCCTTGGGGTTTTGGGGTATTTCTTTTTCTCATTTCAGCCAAGGGTATCCCAAGTTGAGTTGTTCCCTAGGTTTCCCTCACTTTCGCTTGCCTTTTTCAGGTCACTGGTTGTAGCTTGATTCTATCAAAGACAAATTCTGGCATGGGACGCCAGGTTTGGAACAGCGAAGTCTTTGATTCAGACCCTGGCCTTGGCTCAGAGAGCTTCGTGGTTTGGGGGTTTGAGGCCCAGCCCTGAACCGCCAAACCGCCGGGCTCCAAACCACCAATCAGGGGGAAGCTGAAAAGAGGCACGATTTGGTCTCACCCCGTCAGCCTCTTTGGCGGGTTGTCGGGGACTAGCAAATGAGCATAGGAAGCCAGAAAGGGATTATATATCTCTCTTTTACCAAAAAAGGAGCGCCCCTCTACAAGAACCAGGGTCTTGAAGCTGACCACGGCCCATTGGCCCACCAGCTTGGGGTCCAGAAGCCAACCACGGCCCCTTGGGCACGTCGAGGACTTCGTGTACTTCCCCAAGGTCATGACCCCCGTGCCCAAGCGCCGCGAGCCGGCGCCCAAGGAGCCTCCGGGCTGGCTGCTGCGCCGCAGCCTGGCGCGAGTTGGGGGGCGGGGGAACCTGGGAACGACGTGCTATGAGCAAGCAACCCCTAGGGTTTCTAGGGGGATGTGTGGAGGAGAGTTTTTTTTTTGGGGGGGGACCCCCCACAAATTATGGCTTTCCTTGCACTTTCAGCTGTTGGGTAACAACATAATGCTAGACAACTGTTGGCCCAAGGCGTTGAATGGGGCCACACGTCCAGAAGTCCTGGGCCACCCTGCAAAACGTTTGCTACTGTGGATGGACGAAATCCTGCACCACTTTGAAACCACCGGAAACCATTGAGATGGTGCAGGATTTCGTCCATCCACAGTATTTCTTTGAACTAGGCTCATCGGGCTGGAACAGGGCCGGCTGAAGCCCTGGACTTGGGTCTGACACCAGCTACCTTATGATTTCTGCCGGGGCCACTGCAAAAAGTATCCAACCACGCCTTCGATTTTGCTCCGCAACATGGCTTTCTCCCCTTGTGCGTCATTCGGAGCCATCTAGCCAACGCGCATGTTTCAAGAGTTCTCGTTTTGGGGGGACTTGTTTGAGTTGCATGGTGGTAAGTAGGAGGCAGCACATTTCAAATTGGATAATTAACTTGTTTTTGTGCTGTTTTTGTTTGCTGTTGACGGAAGCAAGCAAGGCAATTCAAAATCTATTCACGGCACCAAAGCATGTAAAAATGAGTGTATGGACTCAGAACCTGATTGAAAGGTAGGAAAAGGAAGAGAGACTAAAGGTAGTCGACCTTGTGACCTTTAGTTTTGCTCGAGGTGGCTGAGGTGTTGATCGCGGCCCCTGGGCCTTACGGGGCTGGGCCTTACTGGCCAGCACCATGTCGCTGTGCACGGGTTTCAGCACCCTCCAGCGAAAGAGCGGGGGAGTCCCTAAGCTGCTTCAAAAGAAACCCAAAGAAACCGCAGATCACTGCAGTCACAGCATCTTGTTGAGCCGTTCCTTTCGCGCGAAACAAGAAACGTGGCGCTTTCAGAATGCACAGCACAACAACGGGACACGGAGAGAGAGAGAGAGAGAGAGAGAGAGAGAGAGAAAAAGAAAAAGAGAGAGAGAGAGAGAGAGAGAAAAAGAGAGAGAGAGAGAGAGAGCGGCAGTCTGTTCGAATTCCAAGCTGGGCAAATCTCAACGTGTGTTGCGCATTTTCGGCTGGAGCAAAGCCAATTTGCTCATCCGAGGGCTGATCTACAAAGACACCGACTTCCTGGCCATTGACAAGCCCATCGGCTGGTCAGTGAACCCGGGCAAGCATGTGGGCGGCGCCCATCTTCAGAAGCTCCTGCCGAGCCTGAAATTTGGCATGGAGGACCGAGCTGGGAAGGGGGTTCGGTTTCCTGTACCAGGGGGCATCCTTCAAATTTGAGCAATACCCCCACCTTTTCCAACAATCATCTTTATGGCAATTTTGGTTGGATCTTTGGACTTGAACTTGGTTTGGGCACAGGGGAATTTTGTGGGGGGTGGCTGGGGGATTGTTTTGCAAACTCCTGTTTGCGGCTAGGCGCCAAGTAGCTGATCAGGGATGCGGATGGTATGTACTGGAAGGGGAGGGTACAAGATTTGCGCCTCGGCCTTTGGCGACAAACAAATGTGCAGATGTGTGTCCAAAGTGAAGGGGCATCAACTTGAGACATCTTTGCTTGACTGCTACTGGGTTGGATCTGTAGACTTTAACTTTTTGTGAAGTCAAGAGGTTTTCCACTACACCTACAAAAAATGATTCACTTTTTGCAGAGGGTTCAACAGCAACCAAGTTTGGGGCGAGGAGGCGCCGAAGTTTGTGCACCGCCTCAGCACGGAGATCAGCGGCGTGCTGCTCTTGGGGCGGCACAAGGCGGCAGTGGCCTATGCCAAGGAGGGGAGCGGAGGGGAGTGGCTGCGGTGGATTCCCCGCACAATTTGTGGTTTCAAGTTGGATTGCTTAGTAGTTGTATGTGTTCAAGCGGAGGCCCATGGATTTGATGGTCCAACAAGAGTGTAGGTCAAGTTTGTGGCTGGGTGTCCCATGGTTTTTGGGATGTAACTCACCTATTGCTTTGATGGTGCCCCAAACGCTGAGGGTCCCTGCCAATACTGTTCCTTTGGTTCTAGGTGCTGCCACGCAAGCACCTTGCATGGCTTGCACCCTCCAACCACAATGCAGTGGCGAGTTCACGCCTTTTTCATGGGGCAGCAGCATGGCTGCCATGGAGCATGAGCTGTAGAAGCAAGTTGGCACGGGAGCAAGGCGTTGCTTTCACCAATGCGGCATAAGAAGCATGTTCAGCACCGCAGTCCATCACACACTTTTCACGTGGGCATCTTCACTTTCATTTATTCCAGGGCCGTGGTTCGGGACACCTCACCAGCCACTGCGGGTCATCGATCGTCTCGCAAGCGAGGACATGATCGCGCAGCGCGCCTTCTGGCAGCGAGAATTGTGGGCGCTGGTGTGCGGCCGAACGCCCAAATCTGGCCAGGTGTCCATGCCGACGCTTGGCGCAGTGGCTGGCGGTCGGTCGGCGGGGTTGGGCAAGACTGGCCGCAACAACCAGGGCCTGGCGGGTTCACATCAAGGTCACCTGCCAGATTCCACATGCTCTTCACATGTTCGACAGCCCGACGGGTTGACAGACAAAAGCCTATTTCGAGAAGCCCCTGAACCGCTAAAGCACCAAAGCTATTGCGCGAGTCAGCGTGTTGGCACCGGAGAAGTCAGATGGATGTAGATGAACTTAGCCGCGGTGGTGCATAGTCCTTCCCAGGGATCTCAACCGCTGCGTTTGTGCACGCGCATTTGCCAGCACCTACCTGAAGCAAAAGAGAGCGCACGGCCAGTGCGTGGAGGCAGGTGGATCAAAGTACATTCTTGCAAGAAGATGGAATGCAGAAGTTGTTGTAGTTTTACCTTGAATCAGGCCACATCAGGCTGGTGGGCTGCCTACTCAAATTCCATGCTGTGTGTGTGGGATTTGCCAACTTTGGATGGAATTGGGAGCCAGTGCGATCCCCACAGCGATCTTCATGCGAAAGAGGCTTGAAGCAAAACCGCCAAAGTTTCCGTTGTGAACCGCTGGCAGCTGGTCGCGCAGGGGCTATGCTTTGAGACGAGAGGCGTCTACTAGGTCATCCTTTTTTGGGGGAGGTTCTCCTACTATTAAATAGGCTACAGAAAAAATGCAGTGGGTACCCTTATTCTAACCTCTCTACTGGAGGACCTAGGCCAGGCTGTTCTGATCATTTTGAGGCTGTCCCTGGAGCGCCACGCCAAGAAGCACGTGGCAAAGCCCATGCGCGAGGACGACGGGGGCTTGCCCGCTTTGACGGAGTACAGCAACATCCGCTACTCCCCGCTGGCGGGGGGCTTGACCCTTTTATCCATGAATCCCTACAGCAGCTCGGCTGAATTCCGGGCGGTGCTTGCCTCGCGAAAGCCAGCTTCCTAACTGGAGCCCCACTTGTCTTTGGCAAGTGATGGGGCCTGTGGCCCCCACAATGCCGCAATGTATCTCATTTTTTTGCCGCTGACTGCGGTTCAGGAAATTCGGTTTTCAACATCATCTTTCCTTGACGGGCACCTCCGAATTGCGAACCCCACACTGATTGCACCGAGGATCCAAGGTCTGGGTGAGGTTGGTGAGCGTCATTTACACAAGCAACGATTGTTTTGCTCTTACTCAGTTTCTTTTCTTCTTGATTGCCACTACGCAAGCCACGGCCACGCAAGCCTGCATTTAGCTTTCTGTTCCGCAACCCTCTTACTATGGACCATGGCCGGTGTGATGTGGATCCAAACTGCGAAGTGTCAGTCACCTAAGACGCTCTGTGGCGCGCGCGCAGTCCAGCCCAAGACGCGCCAGAGGTAGCCCCTCAGTAGCTTTAGCCTCGGAAAGTTTGGATCGCCTTTTGTAGTATTGCTTTGCTTGGGCAACATTGCTTCTAGCGCCGTGCTACAGTTTCTCCCTGCGCAAATCTAAGGAAACTATTTTGCAGTTGTCGCCAGTTGCTGCTTGCTTTTCTACGTCGGTCATAGTTTACAGTGCAAGCACGGTGGAAGAATCAGATGCAGCCTTGCATGGCAGAAGGAACATCAGTGGAATAGAGAAGCAAGCAGCAACTGGCGACAGCGAGCTCGGTGATGACTGACCCTCCGCGCCTGGGGTCCAGAGCACACCCATCATAGTCAATAGTGGAAGTACTGTGGAACAACAACTAAATGCAGTTTTGGAGGGTCGAAAAAACATCAGTGAAACCGAGAAACAATGTTAACACCCACTTAGGTGTTTGCAGCAAACACGCCCAACGAGACGCGTACCGAATCTTCAAGCCTTAGCTTCTGACTGCGAGGTGGCCGGTACCACCAGACGCGGGCGCATTGCGCCTTCGGCCTGCGAGCGCCGATCGTGGGAGATCCCGTCTACTACGATCTTTCCAACCACCTCTCTGAATCAGAGGACTTCAAGCACAGGCGCGGCATCCCTGAAGTCTGAAGGAACGCAATTCTTGGTAGGGTCCTTGTCCAAGCGCTTTCTTGCCACTCCCTTGTTCCGAGAAACCTCCCTGCTTTTGCTTGGAGAAGCCTTCCCCATCAGATGAAACCATTCAATTCTTCAGTTGTTTGTTCATTCGTATTTTGCAATTACCCCGCTAGAATCTAATTGGCCATCTTCCTTTTGGCTTCCTTCTCGCCAAACCGGCCAACGTTACGCCAAGTTTCAAATAGTTCATTGCCAGACTTCACTGGCCTGTTTTCCCTTTGGTCGTTTCGGGCCTCCTTGAATTTCCCTTTGAACCTCCTCCATTTTCCCTTGGAACCAGCAAGCAACCATCCAAAAAAGCAGCAACTTTTGGCCTGAAGCTTTCAACCCTCGCGCGACTCGGAGCGACGAGCCACAAGCCGGCAGGTACCACTCCACGGAGTCGCGCCAGGAGCGCCAGACGCTGCTGGGCGCGCAGCGCCGCGGCTCAGCTGCAAGAGCTTTTCCGGCAGTTTTTCTGGACGTAGCGGCTGGGGCGGAGGAAACCTTAAGACAAACAAATCAAACAAAGCATTGGATTTCAGTTTCCACGCAAATCAGGGCAAATCCTATGTGACCAGTGCCTTTTGGGAACAGTAGCGATGTGTTTGCTGTCGCCTGGGATCAGCCAAGGGTTCGCGGATGATCTCGGACGCGACCAGCCGCGATTTCAAGGTCATACTCACATGATACCAACAAAGTTCAAAATGCCAAAGCATAGCTTGTAACAGCTGTGCAGTATATTTCAGATGTTTACTTGCGAATTAGGTGTGCCAGCTGCGCCCCTCACAAGAAAAACCCCTATTTCGGTTGAACATGCCGGATTGCGGAGAGCATTGGTCCTTCCTCAAGCGTCTGGCTGACATTTCGCACTCAGCGCGTCCACCGCTTGGTGAAGAGTTTTGCTTTACTTTGCATCTGTTGATGGTAGGATGGAAGCAGTGAATCCATGGCGCCTTGCTGAGCATCGGTAGCTTCCCTCAGGCCACTTGGGACTGAATGGGACAAATCTGCTGGGAGTGGTTTTCCCGTTGCCTTCTGTGGCTTTGATGTCGCTCCGCCCCACTTGCCGAGGCCTCCACCTGCACAGCCGGCAGCTAACCCTTAAGACCTTCGCAGGGAAAGAGATCACCGTCACCGCGCCGGGAGCCCAGACCTGTGGGTTTGTTGGTCCTTTTTCCCCGCAGGTTTGGGCTTGTTGGAGATTAAGTGGTATGTGATCCTCATCACCTGGTGCGGCCAGCTAGTCTTTTGCGTTTGTCACATTGGGGTTGGTTGATTTTGTGGTGCTTTGCGCAGATATCCGTGCAATAAATGGTGACAAGCGCGTTTGAGGGAGGTGGCTCTGCCACAGGGAACGGCAGACCGGTGGATGTTGGACAGCAATCGCAGGAGCCAGCGGGTCTGTCGTCAGCATGTGGACAGTGCGTTCAAAGGATAGGTGCCGCCGGGTAAGGCGTGAGACGCTTCCCGGGCTTGCCCCCAAAAGCTGCAGGATCGGTGACGCCGTGGTGCCTGGAAACGCGAACATGGGGCCGGTAGTTTCTAGCGTGTTGTTTACAGTCAATTTGGTAGAGTTTGTGTTTGCAATTCGTGCCGAAGCTTGAGGCGTTTAGAACAAAGGTATTGAACATGCATGTGTTGGATTGTCATGTTTCATGTTGTGCCATTGCGTTGGCACACATCTTGGTTGCATGTGCATTGTGAACGGATTGTAGGGGCTGCATTTGCTTGCAGTTCGGAAGGTGGCAAAGGCTTGCTCGCAGGCAGCCAGGCGGCTGCTGACACACGAGAGTTATCCAGACATTGTCGCCCAGACCACTTCAGTGGAAAGTCCCAGTCCCAACAGATTTGCCTTAAAGTCAAACAGGTATTTTATATTACCCTTTGAACAACCCAGTTCTGTAATGCGAGGCCGGTGCCACAGCACATGGCGCGGTCCTTCCAGGCGCTGGGCTGGCAGGATTGGCTCAGGCGCGGGCGCGAGTGACCATCGGCTGGGTTTTCCGACTGATTCGTTTGTTTTAGATGTTTGTTTTAGACGTACAAGGTTTGCTCAACTCGGAAAAAAAAGGGTCGATGGTTGAATCACTTTGGGATACCTGGGGCCCGGGCTCGAGTAACGGAGCTTCGCCTTGAGCCGTCCGTCCAGGAGCGGAGAACAGAGCTGAGGTTACCTCAATTCCTTGGCGTCGTGAGTCGGTTCGCTAGGCGCATTCAAACAGTTGCAACATGCCAGTGGTCAGTGTGGAGCATCTTTTTCACAGAACAAGTGGCTATACCAAAGTTCCAGGGAGCCAACAGGCTGACTACCAGGTGTCAACAGCGCGGCGGAGTGCCGCCCTTCCGTTTTTCCCTTCGGTCCAACCCCCCCCCCCGGCATCCCCCGGCGCTGGCGACCCCAGGCGCGCGGAGGGCCGCGCACAGCGGCTGGCGCCCTGGCGCGCGGAGGAGGACAAGCACCTCATGGAGGCCTTGGCGCAGGCGCTGGGGTTCAGGTACCTCCCTTTTTCCTCCATTTCTAGGTCCCCCAGCTAGGTGCCCTTTTACCGTTTCTTTCTTGGTTGGGAGGGTTCCCCTACTTACATGGACTACAGAAAAAAAGGGTACCCTTATTCTAACGTCTCTACTGGAGGACCTAGATTTGCGGAAAGACAATTTTTATGTTTTCCCCTATTGGTTTTCAACGGAACCTGTCACTACTGGACATATAATTTTAGTTGTTTTTCTTTTTTCAGGAGACTCAAGCAAATGGAGGTTGTTTTTTTTGTCTAGAATCACGTCCATTTGCTTAATGTTGGGAAGACCGGGGGTACCTCCGTTATACCTAGCTGGGAAGTCGACTGGAGGGATCCAACAGCTTCCATTTGCTGAAACGAATTAGCACTACTGGAAAACACGTATCTTTTCTTGGGGGGTTCAGCAACTCGAAGATAATGGAAGTAGGGAGCCAAGATTTTTGCAAGAGCCAGCGACAGGCAACTACGATGACCCTTGAGTCAACGGTAGAGAGTAAAAAAATGCAGATATCGGCAACATTCCGCATTCGACGATCCGCTGCCGCTTTCAACCGGCCGCTCTTGGGTCGGCTGCGGTCAAATGTGCCACAAAGATGGGTGCGGGAGATGGTTGGATCTTTCGTTGGTTTGCAAACTGGGATCCGCTTGGGGCGGGGCCGGCTGGGCTTATCCAAAGAAACAAAGAAACTAGGTTTGTCCCCTCCCCCCCTTGACCTACAACTGGGCGCATGGGACATGTGTTGAACTTAGCTCAGGTGGCCGCTGGGGTCACCTCCCACCCGCAGCCATGGGACCGAATGAACTGTTGCATGCAACTGATCATCTATGAGGTCTAATCTTTTCAGTAGACCTACCAGAGGCCTAGCAAGGGGAAAAGCGGCGGGAGGTCCAACGCGGGAGGATTCGTTCCTTCGTTCGCTTGGCCAGGCAGCATGGGCAGAGCTGCCTTTGCTCATTGTACATGCCAGTTGTTTGACCTATCACGAGGGGGTCCAACAGCGGTCCAACCCCACTGATTCAAAACCACCAACAAAGGCTTGCCTCGCACCAGCCTTGTCAGAGTGCCAAAGAGTCAGGGCAGAGCCACCTGAATTTTCCCCCCAGTTTGCTCAAGCCGACTTCTGTCAGGTGCGAAAAGAGACCTCACCCCATGCGGGCGAAGAAGCTGACGAAGCTGACGTTCTTGAAGACGTTGAGGAAGATGAGCTTGAAGAGGCCAAGCCGCTAAAGGGATCGCAATTTGGAAAATCGCTTTCTGCCGGTCTTGTCAAAACAGAGCCTTGAAGTGGGACCGAGGACATCTGCAAAATGCTCAGTGACCGCCAGCTTGCGAGCAATCTAACGTTCAACTAGAAAGAGCGGCAACAATGAGTTGGGGTAGTTGCATCCTGTTCAACACAGGGCCTCCCGGAAAAGGAACACCAACAAAGCGAGACCAGATGAGGGAGAAGCAGTGAATATATGTGGGTGTGGCTTTTTTTAAGTTCCCCCCAACTGTTGGTTTTCCTTCAGATTCTCTTTCAACACCACCCAACCAAGGGTACCCTCATGAAAAGACCATATGTGGCATACCCGGCAGCGTATGGGACCGTGCTGGCTTGACTGTACGTCAGCTCGCGGAATCAGGGACAATGGGGATTCGTAAAGCAGGCCCCACTAGTTTGATACCCCTTTATGCATATATGCGCATCTGAATATAGATAAACTCGTGTTGGTTTAAAATACCGATTCGTTTATATATATATATATATGTGTGTGTGTGTGTGAGTCTCAGCACATTTATATATGTACATATATATATATATATATATATTGATATATATATATATATATATAATATACATATAGAGAGAGAGTGTATATATATATATACACATATCAAATGCCTTATCTTGTTTCCCCCCTCATGGGCGGCTCAGATTGTGGCCATAGGAGCCGGAGGAGTCGGATGAACTGGAGGAGCCGGATCATTTCCAGGCCGGAGAGGGGCGCCAACAGCGCGCTGGCGTTGCGAGGTGGGGGGTCGGCTCAGCACTTCATTGCTGCCAGGGTGCAGCAAAAAAAAAAGCTGAAAAAAGGAAAACACCCTCAAAGGTGGAGGGGTCGGAGGTGCACCGGGATCCGGATAAAAAAAATGACCCGGTGAGGATGTCTTTGAGCTGGAGCGCGGCGGTCGCCGTGGGCGAAGGCGGGCCGGGGGACTGGGCGCAGAGGACCGATGAGTTGACAAACATGGATGCTGACGGGGAAGACGGGGGCGGGTCCTGACTTCCTAAAGTGACGGATTTTGTGGCTGCCCAAACTGACCCGACCCCCCTCGGGTGTGTTCCAGGTTTGGACAGGAGTGGGCAGTGACATCAGGTTGCCCAACGTTTCGCTAATCAGCCAAGTAGCCACTCGCAGGTCCAAGCGGCGGTGAGGTGAGGATCTGGTTTGTACATAGCTTTCCGGCGCAGCTGCAAGGCGCTTTGCGCAGGAGTGCGAGAGGAGTCCTCCGATTCCAACGAAAAGTGCGGGGAGCTTTGACCAGCTGGCGTGACTCAAGCGTAGGGCCTTGAATTGTTGGTAGAAGACATATGGCTGCAACACATCGTGACATCACCTGGGGTAACCGGATTATAAGCGTGATGGTTCCTGTAGCTGGCATGCCTCATTTCCTGTTTGCCTTGCCTTGCCTTACTTACCTCCTTGCTTTGCCTTGCTTGCCCTTGCGTTGCCTTGACTTGCCCGCGCTGCCTTGCCTTGCATGCTGGCTTTGCTTTGTTTGCCTTGTATTGCTTTGCTTGCCTTTAAAGCTCTGCAGCCTATCAAATCAGAGTCTAAGATAGTGGGCCAATAATCGCAACGCCACTGTCCTGCGGCGGGTTGCAGGAGCAGGCGTCTTGTTTTGCATCTGAGTTAGCTTCAAGGCGATTGACCAGGCAAGCGTGACACGGGCTGGATTGAATCTCGTGGTGTCGCAGAGTGCCAGCTGCCTGCATGGCTCAAACCGGAGTTTTCGCACATTCCACGTAAAAAGCCTCCAAGTCTCCGCTTCGGGAGCGTCATTAGCTTTGTTGGGTACTTTGGGCATCGCACCCGTGTGGGACCACGGACTTCCCTTGGTCTTGTGTGCAAACCCGCTGATTCTTGGCTTCCCACGCGAAAATGAGAAGACAACTCAAACAGACCTGTCGCAGCTTTGGTGCTTCCTGAATTTGAGGAGAAAGCAGGATTAAACGCCGTTGGTTGGGGGGGCTCCCCCTGCGTTTAGACGCCGCCCTTGCGAGCTTCATGCTCCTTTCCGGCCGCCCGGGCCTGCCAGTGCCGGTTGTGCCATCATGCCGGCGCCCGTCCCAGCGGGAAGCAGCGGCTCCATTTGGAGGCGGCCATGTGGCTGCGTGTCAACGGCAGGTACCACGAAAGGGACCCTTGCTGCATTGCGCATATGCTAAGTTACTAGCGTGTTCGTGCTAGCATTGGCATCACGGGTTTGGAACAGAAGGTCCCGGGATTTTCATTTCGTGTTGGTGTGTGTTTTGAGATTCCACCGGGATTAATGGATTCTTTTGGCCCTCGGCTTCAGCGGAGGCAGCCGCATCCTGCCGATCCCCGCCGTGTCTGCCGGCGTGTCCGCCGCGGCGCGGCGCTTGGAGCGGCGGCGCCGGGCGCTGCCCGAGGGCTTGGCGCGGCTGGAGGCGGCGGCGGACTGCTCGTGGCTCCGAGAGCTCCAGGCAGAGGGGGCGGAGGAGGCGGAGGAGGCGGAGGACAACCGGCAGCAGCTGGGCCTGGACTCGGGGCAGATGTTTCTCTCGTTTTCTTGGTTGATGTTTTTTTTTTGGGGGGGGTGCGTTGGGCATATGCGTTGCTAGCAATTCTTGCAAAAGGATTGTTGTTGCTTTTGTCGGGCGGAGGGTAGATGGCGGTCGCGGTTTTGAGTGGCGCATGTCGTGTCAAGCGGAGGCTTTTGCGCTTTGTGTTGCGGTTGGCGACAGTGTATTGGAGGGCGCATTTTGGAGCTTATGGGATGTGTTGCTTAGACGCTAGCCAGGAGTTTCCATCATTCACACGGGTCGCTCAAGGCGAAATGCCTATCAGCCAGCGAAATGGAAGCCCGCGCATTTGCCAGGTGATGTGAAAAACACAAGGAAGGAATGAAATCCCTGAACCCTTACTCCGTGGCTTGAGACTTTTGCCAGCTCGCCCAACTTAGGAAGCGCCTCGTCTCCTCAGGCTGGAGGGGACGCCGAGAAACCGGGAGTGGGTACGCTTAACTTCCTAAACTGGAGGAGGTGTGCTTTGTTGGCTTAGTCTGGTTGAAAGCGCTGCAGGCAATGTAGTCAGACAGTGTCGGAACAGAGCGGTGTCCTGCTTGCTAGCTATTCGCATTGAGTTTGGTGCTTGGCTGATTCCGGAAAATTAGATCTTCCTGTCGCCGTGGCTTTGTTAGACAGGAGCGAGGCCAGGGTCATGGTGTTGTTTGCAAGAGGGCTGGCATACACAATGTCCAGTACTGTATTTGTTTGGGTCTTGGCTTCCCTGGCTTTAGTCTCAGGCCACTATGTCGAGGTGCGCCCTACACCCCTTCATGACACATGCCTTGCGTCTCGGCACACGCTGGCTTAGATGTCGTGGTTTGTGGCAGGAGCGTGCGAATGGGAGGGGCAGGGAGGAGGGAGGGAGGAGGGAGGGAGAGAAGGAGACAGAGCGAGAGAGAGTGAGCTCCCTGAAAAGGAAAATCATCAAAATAACGTGTGCGGTTAGTCCGTTGTCCCTAGACTAATTTGGGAAAGTGAGTTCCCCTCGGAAAAATGGGCCCGCTAGACGTACATAAATAAAGGGGGTGATGACGTGACCCTGGGTATTGATGAGAATGGGCCAAACACTCTCGGAGGGGATGAGTTTCAAAGGGCTCTCTCTTGCGGGGCCCGCCCAGACCGCTCTTGGACTGTAGAAGTGTTTAGCGCACGTTTTTCTTTTCTTTTTTTTCTTTTCTTTTTTTTTAAATTATAACCACTATGACACGACGACAACAAATTTGGCAGCTTTTGCGGAATCTGCTACAGTCCTGCTGAAAAAGGGGGCGTGTACGCCTACGTCTTGGTGGCTTCTAAACCTGGACAATACATACAAAAATGTATACATTTACCTTTACATATACATATACAAATACAGTTGCATATACATATACATATATACGTACATACATGCATGCATACATACATACATACATACATACATACATACATACATACATACATACATACATATACACATATATATACATATATATACATATACATATACATATACACATATATATATACATATACATACATACATACATACATACATACATACATACATACATACATACATACACATATACATATACATACACATACACATACACATACACATACACATACATACACATATACATATATATATATATATATACATATTCATATACATATACATATACGTATGCATATACATATACACATACATACATACAAACATACATACAAACATGCATACATACATACATACATACATACATACATACATACATACATACACATGTACATACACATATACATATACATATACATACACATACACATACACGTACACGTACACGTACACATACACATACATACATACATACATAAATACATACATACATACATACATACCTACCTACCTACCTACCTACATACATACATACATACATACATACATACATACATACATACACATATACATATACATCTACATATACATATACATATACATACACATACACATAAACATACACATACATGCATACATGCATACATACATGCATACACGTATATACAAATATGTATATATATACATATCTCTCTTTCTCTCACCCATGGGTTCCTTGGGAGTTGTTGATTTGGGACTGAGTGCTGTGTGTTTGGTTGTTGTTGTTTCTTCCCTTTTTGGCCTTTGGCTTCTTGGAGTGTGAGCCTTTTTGGCTTCTTGGCTTGTTGGTTTCTCGTCTTTTGGCTTTTGGCTTTACATTTTTGCGGCTTTCCGCATCCTCAGCATCACCAGTAACACCCCAGCATCACCGGCTTTTGGCTTTCTGGATTTTTTTGTTGGTGGCTTATTGCCTCCCAGGTTTCTGTAGATGGGGCCCCAACCCCCCCGCTTCGTTATAGGGCTGTTGTTTGGTCCTGAACCAACCCCAATGAATCCACGCCCACCCCTAAAACCCACGTTTTGGCACAAAACCACCCGATCCACCTAAACCACCACTAAACCCACCCTAGACCGCCACTTAAAACTAGAACCAATCTTCAAACAAAACCGCCAACCCGAAAGAAACCCTAAAAATACCTTAAACCAACAAGACTCCCTAAAAAGACTTCTAAACAAACCCACTCTAAACCAGTAATAGACTCTCCTTAAACCAACTCTAAACCAACCCTGAACCCCTAACCACCCTAAGCCAATCCTTAAACCCACCATAACCCCACCTAAGTCCGCACTAAACAAGCCGTAAACCACCCCCCCTTAAGCAAACCCTATACCAACCCTAAACCCACCCTAACCAACCCCAAGAAGCCCACCATAAACCAGCACTGAACCATCCCAGTACCTAAAGCGCAGCCGCCCCCAAACTTTCCCTAAACAGGCCTGGAACCCACCCTGAACCAACACTAGCCAACCTTGAACCCACCCTAAGCCGAGCCTAACAAAGCCAACTCGTGATGCTGATGATGTTGAAAAGGATGCCGCCGAGTTAGAACTATGCCGGGGATGTTGGCAGCGCTGGTGCCAAACGAGTCAAACCAAGCAGAACCAAGGGAGATCGCACCTGCCAGCTCCAAGACAGAAAAACCGGCAAAAACTCCTGAAGCAAAACGGGAACAACTCCCAGAACAAATCCAGACCCATTTGGGACGTATCCAAAGCACTCCGCATGGGCTGGAAGCCGCATGCCCCCCCCTCTCCGCATGGCCCAGGTGGGCTTCAGCGCGGACATGGCGCAGCAGCTGGGCCTCGGCCAGGCCGACTGCGGCTCCTCGGAGTTCCTCCGCTTCATGCGGGGCCCTCGGGCGGGAACTAGCGAGCGACTCCGCGATCGGCGCGGCAACGGAACCTTCCCCCCTTCTGACCCGGTTTGAAGAGACTGAGATCCCCCCCTTCCCGGGCTTGAAGGGAGATCCACCGGTGGTTGAAGCAAAAGTGGCTTGAAGATGGTTTGACAAGGGGCGTGAAGCCCTGGGAATTGGCAGCATTGCATAGCAGGCCTGCGTTTTCAGAGCTCAAGTGACCCAGATCTCCAGTGCCCTGCTTCAGCCCTCTTCCTTTTGGGTGTGGGAAGACTACTTTCGCTTCGACTGGGACTGGCCACTGACATGGTCGGAAACTGGGTGGCTGAGGAAGGCCCTTAATGGGATCCGTTTGGGCTATGCAGGTGAACAACTTGGGAGGCCCAAAGGCAACCAACAGAGAGATCATTCTTTCAGACCCCTTGTGTTTGACACCGGCTTGAGTTCTGCAAGTCGGCAAGCAAAAGAAAGCATGTCTTCCCAGTTGTTCAGTGGCGCCCGTTTCCATGTCTTTAGTTTGTTACGTTTCCCCCCAAAAAAAACAACACGTTTCCCAAAAACGTTTCCCAAAGAAAACGCACATGCCCAGCCCCCAAGAAAGAATTGGTTTCCCCCGTTTCATCTGGCGTGGTTGGGCTGCAAAGACGAGGTCTGGGCACATGGAGGTCCTGCCAAAGATGCAGAGCTGGCGGCGTGGCATATTGCACACGTCGCCAAACAATTGGCCGGGCGTGGTCAGAACTGAAGGTCCTGGGATGGTACTGGAGGCTCGCCACTCCGAGGGGCCCTTCATTTTGTCGATTTCTGTTCCCATCAAGGGATCCGGAGCTTGTTTAGTTTCCTAGAGCTGGGTTTTACCGTTTACCTCTACCTTCCCATCAAGGTCACAGTGACTCGTTGTGTCGCTCGATGCTGGCTGCATCTCTGGTGGCACGGCCCAAAGTTGTGCCAGGCCTTGTGCTGCAAAAGGCAACCACTGCTAAGGTGTACGCCCTACACCCTGTCCGTGGCCGGCAATGAGATCAGTACGGGGAACATGCACCTGGGCTGAGATGTTTTGTTTGGGCTGGTTGAGGGGAGCTTAGTAACTAGCTTGCAAATGCGAGTATGAAGGGCCGGATGGCTACTAACTGCGTAAGTGGCCAATCAGGCACCCAACATAGCCAGGTAGGAGCCTTCCCCTTGGCCAATTTGCAGGTACGGCGATGGGCGCGCCATCTCCGTCGGGGAGGTCCTTTCGGACTCGGAGCGATGGGAGCTGCAGCTGAAGGGCGCCGGGTGCACGCCCTTTTGCCGCTCAGCTTAGATCTCGGCTTGCTCCGTTGAACATATGATATATCTTAAGGTTGGCTAAACATGAAACAGAATCTAATATGCTTTGTGTACAGGGTTTGGCCAATAGATGGGTAGCATGTTTAATACCCTTCCTCCCTCACAACAGCAGCGGAGGCTCAACGCATCACCCCACCACCAGCGAATACACATTCAAAGCAACAACCCTTAGAAGATTGGAAGATTAGCCCCCCCCCCCCCCCCCCCCCCCCACAGCCCGAAGGCGGTGGCGCGGACGGGCGGGCAGTGCTGCGGTCCAGCCTCCGGGAGTTCCTAGCCTCCGAGGCCGAAACCAACGGGGCGGGCCTTGCCCCGGGTGTTTGGGGCGCTTCTTTTCGCCTTCTCGTTGCCAAGGATAGCCCAACCCGATCAGGGGTGAATTCTACCACTCAGGACTTATGAGTCTGTTCCGTTAAACACCCGAACGGGTACCGTTACAACTTGCTAACTTGGCCATTTGTTCACGGTAAAGCCCAGCAGCAGAGGTTGCGGTCAAAGACATCTCCGTTTGCAATGCATGTTTCCACTCAGAATGCAGGTGGTCAAGCCACCACTGCCCCTGCATCGCAACAAAGCACAAGTGCCCCTGAAGATGCTTGAGCCGGTTCCGAGTCGCTTGCATGGCGGAAGGGCGTGGGATGTGATGAAGTTCTCATCAGAGACACCGAGCTCGATTCAAATGAATCGTGGGTTTGTTCGCGAAATCCGTGAGGGCTGCGATGGGTACGGTGGGCGGTGAGCAACTCTCCAATCCTGCGCATGCATTATTTTCTTATGATCGAGTTTCCGTTTTCAGATGGGCATCAAGTTGAGGTACCACACCAAACATATTCAGTTTCATGCTTTGCTTGGCGTATTTGAAAAACGTTTATTGGTTTTGCACATTTGACAGCATGTCGTTGTCTAAACACAGGTACGGATGGGCTGTGACCAGTGTGGCCTCTTCTCCTAGGAACCCGTTTGGGCAGAAGGCGCTGGGACCCTACGCCAAACGATAACCTAACAGATTTTGGGTGTTTGGTTTGGGGAGTAGGCCCAGTTTCCAAAATGACACAGGACCATCCAAATGCAGAAGAGGCAATTTGATCACGCTTGCACAAAAACCACCCGAGGCCATGCACAATTTGGGGGTCCCGACCACCAGAGCCTTGTGCCTGGTCACCTCGCGCTCAGACTCCGCGCTGCGAGCACCTGGCTCAAATGGATCGAACTTCCCAGAGAAAAACGAGCTCACAATGGCCCTTCATGGGTTCGGTTGGTTCCTAATTTCGGGCTCCGGAATTCTTGGACAGTTGTTTTTCTTCTTCGGAGGCTTACAACGATTGCATTATTGCTGCGGTTGCAAGCCAGCTTGTCGGAAGACTTGGTGCTCAATTCGCACTTTCAATGGTTTCGTAGGAGAATTCCAAGTGGGTCATTGTTCAATATCAAATGCTTCCTGTGCCGTGGTTAACACCTGGAAGATCACACCTCGCAGGGTGTTGGTGTTCAACCTCGGGCCCAATGGAGGTTTTGTTTCGTTGGGTCCCTGATTTCGGGTCATGAATAATGCAAATTTACCCAGGTCCCTTGTAGTTGAGTCTGTTTGTTTGATGGCCATGCCTACTTGAGCAGAGATTCTCAGGCGCGCCATCAGACTTGGCAGGGACGGTCACCGGCATGCCGCGGGTTTGTCCATGGGCTTTGCATAGAGGATCCACCCCCTTGCACTTCAACAATCTCACCCAGCCAGTGGGCGCACTTTACACGTTTTTGCCTTGGTGGCTCTCCCTTTTATTTTAGTGGTGGCCCAAAAAGGGTGCACTTGTTTGTTTTTTTTGGGCTGGTCACTGGCCAAGTGAATAATTCATTAATTCATGGCCACTGCCTCCAGGCAGCTCAGATGTGCCTTGGTTGTGAGACCAAGCCGCTCCATGCCAATAGGGATGCTTTTCAGCCCTTGGATCAGGACAGTCATCGCAATTGAACTCATCTCACTTGATGCGATCATGCTTTTACATGTTGAGCTAGCAGAGATGGCCATTCACTCTTTTGGGAGTTGAAGATCAGAACTGTGGATTCAACCCCCACCGGTTCCATCCGTCTCAGCCCATCCAGCCACAAGTCCATCCGTCTCAGCCCATCCAGCCAGCTGCCAGCTCAGCCAAGGAGTGGCTGGGGGAGAAGCTCTATGAGCCATGCGCCATCACGTGTCGGGTCTCAAGTCGCTTGGCCGATCCCTTGGGATGGGCGGCGGATTTGAGTTCTGGTCTCCCGAGGGATGCCTATGAGGGGTCATGGGTTGCTGGAGTCTGCTGGAGGTCTGGGTATGCTGGAGGTAGCGTGGCTCTGTGTTTATGAGGGTATAGCTGGTGCATGCAGCAAAACGAAGTTGCCGAACCCCACCAGTGTAACAAGGCACGGGCCAAGCGGATTGGACATCCAAGAAGTAGCAAACCAGAGTATCTAAATCCCACGCACCTTGCGGAAAAAACAAAATCCAGATGACGTTCTGAGTTCCCCACCCTTCTTTGGATGTGTTTTTGTTTATGTTCACACACACACATATATATATATATATGTATTGATTCGGGGTTTAGTAATTCGGGGCCCAGAAAAAGCGACACAGGCGTTGCGCACCTCACTCCCCATGGCCACAGGATCCTTCCTGAGAGTGGGCCACCTCGAGCTCTTTGCGCGGAGGTGCAGAGACTGGGGGAGCCAAAGCGCGCGGAGGGCCTCTTGGCGTCGCCAAGCCCAACTTTTGAGACTGCCGTTGGTTTGGAGACCAAAACCTTTGGTATCTTTGAGGCTACCTAACTTTGAGGCTACCTAACCTTGAGGCTACCTTTGGTATCTTTGAGGCTAACTTTGAGGCTACCTTTGGTATCCTTGAGGTTATTGAGAGGCGTCAACCAAACTATGCACAGCAACCTACTTGTCAACTTCCATTTGCTTAAGAATATGTGTTATTTTCCTTGGTGGTTTTAAATCAAATGCACTTATCACTACGTAGTACTGGAAATATCTTTTTTTCCAGGGGTTTTAAGCAAATGGAAGTCAAAGAGCCACTCTGTTGATGCCAAGGAGTTGGAGCAGTTGCTGCGCCACGCCATCGCGCGGGAGTTCCCGGAGTGCGTGCATGAGGCCCCCTCACATCCGCAGAGTGTGGTGCCCGTGTGGCTGGTGCGCAATTGGACGGATATCTCGGCAGTGGGGCGGTTTTGGACCCGCTAAAAAACTAAATCTAATGCCTGGCTCCGGGGCGAGGCCACCCGGGCGTTCTTTGACCCACAATATATTGTCTGGAGTCTGGGGGTTACGATCTTGCAGCTGTTCCGCACGGCTCTCAGTTGGTTTCCACAAATTGACCCCCAACACTTGAAACACATAGTACAAAGCTATTCTCCCTCAGACTAACATGGAAGCTCCTAGAAGGCCTCTGTAAATGGAACCAAGTCTTCCATTTCGGGGTTTTGGAGGCTTCCATGTTGGCCTTGGGGAGGGGAGGGCAACTGGATATATAAGAATCTGCTATTTGCATTATCAATGATCAATTGTATATAAATATGTATATATATATATATGCACTTCAGAATGTTTTTTTCCCCTGTACCCTGTTTTCCTTGGCTGTTGGCTGCATATAGCGAGGACCTGCCAAGATCCGCGGGCCAAATGCTGCGGCCCATGGCCCTGGGCATGGCGAAGCTGGCGGCGGAGTGGTGGCGCGTGGGCTTTTGCCAGGCAAGCTTCAGCCCCGGGCGCGAGAGAGCTCCATGCTTCAGCGTTGCCACGTGTTTAGGCTTGTTAAGTTTTTAGGTTGGTTGGTTCTGTTCGCTGTTATGTTTGTGGCAGTGATGCACATCTTCGCTCGTCTCCTCTTGACACTGAAATCCTGACACACACACACGCACACGCACACACAGAACGAATGGAAGACAAACTACATAAGGGATGGCACCGTCTTGCCAAGCCCATATGTTGAAGACATCATCAACGCCACACGCCAAAGCTACACACACCTCTGTTTGGGGGATCCCGTTTTGGCCATGATTTTAGAGTCTATTTAGAGGATGGGCGCAACGGAGGAGTCTGGGACGATTCGCCGCGGGGCATTACGCCTGCTGCCGAGAAAGTGAGAGAGAGAAAAAAAGAAAAAAAAACAGAAAGAGAGAGAGATAGCGAGCCCTTCATATTTCTAAAGCTACGTTAGGGTTTCAGGGGGCCCCAACAACCCCAGCCCCAGCCTTGGCGTGTCGCAGGGCAACTTCCAGTCGGACAATTGCCACCTGGCCGGGCGCACGCTGGACTTCGGACCCTTCGGCTTCATGGCGCCCCGGCAGGCAACCACTTCCGGCCATGTGACCATTGGGCCATTGGTTTGTACGCGCAGACGAAAATCCCTTGGCCAGGTTTGCGAAGGAATGGCCACTGCGTGTTTGTCACTCAAAGCCTTGCAGGAAACAGTCAATCCGGAAGGGTATTTTTTGGAGGTTGCCAATGTGGAGCCTTGAGTTTTCGTGAAGAGAATGCCGGAAGTGTCCAGCGTTTGTTCCTTTAATGATTATAATGAAGCCAGGTTGCTGCTGCAGGCAGGCCAGTTGATGCACCGGCAAAGCACCATATGCACGCATTGCCACCTGGCCTGCTACATTTACACTGTTTTTCAGCAAGGGCAATACATAGAACTGCATCCCTTGTTCTTGTCCACCGTCGGGCTCGAACTCCATGCTTCTGCCAGCACCGCAACCACCGCCACCACCGCCACCACCATCATCATCGTAACCACCATCACCGTTACCGTCACCATCGCCGTCATCATCGTCGTCGCCACTACCACCACTGCCGCCACCCCCGCAACCACCACCACCACCGCCGTCGCCACCGCCGCCGCCGCCGCCACCGCCACCACCACCACCGCAACCACCACCACCACCGCCGTCGCCACCGCCGCCGCCGCCACCGCCACCACCACCACCACCACCATTGCGATCATTGCGATCGTAAGCAATTGTTTGCTCAGTTGCCACATGGTTTTCACTTGGCATGTTCTGGGCTGACCATTTTTTCGCTTAGGAGCGCTACAATCCGCGCTGGTGCAGCTGGACAGGTGGCGCAGAGAACTTTAGCTTCCGGCTGCAGCCCAAGGCGGGCCGTCAATTCGGTGTGTAGGTGGATGTACGTTTCGGTGCGGCTGGTCGTTTAACTGTTTGGGTAATACGTGAAACTTGTTGGATATGTTTTCTGCCTTCGTGCCATTGCCCTATGGATGGACAAGCTAGTGCACCAATTGTTAGGTGGTTTATCCCACATTTCTTAGGGTTTCGTCCATCCCAACTGGTGCAGGATTTCGTCCATCCCCAGTATCAGTGCATTTGCAAAGACTTCGCCAAGCCCAGGCCTTTTTCCAGAACTTCGCGAGTGCCGTGCGGGCTGTGGACGTGGTGCTGGACGGCGGCTCGCCCGGATCGCAACCCCACCAGAGACAAAGCATAAAGCCTTGAACAAGAGAAGCCGAATTTGGTTTGAGAGAAGCGGTTTAGGTCGCAACCTGCGAAAAGAAGAGGGGGGTTGCAGAACCATCACGACCACTGCAGCTGTGTGCGTATTCTGTTTCTTGGCCAGACCATATCAGGCCTCGTTGGCATCCTTTCAGGTACAAAGTTATGGGGGCGCTCCCCTTTGCGAGTGTGGAAGTTGGCTTTTGGGTTGCCATGTTCTGTGATACCAAGGGAATCCTTTTGAACGTAAAGTGGTCAGGGAGAGTGTGTGATTGTCCATAACCATATCGGGTCCCGATGCTGATCTGGGATCTGGGGGGGCGTCCTATAACTGGTTGGCATTCAGGGATGGGCCAATGAGAAGAAATTACCCGGCCATTTACCCTCCCACCAATCAACATGGAACTTGACACGGGGCCGGGACGACCATTTTCCTCCTAAAGGGACCTCCTAGTTGGAGGGAGGGCAATCCGCAAACCACCAACGGGCAAACGAGCCGGCAAGGAGGGTGTGGAACACCACCAGCTTCCATGACCCGAAAACGAGGCCCATCTTAAGGAGATGAACCAGAATTGGGATAGTGCTGCCCAAGATAATAGAACGAGGTCACCTACCGGGGATTGCGACTTGACCCATGAAGGTTTCTTTTGCTTTGGGGTTCCTTATCTCAATTGGGTAAATCTGCGCCACCAGATCGCACAATTCCCTTTGGGTAAAAAGGGGATGACCAAACTTCTAAACCCAGATGGAGGAGGTTGTTTTTCTCACAGCTGAAATGCCCACCATGGATGAGATTTCCCCAACATCCAAGCTGGTCCAAGCTCCACAAGAGCGCGGGTCTTTTGGACCGAGGTGAGGGCCGGGAAGAGGCCCAGCAGTTGCTCTCGGATTTCCCGGCGCTTCTGCAGGAGGCCTTCTGCGAGGCGACACGTTTAAAACCGAGCGGCTGGTGCGTTGCTGGGAGAAATTGGGCGAAGGGCTCAAGTGTCCGGAGGGATTGGGGTGGGGGGTGGGGGTCAACCCGGATTCCATTCGGCTGTTGCGGGAAATGGTAGTTGAGCGCTGCTTTGGCTATGTTTCAAAGGGGACATGTGGGGTGTGATCAAAACGGGGTGTAAAGGTTAGACTTGGCCCCAGGAAGGGCGCCGACTCAAAGCACCGCACTTTTTCAGAGCACGGCCATGGGGCCATGCCCGTGACGGCCCCACGGCCCCTCGGGGTCCATGTCGCCAAACGCCAGGTGCGTTTGGCAAAGCTGGGCCTCAGCTTTTGGGATGCAGAGGCGGGAGAGCAGTGGACGTCTCGGGAGCCGTTTCCGGAAAAAAAACATGAGGCCTCTTGTTTTGGATGATTTTGGATGGCTCCCAGCCATCCGGTTCCTTAGCTTTTTAGCTTCTTGGTTGGTTTGGTGGCGGGTTGGGTTGTAACCCGCTCAAATTGTTGTTTTTGGTGGCAGGGGATTTGAGGACACCCCAGTTTTTTCTCGAGATGGTTGGGAACGCCCGAAGGAAAACGCAAAATCTTGGTCTGTAACGTCTGTGTCCCAGTCGAAGAAGCCGCTGAGTTGAAGTGGCTTCGATCTGAGAATGGAATTGGTCAATGTCCAGGAACGTGTCGCAATCCTTCACTGTGGAGTTGGGCTTATTGTTCTTTGTATTATTTTTGTCGAATATTTTGCAGTTTTCCGTTTCAAGTGGAAACCAGGCTTTGAAATGAGCAAGGACCCCTCAAAGTACGTATGTCATGTGTTTTCCCCCTTTACTTTTCGTCATGTTTTTGTGGATCTGAAGTTGGCAAAGGCATGTACAGGAGCAAGGCATGGAGGCTAGACGCGGTCGAATAGTGGGCAAGGGTCTTACGTATCTCATGCTGGACCCTTCAAGCCCGAGCATGGCATTCGGCTGGCTTGGGCTGAGTGCGATGCCTTGTTTGCAGGGGCACCGCCCATCACACTGTGCAGATAGTTGTTGTGATTGTCCTTGGCATATGGGGGTGTGTTTTTTGAGCGTGTCCCTCTTGTCTAGGCTTTCAAGGGAACTGAGAAGGAAACCTCTGAGAAGGAAAACACAATTTTAGTGGATCCCCTAAAGAAAGACGCACCCATATCGGGCATGGCTCGTTGTTAGTGGCGGTTGCAACTGTCCACTTTCCTAAAGCAGAAGCTTCCCTAGGCAGCCGCAAAAGCTCCGGTGGACTCTGAAGCGTTTTGAAGGTGCTCGCTTTCCATTTATGCCACCACTTAACTTGGCACCTTTATAACATTTTGGGCATACGACCCCCCCCCTTTCCAGGCCTTCCCCCCGCCCCCTAGGCCCCCGGCCCCGTTTTCGCCGTGTGGGAGGCCGCGCAGCTCTGCGATGGCTTGCTGCAGCTGATGGAGGCCTCCGCCGCTGATTGGACCCTCACCTGGCGGAAGCTGGCGGATGTGGCCGAGGCCTCCACAGGTCTCGGACGCGGTTTACGTTTTGTCAGTCAAAGGGAAGCTCAAGGGTGTGGGCCCCATGGGCTTTGCGGATTTTCCAGGCTTGCACCCAGTTTCCCCGAAGCCCATCCTTTGCACAAAAGGGCCCGTATTTGTCCCCCCATTTAACCCTCAAACCCTCGACTTGTGTACACATTGAGCCGGCGCAGGGAAACATGGGTTGCTGAGCATTATCCTGGCCGATTGGTCTCACGTGGTGATTGTAGTACACCAAGTTCATGGTAGCGGAGAACCCAGATAGCTACGGGAAATGGCGATCAGCAAGCCGCGCTACAGCGGGGAATGGAAACACGCGGAGGAGGTATCGACGTGGGAGGGCAAGGCGGCCATGTTTGATCGTTTCGCTATTGCTTGCGCGTGGTATGAGCAGAGCCACAGAGCATTTGGAGCAGTGGTACAGCAGCTGAAGCCCCCTCGCACTTCAGGCGCGCTGGCGCGGCTTTTGAAAGTTCTTCGAGAGAGCCCGTTTAGGTTGCCAGTGCTGGACAGCTTTCATCATTTGGAGCTGTGGCGCAGTCTGAAGTGCAAAGCCAACGAGACGATCATGCAGATGCTGGTCAGGGAGGAGGAGACCGAAGAGAATAGGTCACCCCCACAACGTCCTCACTTACCACAGGCCGTGGACTCGTGGACTGGACAACTACATGGCCATATGCCGATCCGCCAAGAGTCCTCACTGCTATGATCCGGACAACTACTGGGTCGAGGAGACCTGGCAAGGCGGCTGGCAGTAGGAACCAGAAGATCTTGAAACCCCAGGAGCATAGGGCCCTCGCCAGGCCCGAGCTGCAAAAGCACGCGCGGCCGAACAGGATGAACCCACGACGGGCTAGCCGAAGGGTTAGAGGTGGCAAGAGCAAATCCGATTCCCCAAGGACCAAGAGCCAGGGCGCCGAGGCCAAGAAGAGCAAATTTGGCTTCACTTGTGGAATGGACATCAGTATCCTTGATGATGATCGGAGGATAGCCTGATCTGGCAAGGACGGCTTGCGCCCCCGCATCAGTGTGATGCTCATACAGGAGGCCAGGGCCGACGAGGTCATCGACACTGGAGCTACGCAGCGGGCGTAGGGAACCAACTCGACGATGCAGATGGGCTCCGCGGTCGCGGGAGCTCAATGCCTGAATTTTGTGAAGATCCAGACAAATTTGGTGGGTCAAACAGGAAGGCCAACATCCAAATCCACTCCAACAACGTGTTGAGCAGCTTCCATGGCCTGAGTTGTTATGATTGCCAACCCGGAGGTGGAGTCTGCAAGTCGGACGAGGAAGATTGCAAAGGGGTAAACTTCGCGCATGGGCGTGCTCACCCATTCTGTCATGTCTTGGGCAGTGGGCAGATGCGAGGGACGGCGCCAGACCCTCTATTGTGGAGTTGTTCAGGGTATGAAGGGACACACCTTTGTTGGCCGCCAAACTAAGGGAGAAACATCGTCGTTGCAAGCAAGAGGCTCGGTGGTTTTGGGAGGGGCAGATCTTGGGAGTTAGACGGAGCCACATTCAACCTCAGCTTTGGTATGTTCTACCGACCTGCAAGGTTTCCCTTGATGGTTCGCGCGCCATGCCAGTAGGGCTTTCAAGTGAAGCATTGCCTTCACTGCGTGTCCCACTATAACCGTCCATGCGCGCACCCGTCCAATGTTGGTTACAATCTCCTTTGGTAGGGTTGGTTTTAGTTCGCCAGAACTGGGATGAGCTGATGGAGTCTGGCAGCCTGATGCTGCCGTTGAAGGGATGCCGCCTGGCTTCTGCCAAGCTGACGCGTGGTTTGAAAATATATAGTCGCATTGTAGTAGGTTGGGGCAAGATGTATGCCTTTCTTTCCCCATTTCAGTTTTGAGGGTGTTCCTGATCCACAGCTGACAGGTAATGTGTTTTGGTTGTTGTTCTTAACTAGCCCCCGCTTGGGTGGTTGGTTGCCCCAGACCAGCCCCCAGCAACTAATTGAATTGCCATCAAATCAAAGCAAATTGCCCGAGCGAGGCCCGTGATGCGGCCGGCCAAGCCCGAGCAACTCTCAACTACCACCAAGTCACGGCCGGCCCACCCAACCGACCAAGCAGGCAGCCAGCGAACTAACCAGCCAACCGACCGACCGACCAACCAACCAACCAACCGCCTCAGGCCCACGCATGGTCCCCAAAGGCAGGAACCACGCAGCAGGTGGTCAGGGTAGCCACCGTCAACCGAAGATAGTAGTAAAAAACGTTTAAAGAAAGAACACTCCGGCCCCTGTGGAGCCTTGTCCCAGAAGGCTGTCAAGATCCCAAATCCTTGAGTCAGGTTTCTACGAGCCGCTCACCCCACAGATGGAGCAGCAGTGGGAGCGGTGGCTGCAGCGCTGGCTGCAGCGTTTGCAGGCTGAGGCCATGGACGCAGAGGAGGTGGCACAAACCATGCGCGAAGCATCGCCCAAATACGTGCCGCGGAACTGGATGCTGATGGAGGCCCGAGGCCCCACTCGTGTGTGCCACGTTCATCGTCATTACCATGATTATTCAATCGAATATGTATGATTGCTTGCTTTGAGGTAGTCTCCCATGTCCATCGATTCTGCCGTTGCCATTGGTTTGGAAGAACATAGCCATGAGACGTGGGTTATACCTGATAGTGGCACCTGAAGCAGCTGGAAGTCAACTGTTCAAAGCAGATCGACTCAATATGCCTTTGGCTTCCCGGTGTTGGTTACTTGGGGAGTGTTTGACCTTTCCTGTTTCATGAGAAACCTGCTCGGGGGTCAGGATTCCGGGAGTGAAATGGTCCTAGAGCGCCAGTGAGAGTGACAAAGCCGGCACCCTGCTGGGATCACAGCCGTCAGCGTTGTGCGTTCCATCAGTCTCATCACTTGCGAGCTTGAAATGCGGTTGCATGTGGTTGCCATGGGGCAGCCATTCAAGAGATGGTTTGGTGGTTGTGAGCCTCCTTTCCTGGATCAACGAAAGCACGTGGGAAGATTGCTTAACCACAGACCATGCAGCCTATTCACGAGGCTTTTTTTGGTGTTGCGCTGATGCCCCTTGTTTCCACTTAATTGGCAAGCAAAAATGAGGACCCTATTGTTTCACCTACGGGCAGAGCAAAAGACAGCACGACAAGCATGGAGAGCACTCATTGTGGAGGTGCGGCTCCTTGTTGAGTTGCTGCGTGTGAGTATTGCGGCACGGTGTGATATGCATTTGTGACTGATTAGCTGGAGCTCAAACAGAAACATCGAAGTGGATGCATGTTTACATTGTTTTACATCGCATTGGGAATGAGATTGTCCCATCCTTCATCTTGTGTCGTCTAAGATTCCTAAAGCGTGCACTCAGGGTTGCGGCCTCGTGGCTTCTTCTTGACTGCTGGCTTGGATCTTGACTTTAACTTTTGGGTTGAACTCAAATTGGGTTTTCCACTCAACGACCCAAACAGTACAAAAAGCAAAGCAACTTTTTGCAGGGGGGTCAGCAGCCACCGAGTCGTTCTTAAGGAATTTTGGGGACATCGAGGCGCTGGAGCCACGCCTTTTGCTAGGCCTACGAGGCAGCAGAGGCTGGCAGCTTTCAAGTGGCCCAGCAGCTGCAGGAGCGCTGGGAGCCGGGATCCGGTTCTCCCGAAGCTTCGCAAGGATCGCCTTCGAATGTCCGCGTGCCTTGCATTGGTTTCTTCACTTCCAGGAGGAAGTGGTACAAAGACGACCCAAGAAGCTCTTCTCGAGTTTGCGTGTTGGAGTTGTTCTTTTTCTTTGGATGTTGTTCGTAACGTTGGTGATCAGTGATGATTCTCCCTTTGGATGCTGCCGGTAGCCTTGGTGTTGTTTCATTTTTGATTGTATTTGTAGCCTTGTGTTTTTCTTCTCTGCGTGTTGTCGTTTGTTGCCGTGTTGTTTGTCCCCAGGGTGGCGTGCGTAGCGTCGCCGTGCTTTCTCCTTAGGATGTTGCTCACAGCCTACGAATATGCGTTCTGTGCAGTCAGCCTTCCCTTTTTCTGCTTTGTATGTTGTTCGTTGCGTTGGTGCGTTTTGCCATGTGTTTCCTTGGAATTTTCAGAAGCCTTGGTGTACTTTCCGTGGATGTTGTCCGTAGCCTTGATTTTTTTTGGGCTGATTGTTGATAGCCTCGTGTTTTCTGTGCTTGGTTGTTGTCCGTTCTTTGGCTCGATTGGTTCCTTTGGATATTGTCAATATGTATAATTCAGTTTCTTTTCACGTGATTATCCTTTGACTGTTTTCAGAGGACTTGGTTATGTCTTGGTTAGTTTATCCTTTGGACGTTGATTGTAGCCTTGCATTCTTGGAGTGTGTTTCTTCGTTGTTCTTCCTGGTCATGGCATTCTGCACTCCTTCGCAACGAGCGTCAGCGGATGTCAGCGTTTAGTGGAGCAAACTGAATGTACTTCATACGCTGGGTGGACAGCAGGTGGAGCAATACGGAGTTCTGTGAGGAAGTTGTGCAGATGTTGGCTGAGGGGCGGCTGTTTGCTACCATGGTCTGATGTGAAATCTGCTGGCAGGAGCTTTTTCGCCGGCCCTATGAGGAGCCGAGACAGCGCACCATGGAATCGCTTCACGTGTTGAGGATGGACATGGATGGACATGAACCTGTTCAACTTTTTCCTTTTTCTGCAACAATGGCAATAATCTGCGCAAGAAGAAGAGTGGCCGCACATGAGGATTTGTTGAACATAGGTACCCTTTGGACGCAACGGCAGGGAGCGAGAGAGAGTGAACATAGGTTGGATCTTTGGCGTTGTGCTGCTGCAAAAGGTCTACACGCATGGCATTTCAGGAGCATCCGGAGCTTGAGAGCCGTTACTTCCGCCTGGCGCCCCCGGAGCTGCGGGGCCGGCCTGGAGTGTACATAATGACCTGATCTTCATAGTCCTCGGAGTTTTGTCCCACTCGATGTTCAGCGCAAGTTCCGCTGCAGCCTGAATTGGATGACATGCTGGAAGTGAGCAGCAGATGGTCACCTAACCACACGTCAAATGGGAGGCCGGCAACTTCACGGTCAGTTGCTTCGTTGACAAGCTGGGCTGCATTGGTTAGCTGGTGCCGTCCCTAGGAAACGCAGATGAGCGCCGACATGTTGGATGAGGCCTTCACATAGCTACACGAGCAATTGGGACATCTCACTTGTCCGAAGCATGGCAACCAGGGTGAGCTCCGAGGACCTAAGCTGAGGGATAGAGCTGTCTCCTTCATCTTTCCCGTGTGGTTCTTGGCTGACCGGTTGGTTTCTGCCGCGCGAATCGTTCAGAGATGTTTGGGGGGATGGCTCGCCCCTTCGATTTTCAGAAGCTGGGAGGTGCCGTATGCGTGGCCCCACCTTTGCGAGCATCGGCATGGAGTTACGTGCTCAAGTCGGGTGGGTTGTTTCTCGTGGCAGGTTTCCGGTTAGCGGTCGCTGGGTAAGTTGAGCCTGCAGTGAAAGGCGCCTCCTAGAGGAAGCTGCTTCTGTCGCGGTGCTGTGAAGCCAGCCGCAAGCTTTGCGCTTGGCTGAGATTGCGGCGCAAGAAGCGCTTCGGCAAACCCCGCTGGCGCTGGAAGACTGGCCTGGCAATGACACAGCTGCAAGCAAGCAAGAAAGTAAATTCAGAGGGTGTTGAGTTGAGCATGTTTGATCCGTGTCATCAATGTGTGTTTTGCCGGAAGGATGCACCGCCCAAAGCTCCCCCCGCGCACGGCCATAGACAAATCTTTGAAAGTCGAGCAACATTTTTTTTAAAGAAGAAAACAAAGAAAGAAAAAACGGAGCAGTTCAGCTTGACACGATTGAAATTTTGGTTGCGTCTTGGGAATCCGCGGGGTAGATCCGCCCTGGTGGCTCCAAGCATTGCCGGCGCGGCTTTTCCGGTTCGCGGTGGCCGGCTGAAACCGAGCCGGCGAGGAAAAGCGCGTGGACGCGCGGATGGGTAGGGTGGTTTCAGCGCCTGCTTCGGTGGTTCTAGGCTTTGGGTGGTTCCGGGCCTGCCAAGAAAAGTCTCGGACATATCCAACCCCCCCCCCCCCCCAATTTCTCGGGATAAACTGAAGGGCTAGCCAGAGTACACCTCCCAAGGCTCTCACCTCAGGACTATCCCCCATGCGCCAGCATCCCAGGCTGAAGCCCCGTGGAGTGAAGTTTGGTTCGTGCCAAGCTGCTTTTGTGCTGCATGTCCCGACCAGCTTGGCACTTCCATGGCCAAGTTTTTTCAGGTTGGAAGCGTAGAAGCCTGTTGCTCGAGGCCTAGTGCCTCACTAGCCCAAGTGCAGCCTACACCATAGAACGGCGGCCAAACGATTGGAGACGCGAGCATGACGCTATCCACTTTGGATTTGGCCTGCGCCTAAGAGCATCGATAAGGGTCCGACCGTATCATTCACAAGGGACAAGAGGGTGGGTTGCAGGCTCAAAGTAGGCACGCATCCAAAGGCAAGCGCCGCTCCTTTATTATGCCGCGGCCGTAGCCTGCAGTCGGAAACCCAAGACTTGGGGCCGCCAACCGAGTCGACTCCTCGCGCAGCTTGCCTGCAAAGAGAGGAGGGCCGGCTGATTGCGCAACATCGAACTTTTGGCTGAAAATGCCCCCGTGACCTGAAGATGCCTGAAGCACGGCCATCCCCAGCAAAGCCCAAAGTCAACGATCTCGGCCAGCTTCCAAAGCCCAAGCCAACAAAGTCCAAATGTTGCAAGCTGGAAACCACAAGTATATATTATATGTATGCAAATTTCCAACAGGCCCAACATTGCAATTTTCCCACAGGGGCGTATAGGGCAAGGCTCCTGGCACGCTGTTAGCAATCACGCAGTCCCCAATAACCAGATAGGATCCCGGGAAAACGAGCCGGCACTTGGGGATCCCTTTTTCCGGTGTTGGACTTATCGCAACAATTGGAGCACAGGCCTGGCATCATGAAAACTCTTCTCCCTCCCCCAAACCTCCCCCCCCCTCAGCACTTGCTAGGCGCTTACTGAGCGCATCTAAGCGTTTGCTACGGGTGCGGGAACAAAAACCTGCACAAACAACCGGGCAGCGCCCCTTCTGAAAACTCTCTTTCTCGGTAAGCTGGCTGAGAGGGCTCATTGCGGATGGGGAGGGGTTAGAAGGGGATTGGGAGTTGGTGGGGGGTGGATTTCAGAGCTGAACCGCTTTGGAATTAATTTAAAAATGGATCTTCTCGGGCTGTGCGCTGAGGACCTACGTTCAACACTTACGCTCGACTTCAAGTGTGGCTCTTGGACACCTTGCCAGCAGCCGATGCTTTTCAATTTTGTTTGCCTGCGAGAACACAGGGTTCTGCTTCCCGACCATCAAAGCTTGTGATAGTCGGGTTATAGTCCACTTCTTGGCCACTGTTTATGTGACTGAGCCAAGCCTTAGTCTACTTATCAGCCACTATGTTGGATGCTTCAGGGGCTTTTGGTTAGCAACCGGTGGCCTAAGCCAAGGCCAGTCAACGACAGTTCAGAGCTGCAATTCAGGGAGTCCTGCTGACTGACTGACTGATGATTCTGGGGTGGGATGGGGGCTGACAGCTTCTCAGCGCTAGAGGCACCCAATTTTCCATTGGAATAGACCCGGATTTGGGGGCTGCCCTAAAGCTTTAGAGGACTGAGAGCTTGGCTGGCGTTGGCGATCGCAATGCACGTCCTTTTGGTTTCATTGGGCCAAGTTCCAATCCGCCTTTAACTTTCAAGTCAAGGTCATGGCTCCTGTCGAGGAAGGTCTCCCCTCCCCTCCCCACCCCTTCCATGCCTCCTGCACTGGGATGAAATGATGTAAACGGAGCTCGGTCCATGAGCCCTTAGACACAGGGCTTCCTCCCGTTCAGGTTGGTGAATTAGAGCAGTTTGCACAGAGCCATGTTGATGGCTCCTGTTTTTTTTAAGGGCGGGGAGTCAGCATCTTTCGGACGTGCTGAGACTTGCAAGCCCATGGCGCGCTTTTGGCGAGTGTTGCCAGGGCCTCAGCATCCCCGCGCGACATATCGAGGAATTGTTTTTAAGAGCAAATTCCATGGAAGATCGGCAGCCTGATTTGATGCAGATTTGCTGCAAGCAGTAGAGAAATACATACATAGATTCGTACGTTCAGCAAATTGTTGGCCGCTTGCCTACCCCCCAACCAGCAATTATCCCCCCCCCCCCCCAAAGGAAAACTGGGATACAAGCACAGCCTGAACCAGCATACGCAGACGCTATATGGCTGTAGGTCAAAAATAGGTACCGCATATGGAACCGTGGTAAATGGAAGCATGGACCAAAATCTGCGGTCCCCTGCTGGCTTAAGTTTGACCCATACCCATATAAAGGCTTGCTCAATTTTGCCTCGAAAGTAGCTGCTCCATTTTCCGTTGGTACTGGTCTTGGAGTATGCTTGAGGCTGGCAGCGCTGCTGGCCGCTTCAGTCCCCGGCTCGACGCGGATCCATTAGATGTGTTCACAAGTTCACCGGTGCGCAGGCCAAACAAGCGATTCCACCGGTGAAGATTTATTTTGTAAACCTTATGTCAGGCTTGAATGATAGAATATCATAGCATACGTAGATTTGGCTACAGCCGTCCGCGCACGTGTCAATGTGTCGGGCAACAGGAGCTTGAAGAAGCAAAGCTTGCCCTTGCTTAGCACACAGTTCGGCGTTCGCACGTGTGCATGTCCCCGACAGGATTGCGTGTGGCATGGCGTGGCAACCTTGTTTTTGCTTTCGATGATGCATGGGGTCACATGGTCATGCAGCAGTGGGGGTCCAGGAGGGTGTTGGGAAAGTTTTTGGGGCGCTGCTGCCTGGGCATTCCAAATGCCACAAGGCTCATGGTGCAACGGATGCAATGGAGCAGTGCAAGGGCGACGAGTGTTTGGATCTCAGATCCAGGTACCCGTCACAGGTTGATTTTTCCTGTTTTGTGTCAATGTTGGCGTTTGTGACTTTGCTTTTGTTGTGTGTTATTGTTTTGTGTGGTTGAAACTGTAACTGACTGAGTGGTGTCCAAACCTGTCTTGAAGAGCATGCAGGAGGAATCAAGGCAGCGGTGCTTAGCGAAGACAAGGCGGTGTTGAGATGAGTTTGGACAGCCCTTTTTCGCCGTTTCTCTCAGAATCTGAGATGCTGTCAAACCTTGGAGTGAAGGCTGTCCTAGCAGCTAAGTTCACAACGTTGCCTGTATAATGCACCTGGGATGCCTTCGAGTCGCATGGCCTTGCGGTGGAGGGGGTGTGAATGGGTGCGAGCTATTTGCGACACTTAGGCTCCGCACCAAAGCCGCTTGGCTGACGGCAGCTTGGGGCCAACGGCTTTTGGGCCGGCGGTAAAAGGAGCTCTTTGCTGGACCGTGGTTGATGATTGCGATGCGGTTACCTCAGTTCTACCTGGCTCCCCCAAATTTGTACAGGACATTTGTAATTTTCAATTGTAACACCGGTGCTACTTTGCCCGCTTGGGACCGTTCCAAACTGTTTGCAACTTCTGCAGGGTGACTTGCTGCATGGAAACTGAACACGTGTCACTCTCATTGAGAAATGCCGCCGGCCTGGTTCGATGCAAAAACGTTTGACCTTTTGACGATTGCCAGGGCCCTTTTCCCTGACGCGCAGGCTTTAAATCTTCTTGCGGCAGTTGGGGGGGGGGGTGACACTTACACGCCCGAGGAATCTCTTACATTTCGTTTGTGGGTTCCATGTTGATTTGCAGGGAGCCTTTAGATACACACACAAATATATATATATATATATATTATTTATGCATACATATACATACCATTATGGGAGTCTTTGGCTTGCATGGGCCTTGGGACCTTTTTCACGCGATTCGGGACTCGCGTCTAGGCCAAAGAAGCCCAAGGCGAAGGCGAAGCAGCCACTTGGCCAGCGGATAGCTTGTTTTTGGGGGGCTCAAGCAACGGTCGAAGAAAGCTCCCGCGGCCAGCAACCCCCCAACGTTTGCTTCAGCATTTTTTGGGAAAAGGCAGTCGTTGGAGGGTGCTGGTGCTTGTAAACACCCTTTGGACTTCCATTTGGTGGGGTGACGCAAGGAAGCATGTTAGCAACAGTCAATATCCAACAACCGGTAGTTAAGGGGAGGACATGGGACGAACCGCCGCTCACTTAATTACCACCTGTACATGCTGCTTGCAATTGCCCCATGCCAACGGAATTCGAGGCGCAATTTAAACAAGCTGCTGGCTCACATGAGGAGAAGGAGTTTGAATTGTATGAATGGGCAGGAATCGTGTTTGGCAGCCTGTGCTGTTGTTGGTGTTTGTGTTTGAGCTCCTCCTGTTGGCCCCTGGAAAGAGCAAGCACCCAACTCTGGGTAGGCACTGGCAGAAACGATGGCTGTCGGTTGCGGAATGTCGGTGTGTTTTCTTGTTGGGTAAAATGCTTTTCCGTTGGCCAGGTCCTCGTAACTGGTGGAGCCTGTATTCCAGAAGTATTCCACTCTTTGGCAGCTTGTTCTTTGCCAGTCAGCTCATCGCTTTCTGAGGCACAGCCTGCTGCAGATGAAGACGACCTTGTCGAAGGCCTTCGTTCAACTTCTGGATGCTTCGGCTCCAGATGTTTTCCCTTCGGAAAAGGCCGAGCCAAGAGCCTAGAAATGACACACCCGCTGCAACACGCAAAGCAGCTCATGGTGTGGAATGACCAGCCTTGACCTTGTGAAGGCCCAAGTGTTGTCTGGGATTTGTTTGGACGGGGTTACGTGTTTTTTGCCGGATTGAAGCGCCGGTTGCCCAAGACAGCGTCTTTGTGTCCAAAATCGCACATGGTGAGCATATACGAGCATATGGCACCCACACACAGAGAAGTAAAGCATTGGTCCTGCCTTCCAGTTTCGTGCAGGATCTGTTTGATGATGCCATGGTCATAGCCCCAAGATGCAAGCCCTTGCCTTGGCGTAAAAAACCTTGGGGCCAGCCAGCTGTTCAAATTCTGTCCGTTTCCAGGCTGTCGTTGGGGCGGCAGGTTTGACTTGTTTCTTCTTATTGTTGTTGTTTTTGTTTTTCGACATCCTGGGCGCTCGATTGCTATTCAAATAGTTGAATCAGTCCCCACGAGGAATTGTTTTTTCCAGGCATCCTTTGGAGATGCACCTCACATCTCAAAGCACAGCAACCGAATATGGCAAATGGCTCGGCCAGGTGGTGCTGCCACCAGAAGACGACTTTGACATGGACCTGAGCCCTTGATAGCCAAAGTGCACATGGGTGAGCCTCGTAGTATCGGGCCAGAAAGTGACTCAGTGTTTGCGGTGCTTTCCGGGAGACTCCCAATGGGAGCAGGATGAATTTGCCGGGATGGTGTAGTTGTTTGTTGTCACGTCCATCTTTGCCAATGATGAGTTGTCTAGCTTTTGACATCAAAATGCGAGTGTAAATTCTGAGGGCCATATCAATGCTTGGGCTCAATCAGTGCTCCAGTTGCTAAACTGCAAGCTTTTTTCCGTTTGCAGCAACGTTGGCCCAGAAGTTGTTCTTTTTCGGCCCGCCGCCATGTCGTGGCCTGAGATTCAGGCCCCCAGCCAGCCAGGCATCAAGCGGAACCTCCAGGGGGACGTGATGTGTGTGCACGGAGTCTTCAACTATCAGAAGCCCACAGTGGAAAGGACGCTGGTACGCAACGGGAAGCTGTACACCAACCGCGATACGTCAGGCCACCCTCCCCCCCCACTTCTTTAGCGGCATGCGTTTTCAAGCTTCATGTTTGGGGCGGGTTCCCCTGCAAAAGATCAAACAACAAACAAAAACATATCTCAACTCCAAAAAGAACATGTGGCTCCCTTTTTGGCCCCTGATAGGCAGCGATGATCAGATCTGTGGGGCGCAGTGGTCCAGCGAGGAGCTGGTGGTGCGAAACGCCCGACTGGAGGAGCCGTTTCAGCTGGATCTGCAGGGCTTCGAGCTGCACAGGTGCCCCACCGCCGTGGCCTACGAGGACTTCTTCCTGGAGGAAAACATCCTGCGGCGGTATTATCCCGAGGCTGGGGCCAACAGCCGAATTTCAGCTTTGGGTCCGGCCAAACTACGTGCAAGTAAAACACTTGAGCTTTCGCTTGGGTTTGAAAGCCAAAAAATGCCACTTTGGGTCAGGCCAAACGACATGACACGGCAAGACACTTGAGCTTTCGCCGGGGTTCATTTGGGCTGATTCAGGTGGTGGGGCTCGTGAAGAAAGCCACCGGCGCCAAGTACGTGATCCCCTTCGATCACAACATCAGGTCCGCCAGCGGCAAGTCCAGCGAGAAGCAGATCTCCGGGGGGGCCAAGGTGCAAGCTCCAGCGGGGCTGGTGCACAACGACTACACCTTGACCGGGGGGCCGTTGCGCTTCGAACTGCTGGCACAGCCCCCGAAAATCAACGACAGCGTCAAGGACGCAGGCCCGGCGATTCCAAAGGAGGTCTACGACGCGGGGCGCAAGGGGCGCTGGGCGATCGTCAATGCCTGGCGGAATATCCGGGACAGACCTGTGGAAGTCTACCCTTTTGCGTTGATGGATGCGCGCACGGCGTCTCAGAAGGATCTTTGTGTTTTGGAGATCCGCTATGCCGATCGGATCGGGGAGAACTACTTTGCAGCAAGCTCGCCGGAGCACCGGTGGTATTACTATCCTGGCATTGCCCGAGAGGAGGTGGGTGGAAAGGGAAACCAATAGGATTGTCCGACGTCCCACCATTCTTGCCAGGATATCCACATGATTTTTGGGGGTCACCGATTCTTGCACCCTTTCCAAACGGAAGGCCCCCAAACCGGGGCCCTTTCTCTGGCACAGGTGATCCTATTGAAGCAGTGGGATTCAGAGGGGTGGCTACATGGAGGCCAAAAATCCAACTTCACCTTGCATTCCGCCTTCAAAGATCCTACGAGCCCCGAAGAAGGAGAGGATCGCGTCTCCTGCGAGGTGCGCTGCGTTTGTGTTTGGGAGTAGTTTGGGTAACGTTGTTTAGGGCCCATCCCTGTCAGGGGATGGTTTCCCCGCAGACCACTGCGTGTAGCTTGGGCAATTTGGATGTCAGTCAACTTAATGGATTTCGATGTGGTCAGTTTAGAGGTGCGTCGCACTCTGAAATGGAGCATGCTTCAAACCCTCGCCGCGATATAGCTTGCGCTGGCATAGCTTGCGAAGAAAAGAGCGCAAAGCCCTGCTGCAGAGCATGTGGCTGTTGGATGCATCCTCAAAGAGCCCCGAAGTAAGTGCTGTGAGTCATGGCAATATATGCAGGATGCCCAAGTTTCTCCACTGCAACTTGTCGTTTGCGAGGCTGTTTCGTTCTGCGTGCCGCAGTTGTTTGGGAAGAGGGACACAAACTCGTTCATTCGGCCAACCAGGTTGATCCGTTTGCTCAAGCGCCTGCTCGGATTTTCAGAATAAGTGCATGAAAGAACACCATCATCTAGCACACGCAGAATGCGGAATCCTCAAACATCAGCCTCACTTGCTTAGTGCCTTGTTTTCAGTCAGGTAAGTAGTCATTCCTGTTGAATAGGTTTGCAGAGCCATTAGGCAAAGAGAAGTCGCGGCCTGCCCGGCAAATGACATGAACGTATCACAAGCATGCGTTTTGCATGGTTGCCCGCCTTGCCCACACGAATCGACCCTTCAACCTTGTGGATGTCTCGGGACTTGTCCAGGTTGTTCCATTTTAGTCAAGCTTGCACAGGGCTGCACAGGGCTCCTTAAACGATGTCCATTTTGCAACCATTTGAACCATGGCTTTTTCAACACCAAAATAAAGTGAAACCACCATTTACAAGTTGCAATGTTCAGGCGTATAATGCATCCGGATCCCTGTTGCAGAAAGGGACATCACAGCTTCCCAGTCCTTTGGGCAAGGCCTTGCAGGCTCTTGAAGCAGGCTTCGGTGCATTTGTGGGGTCGTTTGATCCAAAGATATAGTAAAGACGGCCGCGTATCAGAAGTCCCCTGCCATGCGTTGCAATGAATGTGATCTTGTCAAACCGAATGTGGAGTTTCGGGAGCTTGCCCGGGATTTGCCTGCTTTGGACCGGGTGTCGCCCGTCGAGCCGAAGGTTGACCCCAGCTTAGTAAATCCCTCCCCCCACGAAAAAAAGAAAAGAAGCCTGCCTTCAAGGAAGGGGCGCTTCCTATTGACTTCCCCAGAATGAGCTCCTTTTCTTTTCTGGGGTCCTGATTCCAGCCTAGTTGATAGGTCAGGGTTTGATCAATCCTGGGAAGCTATGGAGACGTTCCAGCCGGCGCCAGAGGGCATCTTGATCATGATGCTCGCACTGCAACCGCCAGAGCTTTCGCCGGCGACCCCCGCACGTTGGTTTTTTGGGCCGGGCAATTTTCCTGACCACGCTTTGTGGCTAGAAGACTGGCAAACCCTGCAGCGTTTTCACGGAGAACGTTTGAATGCCCCAAACCGGGGTTCCATCGAAGGTTGGTTGCAGCATCTTGGTCAACCTTCTCATATGGCTATTATACTCGCGGACGACCTCTCGTAAAGATGTCCCAAGGGCCATTCCGGTATGGTGCCCGTCAGGAACCTTATCTCGAACACATTGCCGGGCAACCCATCGCAGGGATGAGAAGCCCCCGGGCAAACACCAAGAACAAAACACACCGGCCAGGGCAGCAAACAAAAAAAAAACGGAGGCAACCCACCCCTTCGAAAGCCTTTTGTCTTGCTTGCTTCTTGGTTTGACCCTCACCCCCCTTTTTGCAAATGACAGCCACCTAAGCAAAAGGCAGCGATGAATCTTGCAAGGGGCGCTTGAGTCCCCAGTCATGCCTGTCGTTTTACCCGTTTTTGGAGTTTGGAAGGGACACCAAAGGAACCGCCCATTTGTGCAGTGTGTGCGTTCCCATTTCGATTGTCCCATTTGTAGTCGTCAAAATGGAAATTGAATGAGGGCATCCCAGGAGAATTTCAGCTATGGACAAGCCGCTGCTTCGACTCAATTAAAGGCTTGGCTTACAAAACATTCTACCGGAAACGGCTTTTTTTTTCCGGTGTTGTGGGCGCCATTTCCTGCAGATTTTCCTGTAACCAAACTCATTGTTTCGGTGTTTTGGGCCATTCACTGCATATTTTCCTCTAAGCAGCAAACTCATTTATTCCGGTGTTTTGGGGCATTCACTGCAGAGTTTCCAGTCAAACCCATCCAAAGCCTTTGAGTCAAGGACCTGCCTGGACCTCCAGTCTTTGCTTCACCTGTGGTCGGCCCTCCGCTTCGCCACGAGCTCCGTGCTGCAGAGCTGCGCCTGGTGCATGCCGAGCCTTCGGCTATAGACCAAAGCACTGGGATCCCTGGGGTTTTTTGGGGCCTGGCGAGATGGGCAACTGAAAAGGCCTTATTGAGGGCCATAAAAAAATAAGGCCGAAATATCTTAGTTCATAAGCCCGAAATATTTCGGGCTTATTTGAATTATATTTGAATTATTTGGGCCTAATGATTTCGATGATTTGGGCTTCGTGACGCAGGGGTCCCTTAGATTCTCGTCCGGACGGTTTCAGCCTCACCTTTCGGGTCTAACAAGTCTTTGGTTCCTTGTGGTCGAGTGATGCTTTGGGGCATGTTCGGGAGTTGGCCGAGTGATGCTTGAAAAGCAGGAGTTCAGACACATGGCGGAATCCCCACCTCCTTAAAAGTGGATTTGTGGGAGGGGATGGCCCCGGATGGCCCCGAGGATTCCGTTGATTTGTTCCATCTCTTTGAAGTTAGTAAGATATCAGAGCTCCCTCGATGGCGTCTGCTTATAAGAGGGTCTCATGCAAATGTGCCCCTTCTCCCTTGCCGTGGCACACCTAGGTGCTGCTGCAAGTAGGTACTGTCAAGGCGTGGCGTTCAATGGTTACACCTGAATGACAATGAATGCAACGTATGCGCGAGTGTTATGAACGTGCACGTTGCATTCACAATATAAACGGCATCAAACAGGTTTTGGAAAGCTGCCCCTGATAACTTGGGGCCTTCTTTGAGGAGTTGGCTTCTTGCCACTGCAGGAGCCTTGCCTGGCACTGCATGAGGCTTTTGCTGCGTTGGCTGGAAGGCGCGGTTGGGAGTGATCTCATGCAACTCCCATGAAAAAAGGCGTCGTTCTCCTGGTTCCTTTGGGCTTGAAGTGGCTTGGACTCGAAATAGACGTGCGAACCCCTTTGAGGTCATGCCAGGTGCCTGGGGTTATGGTCTCGGCCGCAAAGCACGTCTTTCTCGGCATGCCTTTGCTAGGCAGCTGCAGCTTCTCCTTTCCAGTGCATGGAAACGTTTATGGCAAAGCGCCATCGTAGCGTCACCCGCTTTCCATTTTGGTTTGGTTTGGGTTCCTCACTGAAAATGGTTGGCCCCAATAAAGGGAAGGTGACTGGGCAACTCGCACTTGCGGGCACGCACGGCTTTTAGAAAGGGGGGGTGGGATCGGCTCTAGGGGTGTAGGATTTAGAGAGACCAACCTGCGCACCACTTGCCAACGTGTCGCGCTGGTTGCTCTTGTCATGATCTTGGCTATCACCAGCTTTTGAACTTCTCGGGTGCACCCCATATCCTTCAGAACTTCAGCGTGCACGATGCGGCCATAGACCGCGCGACTGCGTGTTTTGCACTTCCGGCAAACGGGCTATGGCCCCTTAGGCGTTCCAGCATGATCCATTTGAGCAGCGCCATAAACCCTGACAATACAAAGTAGTAAAGGGGGGTGTGCTATGGAATCCCCGCGAAAGCCAAAACGCAGGCCGCGAAAGCTTGCGAAAGCTTATTGCGAAAGTAACCAAAGAAGTCCCGCCGCGAAGACCCGTGAAAGCCTGCATGCTGTGTGACAGTCCGCCGCGAAAGCGTCGCGAAAGCAATTCTAAAGAAAACAAAACCCGGGAAAACAAAACACGGGGTCGCGAAAGCATCGCGAAAGGGTCCGCGAAAGCAAGTTCATAGGACCGCTTTTTACACAAGAGTATTTGGCACGGCTCATTTGAATTGCTTGCCAGGCACGCCTTTTGAATTCCATCGTGCGACAGGCTTCGTGTCATGTTTGTTTGATCCCGCAATGGAACTAGGGGGGTCTCCCGAGGGTGCAACGTACGTTTCATGTTCTTTCGAGTTGCTGTTGTCTCACGTGACTTCGACTTGAGGGCAACCTGGGAACTGCCAATCACTCCGGGACCCAAAGCACGGGTTCCCTTTAAGTTCAATGGATGTTGTTTTTAAGCTTCATTTTCTTCTGCAGGGTAGCATGAGGGTAGCACGAGGGCAGCATGAGGGTAGCATGGGAACCCCTACTAAGGCTCATAACCTCTCCACCCCAGTCCTCGGTGTGGCAACCTATGTCCAGGGTCAAAATCGGGAGCCATTCGGGACCCTCCGCAGCAAAATGGGCCGTTCCCTTTTGACTTTGTTTGCATTGTAAAAGCCTGAAACGGGGGTTCCAACCAAAATTCAACCGCCGCCCACCAATTTCAAATTTCTGGGCGAATCATACAAGAGCTCCTGCTGGTAAAACAAGCTCATCCATGACGAAGGTCCTTCACTGAGAGGTTCCTTCCCAAATTGCCGCTTTTTGAATTATGGAATTGTTGAAATTTGTCCAGGCCATAGGTGTCCTTTTTGGTTGCTTTGGCAAAAGCATAGATGGCCCTGGTGTCCTTTAGATCGCCCTGGTCTATCAGGTGGTTTACACATCATCTACGGCCATCCATTCCCCCAAAAGGACACCTATGGTCCAGACCTTGTTCCACTGAGCTCAAATAAAGCCTAAATCAGGCCTTATTAAGGGCTTAATAAGGGCTTATTTGGGCTCCCTCTCCCTCCCCTCCCTCCCCTCCCTCCCCTCCCTCCCCTCCCAGCCCCCATGATCCACTGCTCCAGTGGAAATCGCCAGGCGGCGCTTTGGGCGCGACTGCCATTGCGAACCTCCTGCGCCACGCTGAAACTCTGCAGGGCCCGCTGCGCCGCGCGCGATGCAGCGCCAAGTGGGCGCTGAGCACGCGCCCCGCCCGCGATTCCGCCGCGAAGGCTCCTTGAAGAATCCGAATTTCCGGTGAAGCAAGATTTTGGCCCAAGGATGCCCAATAAAGATGGAGAACGGGGAGAGTCAATCTCCATATTTGCCCCTTGCGGGTGGTTTCAATCAACGTCACGTTTTGGGCCTAATGTTGATTTCTGCCTCGTCGAAGGATGTCAAGTGCGACCTGTGAAAAGCCAGAAATGCACGGTTGCTGTGGGTCCGAAGCAGGAACACGCGTAGGTGACCCATCGCGCAAACCGATCTGCAAAAAGATGTAGCTTGGAATGCCAGCTGTTTGAAAAACGATTATCCACTTGTTGGGTGTCGCTGGGGCCCCTTCAATGAAAACCTCAAAAGTCGCAGTTTCATTGGTACTCGCAAACGTGTGAGCGACCCTCCCATTGTGAGCCGAGGCTTGCTGTGACCAGAACTAGACTCATCTTCCAAAGTCTGCTCGCTGAAAAGCGGCTCTTTGACGCCGAGCTGTCCATGGCCGGCATTTTCGCATCTCGGCTGAAGGGGAGACGCTGATGCTGACGAAGCTACCGCAGGATTTGGACGGAACAAGACATGCTGGAACCAGGAAATGCCCGGCCACGCAAATCTGAGATAGTCTAACGACAGGAGGTTTCAGAAGACCACCATCTTGAAAAGGCCCTTGGTCAATTTCCATGATTCGGAAACAGGGCAAAAGCAATAAGACCATGTAAGACTTTTGTTGTGAAAGGGTCTGGGCAAACGTGTTGATCAGTTGAAATCTACCCGGACGGCCCTCAATGTTGACCCCGTATTCATCAACCCCAGTATATTAACAGTGGGGTGTGCCCCCTCCAAAACAAAAGTGGTCTGATTCCCCACTACCCAGGTTGACACCCCCCTGTTTATGAACAGGGGTTGATTAATACTGGATTAAGAATCCCTGGAATGATGATTTCCTCGCACATACCAACAAACAATGGTTTCCCATGGTCTTCAAGTGGTTTGAAATGGATTTCGTCTATCCACAGTATTCATAAACAGGGGTTGATGAATCTTCCCCAGAATTAGCTCCACTTTTTTCTTTTTTGCTTTTTTGGGGTCACTTTGCTTTCCACCAACCACGCAAAATATGTGTTTTTGCTGGGGTCCTAATTCCAGCCTAGGAATATGGGGTCAACATCGATCGCCTGTTCCCAGGAGATCTCCACCGGCGCGCAAGCGAGGCTCCTGGAGGGCCTCCAGCAGGCGCCGCTGGCGCTGCTGCCGGCGGTGCTGACGGATGAGGGCTGCGCCCTGCGCCCCGAACGAGCCCCGGACGCGGGGGGGGGCAGACGGGGGGTGGGGGGCGCCAGTGGCCTGGACGTATGATTCAGATTATTAAGGCATTGCAGCCAATTCAGCGTCAGGTGGAAAAGCACTGGCCCTTTTGCGGCCGCCCTGCATTAAGAGACAAAGGGGTTTAAGTTTGATTCATTTCGATAACAAGACATGGATGCTCTGTATTATCATTTCTGGGAAGCTGTCCACTTCCATGGATTTGCTCGCCTTTGCCAAGAAGGTCCCCTTTTTCCAGGATGGGGTGGAACAAAATCACAGATTCCAGGGCACTCCCTATGTTTCCCAATTTGGTAGCTTTGAACCGCACCTTTGCAGGCCAACTTTGAATGTAAGGCAAGTGTCCCTCTTGTGGACAGATGTTTGCAGTATTCTCAGGTTTTTTCCTTTTGAAAGGTGTCGTAGTCGAGTTCCGCAAGCCAGCCATGTGAGTTTTCTATGGATGGGAAGCTTGTGGCGTGTGCACCGCTTCAGCTTGACAGCTTGGAGCGAAAGAAACGAGGGACAGGCAATTGGGGACGAACAAGAGTAGCCAGACTTAGTACAGAGCACACAGCGCCTAGACACTTTCAATACAACATGCTGGCGTAGGCGTGCGATATGTCATTGGCATTTGTCATTGGCATTACTGCGGCATTACCTTCCCCAAAGAAACACTGGCGCAACAAATGAGGCTTCCTTGGCAGGGATTGCTCAAGTCAGGTCAGGCCGAGCATGTTTGAGCAGGTAGATGGCTCATGCATATAGCTTTTGCACGGCTGGTTGGAAGGCAGGTTTCTGAATTGACGCATCCCAGCCCGTGAAGAGCGGGATCCACGCAACGAGTTGCTCAGAATCGCGCAGCATGCAGTCCACAACTGAGAGGCTTGATCTTTCTGGGGGCTACTGGAAGTCCAAATGGGAGCGCGTTGTTTACTCTTGCAGACGACTTAAAGGCGCCGTATCTACAACTGTTCGTGCAGCGCGCCTAGGCTTGAACTGGTCCGACTGGAAAGAGTTTCTGGCGCACTGCCCCTGCTTTTGGCTCAACACCACCGCCGAGGCTTTGCAGCTCAGCGAAAGTGAGGGAGCCAGGGTAATGCTACAAACGAACCAGGTGCCAAGCCTTCTGCTAAGGGAGTGCCAAGTTGGATTCTTCACATGCGCAAACGCCCCTTAGTTTCCTATAGACCGGCAGAAGGTGTTCTGAAGCCAGAAATGCTTGATTATGGGAAAGGTTGGGTGCTGAATTTGCACATGTGAGGGGATCAAGCTTAGCAGTTGTGGTTTGTTTCACAGGAATCCAGGAAGCTTTCAGGTGCCCTCTATCGTTCCAACCTGGAACAGAATTCTAGCTGCAACAGGCTGGTTGAAGAATGTTGAAGACCTGACCCACTTGCTCAGTGGCGCCATGTGGGTGTGGGTCAAAATTAAACCACCAGGGGACCACTGGTTTTAGTCCTTGGTTCCATTTACCAGGGTTCCACATTTTGACCCACAGCCATGTAGTGCCCAAGAGGCCAGTCTGGTTCCCAGCAAGACTTTGGGTGGCCCAGGTGCCGGGCTGGGCCAGTTGGATAGTAGTGCCACCCGCAGAGAAGACTCGAGGCCTTTCGCGTGGTTGCAGGGATTCATGTCCACACCGTGCATGCAGTGTCTCCAAATTGGGGGAGCCCCCCAAAATGGGAATGACCCCCCCCCAAAAAAAAACAAAAACAAAACAAAAACACGAGATCCGATCTCTTTTCATGGGTTTCTCAAAAGGAAAAAAAACAGTTCCATGGGTTTCTCAAGACAAGCCAATAAAACCCCCCCAAGCCTTCGCCACACTTGGCGGATGGCTCAAGTTTTCCTGGCGAGGTGGAGCTCCGTTGAATGCTTCGGCCACGGGGATTCCGTGGAGCTCAGCTGGGAGGCACCTTCGAAGGGGCGGCGGGGGGGGGGGGTCTTGGGGAGGTTCTTGGGGTCTGCGAATCCGAGTCTTCTGCAAAACTCGGGCCCCCCCCCCGAGGTAACATGGAGCAAACAGTTGAAATGGATTTACTCCCCAAGGGAATGTCTACGGACCCTAAAAGGGTTCCTCGAGAAATGTGACCTTTTTTTTGTTAGGATGCCCTGTTGCTCTTTTGTTCGGTCCGATGTTCTTGTAGTTGGCTTTTCTGGATGTTAAGCGTGAAGGATATTTACTGTAGCATCAGCCAAGAAAAGGGGCCCCTTTTTTCCCATGCATGGCCCTTTGGAGGGTTTGGGGGGTCCTAGAAATGCCTGGGGTAAGTCATGCACATTGGCATTCCTCCTTCCGTGCCCGGTCTCTGCGGTTCGCCAGGTGAGCCACTCGCAGGTGCCGAGCCTTTGCCACTTCGGAGGTGGCGAGAGCGGCCGCCTCTTCGAAACCGCGGCGGGGCGGCAGGACCTCACAGTGGCGCCATGGCAAGCCGATTGGACAAACAGCTGGGAGCTCTCATGGCGCCCCATAAGCCGCCAGGTTCAGAGGAATCTCCTCCTCTTCCTTTTTTGTTGAGGGAAGGGGGGCCAGCAGGAACGGGCCGTTTGACGGTATCCGGAAACATTGTCAACGACTCAGCTGAGCTGTTTCCATCCCAGAAACCGCTCGGGGCTTGGGACATATGCCATTCGTGCCATGCTTAAGATGTCCTGGGAGAACTTTGTGACGGTCCAGCGAAGGTTGTATTGGCCGCCTGAGCGCTTACTCCGATGTGGCTGTGGGTCAAAAATAAGGTAACCCTAAAATGGAACCCTGGTAAGTGGAAACATGGACCAACACCTGCGGTCCCCTGGTGGTTATTTTTTTGACCCACACCCATGTGTTGTCCTAAATGAAGTGGATATGTTCGTGGGAAATCTAGATTGGTACACCCATCCTACTACTTGATGGGTGTCACCCACAAAAGCGACGGATTCACTTAACCGTTGACAGGCACACAGGTGGCTCATTTGCGCAAACAGTTGGCGGGCATGCATGGGCAGGCCCGCGGTTTTAACACGAACCTTCTGGTGCTCGCCTCTGCTTGCATACGTGCAGTATGTCTTCATGTGAGTTGCGGGATTCTGGGCTGTGTGCGTCGTTTGTTTTGATCCATTTGAGGCCCAACGTGGACGCTTCCAATAAGTGATTAGCAAACCCGGCAACAAGCCCCGAACCACCCTAATACATTTTACCCAAATCAAACTATTTATAACTGATGGATGTGTCTTTCTGAGGGTACGCTTCTTTCATATTCTCGAGCCGGTGCTCCTTTTTGTTGCAGTCGCTCTGGATCTCCTCCAGCGACCTCAGCGCACATCTGCACTTTACCAGAGAGGGTTGGCCGCTGCGTTTGAACTGCATCGTCCTGGGCTCCGACATGTGCCTGGGACTATGGGACCGACTTGCGGGCCGACGGGGGGTACCTTACCTTTGGTTCGGTTCAGCGGTTGGATGCCCGGAGCAAATGATCAGCAATGATGTAGAAGCCGCACTCATTTCCAAGCAGTGGAGTACGGCAAGGAGAGATGTTTTTTGTTTTTTTTTGTGACCAGCCATTCTCAGTGGGTCGCACATCTCATGCAGGTTGCTGCGCTTGCATTCGTTCGCTTTTGGTGGTATCTTTGGTGGTTTGGTGGGTCAGTTCAGGCAACTCGTAGTTGGTGGTTTAGAATTTTGGTTTGAACAATTTGAACTCCTGGTTCTTGTAGAGGGTCAATGGGAAACCACCCCTTATCCACCAAACCACCAATCAGGGGGAAGCTGATTAGTTGTGATTGCTGACTGCTGGAGAGGCTGCCACCAAGCTCTTGGCAAATCCACGGCAATTGTTTTGAACTTAACAAATCATCCGGCCAAGTTAAACCAGGTCAAAGTTGTGATTTGATTCATGGGGCCAGTTAGTAAGTTAAGCAAGGTTGAAGTTGTGGTTTGAGAAATGCGATTTTGTTAAACAAGGGGAAGGAATTTTCTCTAGTTAGCCGTGGGGCTAGGGTCCCAGGTTGAGCCTGAACTACAAAACCATCCACAACCCTGGGGGAAACAGCGATCGGTTTTTGAAAAGAACTGGTTGAAAAGAGGGGAAAAGGAATCAACCCTGGAATCATAGAATGAAGGAGGCCTGTGGTCATAGGTGCCCTTTTTAGGTGAGGTTCCACTGGTTTAGGGTGGTTTCGGTTGGTGCTATTCCATTTCCCCTGGATTGGTCCGAAGCTTGGACGTTTTCCTCGGCCCATTAGCGAGGCGCGCCATGAATTTCTTCGGCTCCATGGGCCGAGTGGCCGTGGAGCCGGGCGAGTGTCCGGTGGCGGAGGCGCTGCTGGTGGGCCAGCGGTCCCTGGTGAAGAGGGCGGCAACAGACGCTGGGCCAGGCCACGGGGACACTAAGGCGGAGGAGATACTCCATTTTGTCGGCCCATATTTAGAGGGAGATAGCATGTTCAGATAGATTTTAAGCGGCAACTGGAGCAAGAGGACTTGGATTGGTGGCTTCTTTCTGGTTTTCTTTAAAAAAAGAAAAAGAAAAGAAGGTAAACTTGATTCATGGACCCAGGGTCATCCTGGCGTTTTGCAACTTTGCTCGTTTTAGTTTTGCAATGGGAGCCCAGGATGAATATCCGAATCGGTTCAGTGCATCAGGTCACACTCAACGCGTGAACGTTTGTGTTTGGACTGATAGCGCCCGGAAAACGAACCTTGGCCGCTTTCACACCCCAATGCAAAAGCACGCCCGGCAGCACCTCCAAACTGCGATTCCACATCATCAAATGCATGCAAAGTGATTCAGACCACCCACCCGGTTTCGCTTGGTGCCCCACTACGGATTTCGGGTTAGAGAGCCCCACTTTCGTTCCGGTCGGCCTACGCAAGGAAAGTTTCGAGACTCTGGCTGCCGACGCCCGGGACTTCCTGCGGCAATGTGGCGAGGTTTAGGCAGAATTCCTTTTGGGTCACGGCTGTGCGAAACATATTTTCCCCAAGCTCTCAGTTCTCTTTTGAAAGGGGCAAGGGAGCCTCTGAGGAAGACTGCAAAGCAGAGAGTTTGAACATTTCCGTCCTACAAGCGCGATGGCCGAAAATGGCAGCGCACAGTGAGTAGGGCAGCGTGGTGAGCTTGAAAAAGGCATTGTCCACGCAGAGTCGGCAGAGGCTGACCTGCGGCAACTCATCCACAAGCCATGTGGTCGGTGCACAATGGAAATCAGAGACCTTGTCTTGGCTGCTGTAGGATTGGATCTTCATTTTTTGGGGAAATCAAGGGGTTTTCCACTAAACCCCCAAAAAGTTAAACTTTTTGCAGGGGGGTCAACAGCAGCCAAGTTGTAGTTTGCAATGCAGGTGTGTTGGTTTGCTGTGGAAGCGCAGCAGGATCAGATGTTCATTTCATGTGTTGTCCTGTGGAGCGGAATCCGTGCTTATGAGAACCAACAAGTGTTTGCTTCTGGCAGGAACTCATTGCAACTGTGTCGCAAGCCTTTGCTTGCTTAAGGAAAGCAACAAAGAATCAGCTATCGCGGAGGGCTCCCAGCCAGTGTTCGAAACTCAACAATTGAGTGTGGCCGTTTTCCTTTGTTTTTCGCCAGCTGCAAGTGACAGGGTCAAGACACATTGTGCGGGGAGTAGTGGTTGAAATCATGAAATCCTTCTCGAAGGAAGGGTGAGCACTGCCAGCATCCGCGGACACACAGGTCGTGTAAACCTGTCACATGAACATAGCGAGTCTGACAATTGAAAAAGTCAGCACCAACGCTGAGGCATCTCCAAAAGGAGGGCAAATGGACGTGTTTCTAGACCAGCAGTTACTCGAGGTTCACTGTGCAGTGCTCAACCGATGCGCCGCCCAACCCAACATCCTCAATTTTTGCGATCGCCCCAGGGCTCTTTGCTCCCTCGCTTTGGACCCAGTTTACTTTGTTTAGATCCTTGTCCAGGTTCTTATTGGGCAAATATGCATCAAGTCTTGGCACCTCCGCTTGCCGACACGCCCTGGCTCAGTGTGATCTCGGATGCCACAGCATGCACACGATCAGCAAGTCGGGTAGTTCTTGGTGTCAGGTTTCAGCTTCAGCCATTGTCATTTGTCGATTGCTTGGCTTGGCTCGCCATGAACGCCGGATATGTGGCCAGATGCCTCAGGGTCGGGCTTTGCCGCTGAAAACTGCCGGTTGTTTTGCTTGGATGTTTGGCCAGGTCAGCTGGATTTCTTGGAGGCCGATCAACATGTAGTTTCATCGATATTTCAGTGGGTCGAGTTACAAGTGGAAGCGCAAGAACCTTGTCGTGCGCCATCTAGTGAGTGATGTGTTTGGATAGCCATTGGCCTAAGCAACCGGCGCATGTGAAGAATCCGTGGGAAGGCGGAGAATGCTTGATTCACCACCTCGCCTTACCCGCTTGCAAGCCGTATCTATGCTTGCTATCGTGGCAGGTGGTCAGAGGGCGTGGGTCGAAGAGACCCCTAGACCACACCCCTTAAGGGAATCTGTAGGGACTGCCGAAAACAGACCGAACTTGGAGGGTTATTTGATGTGATTTGGAGGCTCTGGTTCCGCCAGGGGTGTGCAGGTTTGCCTCGAATGGGGATCCGAATGTTTATACGACAGATTTAGGACTCCGGTGGCTGAGGCGAGTGGTGCAACTTGCATGCTACGCTCCCAAAGTATCTTCAAAATGGGCTTGCTGCCAACGAACTACGAGGGTGAACTGCCTGAGTCTTTCTCTAGACGGGATGTAACACCGTGTGTCTAGGCGTCTTGTGGTGGGTGAGAGGGACGTTCACTGGTCGGTTTGTTTGGCTTAGCCGGCTTGGGCTCCGTCCGTCCGATTTGCTTCCGAACCTCAGAAGTTTCGGGCCGTTTGGCCCACAGACCTACCGAACCTTCCCGTTTCGGCGAGGGATGCGGGGTTTGGCGCCATGCATTTCGATCGCCCTCCTGCAGTGCATCCGTGCCGATGAGGGGAGCTGCATGCCAGGCCCCGAGGCGGTGCTTCTTCAGATGGATCTGAGCCTTCGTAGCCCTGCCAGCCCCGCCAGCCCCGCCAGCCCAGATGTGGCCAGCCCAGCTCCGGGCGCCAAGTTTATTTGGCATTCTGACGCTCATGTTGATCCCTTCTACCTGACGGACAGGTGCTGCGTTGAAAGAGATTTGGAGCTACTGGATCTCAGCGCGCAGCCTCTAGGATTCATGGGGTGTAACCCGCCGATCAGCTTGGTGTCCCAGGCCTTTAGAGCATCTGCGGCCCACGATGCAAGTTTCGTTCTGTACACTGGCGATTTCGCGAGGCACGAGATCAACAAGGTGGTGAGCATGCCGGATTCTCTGACTGTTGTGCCTTTGACGGCAAAACAAATACTGTAATTACACGGCAAAAAGCTGAATCTTTCGTGATTTTACCGTGTCGCAGCCGGTGGCAGGCCCGTACGAGAGGAGCATGTGTTTGCCCTTGCCTCTAGTCGGACATATTGGGCCGAACTATAAACTTCATTTTCCTTGACTCATGTGGGGTATCGCATGTTATACCGCCAAGACACCGAAACACCACCGGGACACCGGGTCAGCGCCGCGCCCCTTACCTCAGCAGTCAAAGCGACAGAATGGTTTCTGCTACAGGTTGACGTGCCTCGAGGCAATCTCCTCGTCGCAATGGCTGGTGGGCGCAGAAAGGTTTCGCCCTTGGCTCTAAAGGACATATCTTTGGACATGGCGGCCAATGTGCAAACTTAACTTTGCTTAGCCTATCAAATTTCAATCAAACTAAAGTTCCTTGTGCAAAGTGGTCTACGAGCCACAATATCAGCCGGCGTTCCATCCCTGAAAGGGTTGAAGAGGAAGAGCTTGCGCCTCCACCTTCTGTGAACTAGCGTTCGGGACACGGACACACCAGCACACCACCACCCGGACACCGCAACCGACATTGAAAACGCCACCAGGACAATACCAGGGCACCACCAGGACACCACCAGGACACCAGCGCACCCCCCCAATCTCGGCAAAATCGGATCCGCGGGCACTTTCCGAGCAACAACAACATTCACTAAATATACATATATATATATATATATATGTGTGTGTGCTTATACATATGACATACTGGATCCAGAGCTGGACGTCCGTTCATCCCCGGCATGTTTTGTTTTCTTGATTGAACACCCTTTGCTTTCTTGCTTACTTTGATGCCCAGGTTACTGACATCATCAAGAACATCTCTCTGTTGGCGCGCCAAGTTTTCAACGAAGTGTCACCCGTATTTGGCACACTTGGGAATTCAGATGCCGGCTTGGACTACTTCATGCCCATCACCTCCAACGAGTCAGTAAACCCATGGTTCTCCCAGATCGGCGGTTCTATAGAGCATGCTGGGCTGATGACCCAAGGAGAGCTACAGGAATTTAAGCATGGTGGCTTCTTCCAGGCCAGAGAGGGGAATCTCAGCATTCTGAGCCTGGATACGGTGATCTACGCCATGGATCACCTGCCCATTCGCCCATTGGAAGCTGATCCTTTTGGACAGTTTGCGTGGCTGCGGCAGCGGCTGCGTGAGGCGGCGACTGCAGGGCAGAAGGTGTGGATTGTGGGTCATGTCCCTCCGGGCATTGAAACTTTTGGGTACACCGAACTATGGCACCCGCAGTACGTGGAAAGGCGGGGCTCGCGTGTTTTTATTTTTTTGCAGCTTTCAGCCACAAAGAAAGAGAGAGATAAGGGAGAGAGAGGACGTGAGAACACACACAAAGGGAGAGAGAGGGACAAGAAGTGCTCGGGAGGGAAAGGGCGTGGAACAAGTTTGTCTTTCTTGAAACTCAACATCAATATAGAAGTCCTTCATGTCCTTGCGCAGTTGCATTTACATGCCAGTTCAATCTCATGTACACAAGTCAAAAAGCATTCTGACTGAGCCTATGTAGGTCAAATGCGCAAAGCAGCTATCTCAGTTGGCGTTGCTTGTCTAATTCGATTCAGGCATGGTCAATAAAAACTGCCGAAATTCAGGAAGGATCTTGAATATAACATGCTCTCGAGCTCAATCTAAATTCAACTCAGAACTATTGAATTTCAACGCAGGAAGGGGATCGATTTTTTAGATGCTTTCGAGTTCAAACAAATTCAACTCTAACCGGTTGCAGTTCCTTAACGCATCGCAAAACACAATTGGAGAACAGCTTTTGTCGTGGCCAGTTGAAACTGGAATCAAACGCAATTTCAAGGTGTTTGTCCCATGTGGTTTGAAAACCCATTGGGTCCGTGTGGTTACACGTCCCGCAAGCATGGATCTCGTGCCGCAAGCGGTGTGCCAATGGGGAAAGCTGTTGAGAGTCGTGATCATGCTGTCGTTTGTAAATCTATGGCGTGAAGCGAAATCGCATGGGCACACTCGTTTCACTTAGATGGTGCGGACGACGCAAGTCCTACCCGCCCCTCACCCCCACGCAAAGCCAAGGGTCTGGTGTGCCATGCAGGGCCGGATGCTTTGAAGGCTGTTTGGCGATGAAATTCAGGGGCGCAAACCAGTTCCGGGGCTGTCGGTAGGTTGTTTGAAAACGCATGAAAACAACCGGTTTGCCACGGAGGAAGTACTTGTTGGGTGATAACACATAGGGGTGGCTATGAACAAAGAACTTGCAGCACATGTTGGTGAAGTCACGGACAAGGCAGTTGCAACATGAACGAGCAGTATTGATGTGGTGTGCCAGTAAAATTTGCTTGTGGGGTGAGATCCGGCTGTTGTGGGGCGAGCAATGCGCGAAGCGGTGGGGTGAGATGTGGGTTCGTGGGTGTGAATCCACGCTGGGTCGTAGCAAGAACTGAGCGAAGCGAATAACAGTGTTTTCAAACATAGATTCTTACCATAAACAAAAAACCGCTGGAAAAAACGGTGTTTTCAGCATTTGCTTAGATTGTGTTGCTGTGGGCCAAGGGTCGAACATTCAAGATCAATCTTGCCCCCCCCCCGCCCCCAAGCGTCACAGTGTTGTCCAGGCTCTCTCAGGTTCTCCCACCTGCATGCAGATTGGACATTTCCGAGGTTTTGTTTCTTTTTGAGAATTTTCCATCCTGGCAGTCCCTCGAGAAGAAAGTCATTGACCCCACATCCCCTGTCCAGCCGACTTGACACTCAACAAGCCGAGCTTACCAGTCGGCTGGACACCCAGCAAGCAAAGCAAGAGGCAGATTTGCTTGATCTGAGCCACAATGTTACCAAGGCATGCAGCGTTCCTTCTCCGAAAGCCGTGCCCTTGCACTGCGGCAGCAAAGTGCCGATGTGCGAAAGCCGTCAAAGGATCCCGACCCTCACCTCGTGATGGGCCCGAAGATCCGCACAAGAAGCCAAAGCTGGACGCCTGACGGGACCGACCCGCCAGTTTTGTTCATGGGGAATTGACGGGAGTGGTGGGGCCCCCTGTCATTTCTCCCATTGAAATGACATTCCCATCTCTGCATGCCCTTTGCGCCTCTCCATATGCTGTGATTTGCATCTTGTACCGGGAAATTCTGCGACTAGTCTCCTTTGTGCAGCCAGGAGCCATTCCTTGCCGTGCCAAACCATTTGTGCTCGTAAAGCCTTTTGCACCCAGAAGGGATTGCAAGCCCGTGCTTTCACTTCATTCCATTGGTTCGAATGCAATGTGTTACCGTTAATGATACAAAGGCAGTGCACTAGGCACAAAGGACGACTGCTTCAGCCACATTGCAGTGGTCACTACTTTCATGTTATTTACACTCGACATTTCTTTTGCATCTTGAGGACGACACCTTGTACAGCCAATCGTGTCACAGACATTGCGTTCACCGTGAAAACCGCCAGGCGTGTACCAGGACTTGCCTTTTCTTTACTTTTCTGGAAGCTTGCCGCATTGGAGAAGCCAGCAATCCCGGGCCCTCCCCAGGCCCTTGCCAACAAGACACCTGTCCTTCAGGAAATCGGTGCGGGCATTTTGTGCCTTTCTGAGACCAGTTGTACTGCTGCAGTCCAACGCGATGAACAGCGTCTTCTCAAAGATCTCGGTTCTTCTGTTCATTGGGGTTGCCCTGTTAATTCCTCCCCACAGTGACGTTTCGAAGGGAGATGAGGCTAGACGAGGAAAACCCCTGCGGGTTGCGATTCTTTCTAAGCTCCCCATGCGGCCCCCTGCCCATTGATGATCCCTTTTACCAATCTTGTCGGTTGCAAGAAACGTGGATCAAAGTGCACAGCATCAACCTTTGTGTCATTGTGATCTATGCATTCACTGACGCTCACACGGACTCGCACGAGAAAAACCGCGTTCTCCTTTCTTACGCCCTTCAACGGGCACGTCAGGCAGTACCTTTTGTTGCAGTTGCCGCTGATTTCAACAATGCATTGAATAACTCACCCAAGGGTCTTTAATGGTTTTATCAGTGCCCGGGAGTGCACTTTCCTGAGAGAATCGAATCCACCCGACTTGTAATGGTGTCACTTTTAATGATACGATGCTGGCCAGTGCAGCAGTGTTCGAACTCATCGAAGGTGCTGGTGCTGACGCTTTGACCGAATGTGCCTTTGGTAACCATTTGCCTTTCGTTCTCACACTCAAGCCGCCGCCGCAGACACATGTCACTAAAAGACTGTTCATTCCTCAAGGTTGGACCCAACTCGACTTCGACAAACAGGCTAGTCACTCAGCACACATGTCTAACTGTCTAACCGTGATTTGTTGATAAACAATCGTTGGCAAGTGATACCTCAATCGACCATAAACTATGCCAATGGGCTCGACACGTGGGAGATTCCATTTGCATCCGCAAAAAGCTTTTTGAGACAGGTGAGCACCATCCCAGTCATACACAACTGCCGAAACGGTTTCGAGGTCGTTGCCATGGCCCCAAATTTGTGAGTGTGCAGACGCACGGGCCACCAAAAACTGGTGGCGTCAATCAGTTTTCCCCGCTGTCTGACGTGTGCACCCTTGCAGCTACTCACAAAACTCGCCAAGTGCGCCGACTCGAAAGCTTCTTGAAAAACCTTGAAGCTGCCATTGCCAATTGCAGATTGACCGAGCTCAAGGAGCACCTGCATGCAGAGTGGCGTGCCATACGCAGCGCACCTGGATGTCCTTTTGGATTTCAGCAATGGGCCATCTCTACGGCCTCTTCTCTGTGGCTGGTGTCTCTTTTCAGTGAAGGAGCTATTCCATGGATTCAGCACCTTTTAGAAGCTACACGGACTGACTGCCAAGCCTACTTCCGACTTGCACGTGAATCGCGCATCAAAAACTTCCAAGACAAAATTGAAAGTGATTGGAAGCACTTTGGTGGCAAATCTACTTGTAAGCTCATTAGGAAGACACCCGCCCATCAACCAGCTAATTGAAGTAATCCATGCCAAGGCTACTCGCCTCCGCAGCACCAACAAGGACAAACCCCGCCTCCAACTCGATACTCATCTTTGTGTCTCGCCATCGGACTTCATCTCCATTAATAGGGCCACCCCACTGTGGTCGTTCGTAAAGAGAACCTGACACTGACAGTCCGCAACATTCCAGCTCAGTGTCCTGTGCACTGCAATGTCGAAGTTGAGCTTTGGATCACGGCACCACCCGACATTGCCAAACTCATTGAACGTGAATGGCAGCCACTGTGGAATCGTGACTCGCCGGATGAAACCCGCAACATCGCTAATTGGGAACACGCCATTGCCACTATTGAGAAACTTGGATGGTAGGCCGATGTGATTTCTGCCATTAGCCGTACCCGCTCCCAAGCCGCGAAGGGACTATGTGGCTTTTCCCAGCCGGAGATGTTGTCTCTTTCGGACCCCCTGCTTGAAGACCTCATTCACATGTTCCAGACCATGCAGGATCAGCAAAGCTGGCCACAGATACTGCTGGCAGCACGTACTTTTTGCACAAAAAAGCTTCCGATTTGCGCCTAGGCGACACCAGGCCCATTACTATTTTCCCTCTCCTTTTCTGTCTTTGGGGTAAGGTCCTCAGTGAAGCCATCATTCGAATTTGGGAACCCAACATCCCCCGCTTGGTTGCGGGCGCAGTGCCTGACAAGGCCTGCTCGGATATTTGGTGGTGGATACATGCACAATGTGACCTTGCCAGCCATCGTGGGCAGGTTGTCTATGATTTGCGCAGGACTTCTCAAAGTGCTACAATTGTTTGCCTCGCGTCCCAATTTGTCGGTTACTCGTTGACTTTGGTGTTCCCCCTCACCTGGTATCTCTTTGGGAACAGGCTCTTTCGCATTTTGTTCGCTACTTCATTCTTGGTGGGGATACGTTTGGGCCGTACTCATCCACTACTGGTATTCCCGAAGGAGATCCGGTCAGTGTTCTCGCGATGCTAGCATTCTCCTTCCTTTGGAGCCGTGCCCAAACCGACCAATTCACTCAGGCCTCTACCTATGCCGACAACCTCGAACTCTTTTCTTCCAATTTCTCTTCCATTTCCACCCTCTTCAATTCCAACATGTCTTTACAGGTTGCTTGGAAACAGCGTATTGCCTGGAATAAGTCTTGGGTTTGGTCTAACAAAACTTCCGGTCAGAAAATGTGGCGGATATTCTTACAACAACGTGCCAACTCTGAGGACGAAGCTGACACGCCTCCTATCCTTAAAGCTGCCACCAAACTTGGCGCCGTTGTCCCGAGAAACGAGACAGCTTAAAAAGGGAGTGCATTTTTAGAGTATCGTTTTAGAAGCTGGAAAGTGCATTTTACATGCATTTTTACGGCAGCCATGTCAGTTTTTGAACAACAACCTGAGTACCATAGATATGTATATATATATATATACATATGTATGTGCATATTTCTGCGGGTGTTTGAAGACTGCGTGGCTTTCTCTCTTGATGTCTCTATCATCACCATGCGGCAGAAGTACTCGCTTGCTTGGACACCCACACATAAGATAATTACACAGATACAGAGACAGACAGACTGGCTGACTGACTGACTGACTGACTGACTGACTGACTGACTGACTGAGTTGTTTTGTTAGTAGAGTTCCTCTGTTGGGAGAGTCGGGGAGTTGGAGTGCGGAGAGTCAGATCGGGTCCCAACGGCCAGATACCTGGACATCGTGCAGGATGAGGTGCTGGGTGCAGTAATCGCTGCCCAGCTTTTTGGCCACGTCCACAAGGACGAGATCCGTTTGCTGCCCAAGCCGCCCAAAGGCCGCGCGTTTGTTGAAATGGACTTGGAGAGAGGTTGTGTGTCAGAAGTGGGGATTTCTTAGGTGGTTGGTTTTGGCAAAAGGGTGTAACCCGCTTCGACGCAGACTACCTTCGGGCCATCCAAAACCGGCGGTTTTTCAAGGGTTGCTTCACGAAGCCCTTTGAACTGTGTGATTTGGTGGGGTTTGAGGGACCGTACCGCGCGTTCCTGAAGGCGCCGGGCCGATCTTCCTCTCCGGAGCTCTTTCCCCGATCCACTACAACAATCCATCCTTCAAGATCGTAGAGTATGTGCCATGCCCGAAATCATCCCCAGCGCTTCCAGCTACCAGCATAGTGGGTAATCAACGTTTCTTACCTCCAGGTTGTACATGCTTCATGGTTACCTGCTAGACTGGTAGCTGTAGCACTGAGATCGGCAGCGTCTTGTAGCTTGGTATTTCGGCGTTTATCATCATTGGACCCCAGCATTGACGTGCAATAGAGAACAGAATGGGATCGAGGGTTGTCACGCCCCTTTCCGCAATCCGAGGATGGGTTTGATTGCAAAACCTTTCAGGCCCCTTGTTGCTTGTTGATTCTTTATGTGGCCTCAACAAGTCCTAGCCTGGCACAACCTTTTTCATTGTGGCCTTTTGCTCTGTTTGTTTTACGCTAGCGGTCCCCACGCCTGTTTGTTTTTACTATGGCATTAAGCCCGACCTCTCCGGGTTTCATCCAGCCGCATCCATTCGTTTGTTTTTGGCCAAGGTGGATTTGTAAGGTTTACGCCGGCCTTAGGGGGCAAGGGACCTCACCCTCAGGGGGCAATGAAATGACATCAGCCCTGGGAATCAATCAATCACCCGCTGGTGAAGTCGTGCAGTCTTTTGTGGATCCCGAGGATCAGGCCTCCGGGCGCCTCAGGAATCTTAAGACCTTCATCGCGGAGGTGGGAGGCAACTTCTCACTGAAATACGATATGGTCACGGCCTATGGCCTCCAATCCTTGTCCATGGAAAGCATGATGAACCTCTCCCAGCGCCTCTTAGATGCTTGGCGGAAAGGATCAAAAAACCCTTTTTGTTTGGTGGCTTCAAATCCAAGAGAAAAGGAGGTCGACGGTCCCTTTTTCTGTCAGGCAACTGGGGGGGTCGCGAGATGCACGTTTTCGGAAAGTGATTCCCAGCCATCTTGCCCATCCCCTCGTTCTTTTGTGTCGAGTGTTTTGTTTTTCCTGGCACATGCACCGAAACACGTTGCCGGCCTTGCGGCCGACAGCTCTGCTCATGCTGCAGTTCGTGGAGGTTGCTGTATCGCCCATGAATTTCAACCCGGTGTTCTCAGAGTTGAAACAAAGGTGCACGTTTTAAGCAGTCTTCAAGGTCTGCCAATGTGAGAATCTAATTCTAGCTTCGAATTGTAATGCCTTGAGGTTAGTTGCTTTGGGCAACTTACCGTGTCCTTTGCCTGTGCAAAGTCCAGCATGCACGTTTGCCATTCCTCGCAACACCGATCGTTAGACCGGGCCCTTTCCTGCACATGCGTGCCCATCAAGCATGACCAAACAGTTGGTCCACCTTTGTTGGTGCCACTTGTGACGAATGCCCTGAGGATGGGAGGCATCATGCCACGTAAAACTGAAGGTCCTACGGTCCGCGTCACATTGGTGATGGGTGTTCATTTCCTTTGACAGAGCTGGCTGACTTAAGACAGGCCTGCCTCGCGCGCCCAGGAGGGGACAGATGCCTGGAAGACGTACGCAAAGTGGTATGCCAGCGGCTACCCAAACGAGTTGCAGAACTTTACTGCAGGCAGCTCTGGAAACTCCAGCTTGAAGAGCCTTGGCCAAGCCCCAAGCAGCTTCCCGAGATCCCCTGAAAGCACACTTGTGATGTCAGGGACAGAGAGGCTTCTGAAAATTGTTGGGGTTCACCCTCTCCACGGCTAAGTTGGAAACCCCTCCCTGGATCCTTCTCACAGTCAGCCTCAGCCCACCTCGGCCTGGTTTGCCGGGTGCGTAGGACGTATCTTGCTTGTTCTTGGTGTGGAGGTTGGGAGAGAAGCAAACACCAGCGAGGGAAACGATTCCCATTCTGCCTTTGCTTGCCAAGTTGCGCCAAGCTTCGGGTTTCTTTCAGCCCCTAATATGGGGGTGTCATCTTTTCAGGGTACCTTTTCTTGGTGTTTTTTCAAGGTAAACCAACAGGACCACAGCAATTTTAGTGGGTGCCCAAAAAACAGCACAGACCCATCTCACGTGTTTCTCCATGCCTGCACTCATGTACAGGTCCGAAATGTGAAACGTGGTTTTTGGTGGCAATGTCCATCAGCCAGTTACAGGGAAGCCAGGGATGCCTGCCTTTTTCCATGTGGTTTCCTTGAACCCCGAACCCCGTGTTTCCTCCCACAGGTCGGATTGGGTGGATTTGGGGTTCCACGCGCCAAGCTTGCGCATGTACAGGAAAAAACGCATCGGATGATGAACCCCCCAAAGGCCAAGTGAAGCTGTCCCCTTCAGGTCCCAAAGCGCCAAAACCGTGGCTTTGGGGTTCCCAACTCGCGCAGAGGAAGTTCCTGGCGCTCCCCTTCAGGTCCTCGTGGGCCGCGAAAAACGTGGCCGTGGGGTGGTTCCACCCCCCGGTTCGTCCGGTTGCGCGTGGGAGCTCAGGATGCTGCAGCGCCAGCAGTACCTCTGCGCCATGGTCATCCGCAGCTCCAAAAACTTCGAGGCCTGCGCCGGGCTGTCGGCCCAGCTCCTGCCCCCCGGCCCTGTGGGCGCGCCTCGGAAGGATCTCACCTGGTGCTCAAAAGATGTTGTGGCCAGCTGTCTTCGTTCAGGTCCCTGTTTGGCCTGTTGTGTTCTTCTTTCTTCTTATCTTTTTTTTCTTTTCTCGTGTTGCCAGTGTTTGGACAGTTTCTTTTTAGTAAAGGCCCCAAAAGGTGATCTCCTGTCATTTCTTCCTCTTGTTTTTTTGCAAGTGAGCTGTTGCCATGTTTGTTTGCATTCATGGTAGTGCAGTCTGTTAGAAATATATTGAGGTGTCAATGTTCATGCCGTTTCCTCTTGTACGTCCATATTTGCAGATAGTATTGTCGGGTTGAGTAATTACATCAGATGTCGGATTAAACCATTTAAAAAGTGCAGCAGTGTTTAACTAGTATGGAACTAGCATGTTTTTGTTCCTCATTCATGTTGGTTTTGCTTTGAGGTGATTAGTATAGAGCGGCAACAGCCCAAATCAGATCGATTTCTATGATATTGTGTGCAATCCCTTGTAGGTGTCAGCGTTTGTTCAACCCAATGATGTCGCATGAGCTTTACCAATTGACCAACTGCCAAAAAGCATTTCTGACAAGTTCTGCGTTCAGAGCTAGGACTCTTTGTTTGTTCTTCAAAGAGCTAAGGATGTATTTCTACAAGTTCCGCATTTGTTCACCTGTTTCTATCCGTTGAGTATGCTTATATGCTGAGCCTTCTAGCAGGTTCAGTCTGAATTCTTGTTTGGGACCCCGGTAGGGATGGAGATGCGATTTGGAAGTCTTGGATCCTCAAGCCTGGGGCACCAGGAGCTTTCGTTTTTTTGGCTTTTGTCGGGTTCCTTTTTTCGTGGGTTTGGATTGGTGTAGTTTTTTCTTGGGTCATTGAGAAACCCGAAAAGCTCCAAAACTTTGCCGGCTCCACACCAGCAAGTGCGAGGAATGCCTGACAAGACACACACCGCTGGTGTCGATGAATGTGTGGCTGGCCCTGCGGAGAAGCAAAAAAAAGCAAAAAGAAGAGCAAAAAACAAAACAAAACTAGAAATCAAAAAAAAGAAAGAAAGAAGAGAACCTGCTGAAAGTGGGGTCCCGAGGAGAAGGAGCGCCTCCTCTTGGGTCGCCTGGTGCGGTGGGCGCAGAGGGCGGGCACGCCAAAGGCGGCGGCAGTGCTGCGCCTGGCCCAGGCAGGGCCGGCCGCGTGGGAGAGGGCGGGAGGGCCTTCGCGGTAAAAAAACGCACCGGGATGGGTTCTACCTTCATTTTGGGGTCCATCCAAGATGAACCGACATGAAGGTGCCATCGGAATCCTTTATCACTTTATCTTTCCTTATTTGGATTTCTGGTTGTATGACTTTATTATAATGATTGTTTGTCATGTCCTTCTTCTTGAAGTTGATAAAGCCTGCTGCCAATGATAGACAGCTCCTATAGATTCAGAATATTCATGTTATTATCATACTATTCTTTGCGGTTGTAATCAGCATTCTTGCCATAGTGGCAATGCTCTGGCCAAATTGCAGGGCGCAGTCAAGCCACAACTGGGGCCTGTTTTCCCATGCTTGAGCCACCACATGCTCAGCATCAGCAGCTCATGCAACTTGATTTGGGACTGCAGATGATGTGTCCTTGCAACAGCTTGCCTGGCCATACCTGGCCCCTCGAAGAATCGCAGTGCCGCAGATGAAGGGGACCTCCATCAAACGCCAAGCAGGAAGCGTGATTTCGGGAACAGCACAGGCTTCTATTGATTGGGGGTCCAAGCTTGCCTTGGTTCCATTTTGGTTTGACTCAGTTTCTCTGCCGTCGCATCAGCCAGCATCATGCTTGAGCAGCCGGATTCACTTTTTTGGTGTGGTTGCAGGCCAGGCAAATTTAGATGGGAATTGCTCGAAGCAAAGTAGTTTTAGAGTTCGAACGCCCCTGGCCACATGGTGCTCATTTCAAGTCCCTTGAAAGATGACCCAAAAAAGCTTGAAAGTGGCCACTGAGCAGATATGTCCCCAAAGGAGACACCTCTGTGCAATTTTTTCAAGTGAATGGGAGAGCTATCGTCCTTGTCCTATGTTCGGTGTGTTTCGTGACATGTAAGGGGGGGCGCGGGATGCCCTTAGCGGCTGTATGTTGCGCCCCCGCTGGTGGCACGTTGGAGGAACCTGGCTTGTTGGGGTTGGGACCCTTGGGCTCCTCCCGTCCGTCGGACATACAGCCAGGATATCGCCATTATGGTGTGTGTTGTTTTGCACATATTTCCTGGGGTGTGGCTTGGGGGAACCCGGACGCTTATTGATATGCGGCCTTATACGGCTCCTTTCCACGAGTAGGGTCCCCGGGCGCGCAGGAAGAGCAGTGGCGCGACCTTCTGCAGCTTTTTGGGCATTACATCCACAAAAGCTGGAGTAAGGGGAAGCCGCTGGACCTCGACTCTGATGAGGCAAGGGGGAGGCTTCCAGTGCCCTGTGTTTTTTCTCGCCCCTTTTGGGAGAGGTTTCGGGAACCAAATTGTCTTAGATACTCCTTACCTGGTTTGGATTGGTGGTTTGGATTTGGATTCGAAGCCTTGGTTCTTGTGTGCCCTGTGATCTGCAAGGTCGGCTGATTGTCTGAGGGGCGGGGTGCTCCGCCCGGAATTGTGCATTCTGGGCCAAGGGGTACGGTCACAATGGCGACCATCAATTTGTTTGGTAGCAGCTTCAATTTATTTGATTCTCACATGGGTTTCACCACGCAGCTCAGCGCCGCGACGCAAAAGGCAGGTGGTCTCCGCGAATGCATGTTCTTGCTTGGTGCCATGGCAATGCTTTGCACAGCATAATTTTGAAGGTACTCCGTTGTTGTTTCTTTTTCAGAAATCGTTGGTTTTGGGACACACCCAAAACCATGCGTTTTTGGGGCACACCCAAACCAAGAGGCACATGGAGCCTACCAAACTTGGCGAGCGGCACATGTCGCATTTACGCTGGTGTGTTTCAAACATTTCCAGTGGCCCACGCCAAGACCCCGTATCAAGTGGTGCTCCGGTTGTGCCCTTGTCCTTCGGAGTCTGGCGATATGGCCCTTGCTTTCTTCTCTCTGTTCTACACATCATCGTGCGACAATGATTGTTCACACGTGGCCTCAATCACTGCGCCTGCTAAGTCCTGGCTGATGAAAACGCGCAAGCCTCACCTACAGAGTTGTTTTCACTAGTCTGAACTTCTCCAAAGCCCAGCTTTTGATCTTTAGGCCTCAACTTTGGTCAAGGTAAGGCAAGCCGCTTTTTCTGCAAGGTCCGTTTGGGGAAGTGTTGTGCCTCTCAGGCGGGAGGAGGGCATCTCTGGCCAGCCCCGAGCCTGGTAGTGTGGGAGGGAAGTTTTGGTTTACTTTGCCGTAGGGCAAGCCAAAGTGCGCGCTGAAGCACACACGTGCCTCTAGTGTGCTATTGGTTTGGACCCTCCCAGGGGGGTCCCTTGGCACGGGGCTAAAAAAGGTCAACGCAAGTAGCTCCTGAGAAGGTACTTGGACCCGTGCTGCCCAACACCTCACTCACCTCACTCACCTCACTCCCCGACTTCCTGGAGTTTGTTTGGCCTGGCCACTCAGAAAGCGAGACAATGGTCATTTGTTCCAAAACTGTTTCGCAAGGATGCTTTTTGGGACATATGTGATTGCTGGGGAGCTTGACGCGAAAGCAACGTGTGAGTCCGGTCTGGACCTCGACGCCTCGGGCGATGACAGCGACAGCCTAGAGGCGGGAGGTTTTGAAGTTTTGTCCCGTCCCGCTTCAGGTGATACATCTGGGCAAATTCCCGCAAGCTCCGGGGGCCAAACGAGCTCACCCATGAAGGTTCCAAACGGAATTCCGAATCCGAGTTGTACCAATTTGAGACCAGGGGAGCGCCGTGAGTTTCCTGCTTTGGGCCGCTGAAAGCATGGATCAGAACCGTCTCAACTTGTGGGGCCGTGCGATTCGCGGGAAGCCTTCCAATTGCTGAAAGAATATTTCCGTTATTTTCCCCTGTTGGTTTTAAAGGGAGTCCATCACTACTGGAAGCATGTTTATTTTTCCCAGGGGGCTAAAGCAAATGGAGGAAACCCAAACATGGGGGGTGCCGTTTCTCACACAACTCGGCCGTTTCATCTTCCCAGCGCTGCTTGAGCGCCGGAAATTCGGGGGGCCTAGAAGAGATCCTTTGAGGGTTCAGGTGCTTAAGAATCTGGTAAACCGTTGCCAACCAAAGGTGGGCAGGATTCGCTTTTCAAATCGGGATTTTGCATGGCATTTCAAACTGGCGACAGGACGACGTATTCCAAGATGCCATCGGACTGGAGGACGAAATGGGCGCCGTTCTCGTCGGCTTCGGCCTTCCTGTGCGTCGATTCCGGTCCCACGGAATCGCTCACCTTGGTTTCGACACGTCGAGGGACAGTCTCCAGCAAGTGGCTTGAAACCGACTGGACCTTTTTGGTAGGACCCGATGGATGATGACGATGACGATGAAGATACTGGCACAGGGGCTCAGTTGCCCGCGGGTTCTGGGTGCTGTTTTCCTTGGGTACCTTGCTCCCCAACAGCGTCACATTGCAAGACTCAGGGCAGTGAAAGTGGACACATCCGACTCTAGCATACTCCTGCCATGTTCAAATGGTTTGTATTTGGCGCTTGGGTCAGCTGAGATCTGAGGCTTGTCTCTGAGAGAGGTTGTTGCCGGCTTCCTCAACATCAACCACATCCACGTGTGCGCGGCTCAGTTGCTCCGGGACTCGGAGACTCGGAGCCTCAAAGCCATCGGCGCATCGGCGCATCTGTTGGTTTTTGTTTTTTCCCTTTGCAGGCGGCCAGTTGTTGGCCTCGCCGCCTCGCGAAAATCCCTGAGGCTTCCTCTTTTTCGTTTTTTTTTTTTTTTTGTTTTTCTTCTTCTTTTTTTTTCTTCTTTTTTTCCGTGCTGCTTCTCTTGAAGTATGTTCATTGCAAGCGGGAAGGATGCCATACTCGCAAGTTGCAGCTCGGGCACGCAACGGCTAGAGGCTTAACAATGCGCTCCAAAGGCACTGCGTGCTGCCGTGTGTGAGCCACGCTAGCCTGTATCTTGATGTATGCCAGGTGTTCGGATGCGCTTTTGGCGTACCCCTGTGGATGGCACTCAGAACAACGGAAGTCCGCAACCACCAAAGCCTCGAGGCTGCCATTCCCCTGATCATAGGTGTGTGATCCAAGTTCGTGTTTCCTTTTGCGGTTCAATTTTAGTTGGCCTCCAAACATGTCAATCTCAGTTGGTGGCCTCAAATTCTGTTGGCCCGTGGCTCCTTTCTCCAGGATCCCTGAACTGAGTCTTGAGTCTTGACCTCGTGCCGCAGGAACTCCGGGACCTTCCAAGAAGACACTCGAGAGATCAGGCCTGATCCGCTTCCGATCCGCAAAGGCCTTTCTTTCGGTGGTAGGCCCTTTTTCCCCCCAGATAGCTTTGGCTTTCGGGGTTCTTGCTTGTAAAGAGGTGGTGGCTTGTTGTTGGTGTTGGTTGGAATGGTCATACACCCAAGTCATGGACCGTGAAATATTATTGATTGAGACAACGTTGATCAGGATGCCTATTAGGCGTCTGCGCGCGAAGCAATTCGCGCCAATGGTCCTGACTCGACCTGGGAGTGTGACTCACCCGAGCAGGGGTCACTCATCCAACAAGTGAGTTGGGCTTTCCCACGTGGTCGTGTGGTGGTGTAAGGGGCTTCGCAGCTGCCATGGGTTTCACTTGCCGTGCCAGGGCACAGCCCCATCGGTTCTGGCCTTGCCGCATGGCGCTTGCTGTCTGGCTGTGATGCAGCCTGGTTTGCAACTGTTGCAGGCATCACGCCGCTTGGCGTCCCCGATTGGACAGTAGACCGCGCCCGGCATTTGTGCGGCCGCTGAGAGAGGTGCTGTGACTATGGCCAGCCACTTTGGCCTTCGGTTCGTGAACGCTGCATTGAAGATCCTTCGCTTTCCACGGCTCTATGCCGTCCGTTTCGGCTGGCAAGGAGGTGACTTTCTGGAACTTGGCTGTGGCCTTCGGTGGGTCCTTCCCAGCGGCGCAGTTTGGCCCGTCAGGCTGCACCAATGCGGGTCTGCGTCCTGCGCCGGGGCCCATGCCCCATAGTTGCCTGCAGGGGCGGGTTTCTCTTCAAAAGCGCTGGCCGGCTCGGAGCGTTTTACGCGCAAGCCATCGGAGAGAGAACGGTTCCTGTGACGGGAACCGCGACCCAGATTTTGGCTGCTAATTAGCTGTTTTTGATTAAGCATATCCGGCGTTCCTCAAGCCTTGTGTCACATGTCCTGCCAACTGATCATGATTTCCCACGACTTGATCGGGTCTAAAGGTTTTCGAGTTTCACGCAACTTAGCAAGTTGACAGATGTCAATTTCTTGTTGGTCAGACGTCTGTGCACCTTGATCAGCCTGCCTAAAGCTTCCGTAGAACTTTGTTGGATCTCACGAGTTCATATGTTCGCAAGACTTCAGATTCCTGTACCTTCGCCAGATGTCCCAAACACTTTGTCAGATTTCCTAAAGCTTACTCAGATCTTTGCATGAATCGCACGCATGGAGCCATTCAAACATATAACCCAGTCGTGAAAGCTTTTCGTTTGAGCCAAGCAAAGACCAGATGGATGCTTTTGACATTCCTTGAGGCCCTCGCTTCTGACTGCAACAGTGCTAAACAATGGCACTTGCCATGTCTTTTGGTCCGAACACTGCGAGGTTTGACCCTCTCCCATCTCAGACTGCTCGCGGCCCGCTTAGTTAGCAGACAGCAATACTAAACACACACACACACAGTTACATGTCGTCCTGATTCTGATCATACCGGAACTGAACCGCCAATTGCAGCAACTTAACAATGACCCGCAGAAGGAGTTTTCACCAACAGCCCATATGCAGTTCTGAACATGGGCACCTCGTTTCTGGGACATTCTGGGACTGTTTGAAAGGGAAGCCAACAGCAAGTCAACAACCGGAATGGGGTCAGTCTTTAGAGGCGGCGGCAACTAGTTTATTTAGGGGAGCTCCCCAAAGAACAAAGCACAGAAGCATGCTTGCACAAACGCGGTTTGCACTGTGGTTTGGTACAGTCCCATTTCTGCCAGGCTCTGTCGCGCCTTGCTTCTTTACAAGTGGTCATGTTTGGAACTCGCTGAAGGGAAGAATCACAAAGAGGTGCGGATGGAACCTACTGCCAGAAAAGCTCTGTGCATGCTTGGCTTCGGCCTTGCCGAGCCGCAGGCATTTGCTGCCGTATGTAGATATGGTGGTGGACTCAGGCTTTTGGGCGCTTTTTTTGCCCGAGTGCAGCTTGGACGAATCCACCCGTCCAGGAAGGTTGTCATTCAACGCTCGGCAGTTTGCGGAATCAGTCTTGAAAGAGCGGCTAGCTCACAGTTGCGACTCATTGTGGATTGTTTTGTTGTTGTGTTCGTGTTGGCACACATATATATGTATATATATATATATGTATGTAGGCCAGCTGCAGGCGATCAGTTCGTCGACCAAACTGTGGCAAATAAAAATTGCAGTTCATGCCCACCCAATAAGACCTGGAATTGGGGCAGTGGGACCCTGGATTTCCCCTTGTAGTTTCCTTTTCCCTTGACGTTTTAGGGACTAATTTTGGGGGCGTGTCTTCCTTTGAAGGCGCCATTGTGTGTTCTAAGACGGGGCCCTTGTGTCCAGGCAGTTCGGAGCACTGGGTTCGGGGCCGATGGCGCCTGAGCTGGTGAGGTGTGCGCTCCGAAGGTGAGCTCGACGCAGAAGAAGCTGGGGGCCCCGGAGCGCGCGCGGGGTTGGAGTTTTGGACCTGGCGGATCAAGGGTCTCGGGGCGTGTCTCAGTGAAAGAGCCTCTGGGAGACACTCCTGTTGATCAAGGTGTTTACTTGATCATCCTGGAGGATCCTGGAGATTCCTCCCTTGGATCCTTGCCAGCTCCAGGTTCTGGAACTTGGCACTCGCAGCTTGGTGAGTTGATCCGATCTGCCACAGTCAATTGGGGAACCCCCAGCTTCCGAACCATCGACCCCAAACCACCCAGTTGGGTTAGCCCGCGGGAAGGGGAAGGGGATGGTTGCCAATGGGAATCATTCCCAAACCTTCCGGTAAGCTGAACAAATGCACACAGTGTACGGACCCCAAGCCCGAACCACATTGCCGCAAATCAGCCGCAGACGAGTGGCGTTACTTGCTCATGGCTTGGCCCTGTGGTGCTTGACATGAACTTCCTGGACCTTTTGGATGCTGCTACTTCCCTACTTGCTCTAGCAATGGTGCAATGTTGTGCCTGTGCACGGGTGGACGCCATCAGCCCAATTTTGATTTGCCTTTTCGAGGACTTAGCCAGTGATTTCGCACAGCTTCCTCTGCAGAGTTTTGGTAGCCACCTCCATCAATCGTTACTTGAAATGATCCATTTGGCTCCCGTCCCTCATGCGAACTCCACGGAACATCCCCCCATGCTTATTCCACACAGATCTCCCGCAGCGCAGCCAAATTGGAGATCAGTCAGGGTCCAGTCCTATAGTTTTGAAGGGTCTTGTCACTCCCACTTAGCGACAGGCAGGTGAACGGGAGATTCCGCTGGCCTGTGTTGACCTTTGCGTTTTTTTGTGTTTTTTTTTGTTTGCTTTTTCTCCAAGATGCTTTTGAGAATATCGGCATCTGCTCCAGGGGCACAAGATCCCGAAGGCCCTTTGCCAGCCCAGATATGTGCTCCGCACATTGCTGTTTTGCCATCTTAAGTTACTCATGTTGCCTTGGTGACAGCTACCAATGGCCAAACAAACGTCGAATAAATGGGGCGGCATAACCATTGCCAAATCAACAAAATATTGAGCGCCAAGCTTGGCATTCCTGAAAAAGCTCACTAAGATCATGCTCACCCTATGATTCCTCAACCATTTTTCCACTAGGGGTTGTTCAGCCCCTATTTTGTTGCATTGACAAATCAGTTGGCCTTAGGGCTCCATTTTGGGTTGTCACTTTGTGCTTTTTGACCTTGCCACACAGCACTCCTTAAAAAAGAGACTCACTTCCATTGGGGCATCTTCCTGAAACTGTTATTTTGCGATTCTTGACCTTGCCACACAGCACCCCTCAAACACAAACTCACTTCCATCGGAGCGCAGTCCCAGAAAAGTTCACATTACAAGACACTTTTTTTTCCGCTCGCCGAAAGCGGGGCTGGGCTGATCCCATGGCGCCTCGCGCATCCGAGGCGTTACCTGGAAGAGCTCAGCTACGCCCTGAGGCCCCAGGAGCTGCAGCCGCAGGCCACGGGGGGGGAGGGGGCGAATCCGCGGGCTTGAGACCCCAAAGGGGCGCTGAGGGTATGAGCCACGAGAGGGAAAAACACATGACATGTAGTGGGAAATAAGATTTGTCGGTTTTTCCCGGAGTTTATGAGCCACGAGAGGGAGAGCCACACATGGGAGGACGCATACGAGAGGTTAACACCTGACATGCTTGTGGGAGAGAGGCGAACACATGACATGCTGTGGGACAATTTTGTGTTAGTTTTTCCCGGAGTTTATGAGCCACGAGAGGCTATATAACACGCATGGGACACAGGACATGCTTGTGGTAGGAAACATGTTTTGTTGTTGTTTTGGGTTGCTTGTCGACCAAGGGTCATAGAAGCAGCCACAAGGCACTGGCGTTCCTGATTGATGTGTGCCGAGTGGTGCCATGTTTGTCAGCTGCGTTCGGGCGCGCTGAGGGAGGGTACTTTGTTGCCACAGCTTTGTGGTGAGGCGATGCTCTCGGCGCTGGTTTGCGCATGCAGTTGGCATTCTCAAGTGTCAAGGGTCGCATTGGACTCTGGAACTGGGGGACTTCCCTTTTGCCGAACCACGATAGGAAAGATGGAAAGGAAAAGGAAATTGCGTTGATTGATTGTCCAGTGGAGATCCATGAGCGGGACTTTGCGTGAGGGAGACCTGGCGCATGGTGCATGGGACGCAGCCCTTAGAACAGCAATGCCCTCCGCTTTGAACAGAATTGGGGGAGGGGGCGTGGCTCGTGGACTTTTGTTTCTTCCGTTTTCCGATTTGAAGATTGGATAGATCCATGGACTGTGGAAGCTTCCAACCCCCCAGCCCTCTTCCGGGGCCTCTTTTGCATTCAAGATCAATAGCTCAGTTGCCCAAAGCCAACCTTTTGACCTTTTGGTTTTCCCATTTTGGTCAATTTTTAGTAGAGGTGCCAAAAGGTTAACCTTTTATTTCCAACTCCTTTGGGCAAGTGAGATAGGGTTCCAAGCCTCGCAATTTTTGGTCAAAAGCAAGAAATGTGCCATCTACCTGCACCTGGTTGGTGTCCCTCCCTCCTTCTCCAACACAGACGGCAAAAAAAGTCTCTCTTTTTTTCAGGGCGTTAAGACAGGGCTTTGGATCCTATGACAGCTCCCTCCCGCTTTTCGCCACAGGCACGAGAGATGTTCGTTCGGCAAGCACTCGCTCGGGGCGTGGCACGGCGCCCAGAGATCCGAGTAAACCTGCCCATGGGTTGACCAATTTTGGGAGGAGGGCTGGGGAGCAGAATGTTTGGTTTTCTGAAGGGCAGGCCAAAGGCAGACAAGCATTTGTTTCGAATGTGCCCCCAGCCCTGGAATGCGCTTTCTTGGAGGTGTTCGGTAGAAACTAGTTTTTAGGGAACACCAGGCTCCTTTCCCTTGGCGGGGATGGCTAGTGGTCCTTTAGCCTCTTTGTTCCCAGTTCGTGCACCGATGCAATTCTTCTTCGGATTCAGCATGCGTTTGTCTCTTTTAGAAGCGTTGGGCCAGGCAGTCTCGGTCCCGAGTGTGTGATGAGATACTCGGCGAATCGCACTGGGCACATTCCAGCACATCTTGGTGCGGGTACGGGTTTGTTCACGTGTCTTTCGTTTGGTCACCAAGGTTCAATTCTTGACTGCAGAAGAAATGAAGGAAAGGAAGTAAAGGAAGATTCTCAATATCGGTTTCGGGAATCGACTGCAAAGGGTACGTTTTTAGCAGAATTACAAGGTGTCTTTCCATCCCAAAATTGCTCCGAAAGGCCACACCAATCTACACGCCGTGTACCCAGCTAGTATATACAACAGCTGTAGCAGACAAGATCCGAAGGCGAGGGAAGACAGGAAGGAGTTGCAGTTTTGTGGCTATAGGACCCCTCCCCAGTTTCAAACTGAAATGCAAAAAAAAAGGTCCCCTAAAACAACAAAAACGGGTCCTTTAGTTTTCTTGCCGAAAGGGAGCAGCGTGGAACAGCTAAAAGAGCCCAAGAATGAAGCGAAATTCGTGAAACAGAGTCCCGCATTGGGCCAAAATGGTGGTGGTTGGCCCAGGTGGGTGAGGCAGTGCGCCTCATTGAGCCTGGGCCTTGGGCAGAGTGTCTGCATCCCTACGTGGAAGTGGGGGGAGCTGGCAGAATTCCAGTTTATGTCGTTTACTTGATTTGTTATACTTAATTTGGCGAATTAGAACATCTAGAAAATATGCGAATGTTTTCTGAGTATTCAAATTATTGCCAGAGGGGCGGGTGCTCTTATGGCATGTCCAGATTCATTTGTTTGCCTATTCAAATTGTCCTTCTTCTGCAAACCAATTGAAGAAGTAGACTACTTAGAACAGTGATAGAAGCATAGCCATGTGTTTTTGTAGTTGGTTTTGCTATTTTCAGTCGGGCGGGTGCCTTTTGGGCATAGTTTCCGTCATGAAATGCAGTTGCTAAGACAAATAGAGAGCATGCAGGCCAGCTTGTCTCTAGTTGTTCTCAGTATCGCCAAATTTTAAAGGGATGGGAGCCCCCGTTAAGGAATTCCAAGGACATGTTTCTGTATTACACAGGGTCACGCTTTTCCCCAGCTCACGCGTGTCCATGCAAAAGTGCTGCGCTTGCCGTGAAATCTGTACCCGACCTTGTGAGTGCTCCGAGACCGCGCCAAGACCGCCTCAGTCAGGCGTTGCAACCGAGGTAGTTTGCGCACGTGCTGACAATACGTTTTCGGCCCGCTGCAATTTTCCAGCTCTCGCATTTGCTGACTTCCCAGCTTTTTCGCACGCGTGGCATCCATTCTTCGAGATCACGTACGGGTGCACGCATTCTTAGAGGGAGCTAGCTCATTTAGTTCCAGTACCACGGAATTATATCTGTTTTACCTAAATAGGAGGCTCATGAACAAACGTATGCAATCATTCCAGGTCCAACGTTCGTTATGTAGCCTTTGCAGGCGCTCGCTAATGGGCCATTGCAAAGGCTAGGAATGTGTAGGCTGAGCTGAGGGGGGGGGGGGAATCGCGAGGCTTGAGCTGCAGAGCTGCTTCCATCAGTTGCGTTGCAGCACACCATGATTAGTTTGAACACGTTGGTTGGAACTAGATGCTTACCTGAGGTGCGTTTGCGTATCAACTTGCATGCACACAGAGATGCAGCCCGCAAAGCATCCCGACATCATTGAATTGCGGGATGCTTCGGGAGCAAAAGACAATTCAACTGGGAACAGAAATAATGGCAACCGCAGACCACTGCCGTCGAATCAAAAGTGAGTTTGTTGTTGTTTGGCTGAGACGATGCAAACAATGGCACCAAACACAATGCTCGCATCCATTTCGGTGAAAGCAAGCACGAAGCCTTTGACAGGTGGCACGGTCTGGTTGAACGGATTTGGAGATCACCCAACTATATCAGGAGGCATCAAACTCAAAGAGTTCAGTAGCTTAGAGAAATAGGTACTTTGTTGTATTGTTGCTCGCTTTGTCAATGTGTGAATGCTGTCCGTTGGTGCTTCAATACCTTTGACCCACAGAATGTACGTCTCTCCCAAGCAAGAATCACTGGGCCGCGATTCTTTGTGTCAGACGCAGGAACGCTTCTTCCGCAGTAGCAGCAGCAGCCACGAACTTCTTGGGCGACTTTGCTGCTCGGCCGGAGGTGTTTGTAAGACTAAAGCTCCGTATCCACCAAACACTTTTGGGCGAAATTTCCCTGTTCAATCAACCTGCGCAGCGAGTCGCACTTTTGGCGGGCAGGTGTATGATAAAAGGGTCCAGCATGTGGGTTCAACGCGGGGAGGTTGATCTACATTGTTTGTCTTTTTGCAATCCCAGCGGGAATTCCGCTAATCGTAGAGTAGCATGTTTCCTTTCACTATTCACAAAGACCTCCATGGAAAGATGTTAGCTCCATACCCATACATTCCTCAAATCACCTTTGAGTATTTGTGTTTCTCACATCTATAATGCATTCGCTGCAAGGTTCCGATTGATAAACATGTTGTTTTCACGGCCTGCCAAACATTGCAAAGCAGTTGTTTCCAAGAATCTAACGCACATCAATATGCGTTGCAGACAAACCTTCTTCCCGAGAAAGGATGGTTCGGAGTCTGCCTGATGTGAAATCTGAATACATCTTGATCATGTCCAACATGCACATACATGTATTCGCCGTGGTTTTGGACAAAAACCTAAAATCAGCCACGGAGTTGATTTTAAGCAAACGCCCGCGTTCGGCCATGGAATTGCTGGTTGCTTAGGCACCGCCACTTGGCAATTGCCATTTGGTTTGCAGTGTATGCCGGCAGAAACGGTCAAGAAGTGCTGCACACATCCGAGCGGGACGCACCTTGCGCGATATTCATTGTTTGTGCTTCTGAGTCCTGGTGATTTTTAGGGCGGCTCAGCCCGCATTCTGGACTTGGAGACCGTATTGACAGATTCATTTTGGCTACTCGAAAGCCCCATTCTTTGAATGATCGCTGGCTCCTTACATCATCTATCAGGACTTCTTACTTTCTTTCAACAATTGAATCCACAAGTCCTGCTTCCCACCCCCTCTTCCTTTGGATAGCCTTGTCAAGTAAGTTGCGTTTCTCAGCTTCTTGCAGATGTTTTTCATTTGGCCGAGTTATACAGTCCCACTTTTCACGCTGCGTCCTTTAGGTAGCGCAGGTCCAGCCTCCCTGCTCTGCGCCTCGGCCCGAGGCTTTCAACTCAGACATGGGCTCCAGAGAGGTCCTCAAGGCGTCCGATAGTGTCATTGCCGCCTGCTTCTTTCCGGATGCCAGTGATTGGGAACCCCAGATGAACAGACGACTCGCTTTTTCTGGGGGTTTCGCCCACAAAGTGCAGGAGGGACACCCCCCCGGGTTAGTCAACCAGGGGTTTATTTGTCCGGGATTGCTTTGGCCATGCAAGTCCAAACCAAACTGATGTTTTGGTTTACTAAAAACTAAAACATCAGTTTGGTTTGGACTTGCACGGCCAAAGCAATCGAATCTTGGGTTTATTAGTTTAATTTTGTGGTTCCTGGAACTGTTGGCGATATTTGAGGCACATGTTTTATTGCTGGGCGTTCCCGTGCTTTTGGGGTGACCACCGGGTTGCTGGCCTCGTGCACTGAGCTTCATAGGTTCTGCATATGCACGCTGGGAATGCTCATCACTGGAGGTGAAGCGCGAGTTGCATTCAACAGACAGCCTGCACTTTCTGAAACGTCCATTCCCATGCTCCTTCCTAACTGGGGCTCAGCAAGCCATATCAGAGGTGGACAAGCTGTTAGGGCCACAGCATGCGCAAGGCCCTCAAGACAAGCCAGCTGGTCGTCGCTATGGCCGATGCTTCCATCTTTCGTGGGCACCTGACTTGGCAGGTTTTTGACCGCATTGCCGACCGCTTCCAGCACTTGTTCTCCTCATCCTCAGACAGGGCCGCACCCTCGGGTAGGATCGAAGTTGCCCGTAAGTGTTAGCAAGCCCACTTTAGTGACTGTGACCGGCCATATGGGGGCCAGGTGTGAAAGACGCGTGTCAACCTTTGATCTGTGGTTTTGCACTCTGCGACAGGTGCTGTCAGGTAGAAAAGCTGGCTGTGCCAGCTGGCGACGCCCTTTGCGAAGGAGAAACCCACACCAAGGCGGCGGACGACAACCAAGGCAAAAGCGACATCCGAAGAAGCACTCCAAGGCAGCAACACCCCAAAGCGAATGCACAACACGGCAATAGTGCCCAAGCTTAACAGCTGCGAACGTCATCAGAAAGAGAATTCAACAAGGCCACAAGCAACATCCGATCAAGGAAAACGCACCAAGGCCGCGTCCATAGCATGACAAGCTACACAGACACACACGCACACACAAATACCCAAACCACCTCCAAAGAGGAAGAACCCACCGAGGCCGCAACCAACACAACGCCACTGATGCCAATTCCTCGCGCGCCTGGAAAACTGGCTGCTTGAGCTCGATTGCAACGAAAATATGTTGGACACGGTCTGGGGCAAACCATTTTGTGCCATCCAAATACTGCGTCACAACATTTTGTTTGCATAAACCTGCAAACACAAAAGTAGACTCCGACAAAGAGAAAGAGAGAGAGAGAGAGAGAGAGATCCAGACACGCAAACCAGACACAAGCGCAAACACATTAGCACACACACACAAGCACAAACACAACACACACACATACACACAAACGCGCAGATGGTTCTTTGTGCAAGGATTGATTTGCGGGTTGATCAACAGGTCCTTGCAAGGAGTTGTGTATCGGGTGACCATTGGTGCTGTTTTGCATCCCTCCGCGAAAGATCTGTTAAGGTGCTGGATCCAAAGTGGCCATCAGATCCGAGGTCACATTGATGATCTCGGAGGACTGGCTCTTGCAGGCTGCGAAGGGATCTGGAAGGGCAAACGAAGAAAGTCAGAGAACCAGAAACTTACCCTCCCACCAACTAACATGGAAGTGCAAAAAGGCTCTATCCAAGAGGAAAGTAGTCTTTCTACAGGGGTCTGTGCACTTCCATGTTAGCTGGTGGGAGGGTAGCCGTTGGATGTTTGATGTTTCCATGTTTGAAGAGAAGGGCACGACCTATGCTGAATGGTGAGTTAATGAGAGATTGGTCACTCTTCGAATTCCCTTTGTGCAGCTTTGCACTCTTTGCACGTTGACCGGGACCCAACAGATGTTTTGGATGGACCTGCAGAGGCCTTGACACAGCCGGGGCAGATGCTTCAGCAGTTTTTGGCCCAATCAACTTCTTTGTGCACAAGCGCATGCTTGTGTTAGATTGCCCATGCCGCCTTAGCTTTGGTACAACCTCTGCGCTGGCTTTCGTCAAGTTTAATTGACGTCACCCCGGATATGGCACCACACGTGGAGCTATGTGCCCCTGTCTAGTGTTACAAGCAGTTGGGTGGATTGTCACCACGCTTCTTTCATTTCCCTCACCAACTGGTAGGAGATGTTGGCTTTGAGTGAACCAAGCCCTCCGTTCTGGTCATTCCATGTCTGTGCGGTATAGCTTGCTGGAAATGCTACATGGCACCAAAGGTTCAAAAGTTGTTGTACCTTTCACGGGTCATGGGTAGGAGCAGGTTTCGGATTCAAAACCTATCACAAGTACAATGGACGCACGGCGAGCTGAGTTGTTGGAGCACATGGCTTTGCTATGGCAATTGCACTGCGATGGTTGCATGCAAGGCAAGGGGCGGGTCAAGGTTTGACCTAAATCCTGGTTTTGGCAGGGCGCAAAGCTCCAACGTAGATGTGGGTTCGACCGCATGCTGCGAGGATATGGATTACCCTGCAACTCATTTCACCACGCGCTCTAGTGAGAAGTAGGGGGTTCTCGACTCGCAGTGTTGCATCTAGTCCCGAGAGCGTGCGATGCCCACCTCTCAGGCAGCCATTCTTCTGTGTGTGAATATCGCAGCAACATGCCGGTGGCCCAGAATTGCGAGACTGCTCGCAAAAAAAACACAAATGAAGCAAGGTGAGCGCAGCAGCCACAGGACCACAAGGACGCAGGAAGAGTATGGAAAAGTTAGAGACTCGATCGGATCATGTTGGCCGTAGCTGCTCCATGTTTGTTGGATTCGGCCTAGGGGCCTTTGAAGCACCGCATCTAAAGACAGGATGGCCTCACTTTGCACCTGCGCTGAAAAGTTTGCCGGAGATATTGATGAATAGCGGGGCGAGTTGCTGCGTCTGCTTTGGAAGTCGTCGGGCCTTCCCGTCCAAGATTGCGGTGTTATGCAGGTAAGGAGCCCAAGTGTCCGCATTCGCGACCAGATGCGACCAGCTTTGTTTGCACAATGGAGCACCTTTGGTCCCAATCAAGTACCCTCCACCCTTTTCGCATGGAGCCTTCCGTGGAAATGGTCCCTTTAAACGGAAAGTGGTCCAAACCAGGACCGAGACCCCCCGGTTTGGGGTGTGGGGTGGGAACCGAAGCCATCAGCGCGTTGAGGCCCCGCAGGGCACATGAAGCTGGTGCGACTGGCCGGGATCCAAGAGGGGCGGGGGAGGGGCAAACGGTTTTGGAGCTCGAGCAGCTGTAAGGTGATTTTCCTGCAGGGGATTCCGTGTTGCGGTTTGTGAGTTGTGTATATGATGTGTATGTATATGTATGTATATGTATGTATATGTATGTATATGTATGTATATGTATGTATATGTATGTATATGTATGTATATGTATGTATATGTATGTGTATGTATGTGTATATGTTGTTAGCATGTCAACATACATGTGTATATATATATATATGTGTGTGTGTGTGTGTGTGTATTCATATGAATATGTACACATAGACGTTTGGACAGGATAATCAGCAATTTCGGGATCCTCGAAGACGAATTTTGGATTCTCAAGTTGTGATGTGCCCAGGCATCGCTTGCGCAACATGTTCCCTCTTGCTGGCCAACGTTAATTGAACATGCCTTAGAGTGAGTTTGAGTTGAAGGACACAGGGACATCAGGGAACCTTGGCCGGAACATGATCTTTTCGGTTTTCCTTCGGCCATGGAACTGCTGGTGGCAAACTCTGCTGGCCTTTCCTATGAGCCATATGAGCGCTCACTGAGCGCTCCAGGGTAATCCATACCTCGGGGCCATTGGGATGTGTGCTGCCGGTTGTCGCCATGCCGCCCGTTCCGCGCTCATTGTTTGGTCTTGGGCGGGTCGTGCGAGCAGTTTCGACAGACAATTGCATCGCCCTTCGGGAATTGTGGCCTTTGCAACGGAGTCCCTAGACTAGCATGTCCCTGCTGAACGGCATTGTTTGCAGTGCGGGTTCTTTGTCTCATTTGGTTTTACATATGCCTAGGTCCCCCAGTAGTGCCCTTTTACCCTTTGTTGGTTGGAAGGGTTCCCCTACTAAAATAGACTACACAAAAAAATCGGGTACCCTTCTTCTAACCTCTCTACTGGAGGACCTAGTGCACTGTAGGCTTTTCCTTAGCTGCCTCTAGGTGCAGCCGGTCTGCCTGAAGATTCTCCAGAGTCCTCAGGCGCGATTTCTCGGCTGGCTCGGACCTCGGGTTGGACAACGGGCTGCGCTCAATGGTTTGTTCTTTGGGGGCATTTTGCCTTCCGAGTAAGTGGCAACACAGCAGGGAGGGAGAGAAGAGATACAGTGAGGGGATGACAGACGGGGTGACAAAGTGACACATGGCTGGTTGTTTTCCATATCTCTCAATACTGATCATGTGGCCTGTGTCTTGTGTGTTGTGTTGTGTTGTGTTGTGTTGTGCTGTGCTGTGTTGTGTTGTGTCTCTCTG
>CAUJNA010003556.1:316598-423135 GCA_963377175.1 Effrenium voratum
CAGAGACAGTTTGTGTTTTCGGTGCGCCCCGCACGTGTCTTAGCAACCAATGTTCAAGTGGCTGTGACTTCTTTCGCATGGCCAATAAGCGCCAGGTGCCGGGTCTATGCAGAGGAACTGCTGAGAGACGGGAGGGCTTCGGCCCTAAGCGACGGGGCCGGAGCGGTCGGAGTGGAGGACGGATTCGTGTTCCAGGGGGGGACCTGGCTGAGACATGCATCAGAGTTGCAAGGGTTTGGTTGCACACACAACAGGCGCAGGCGGACAACACAGCGAACAGGCCCAATGACGCCCAAAGCCAGTCAAGCAAGGCAATCAATCTAAGGAGATGGCCTGCTTTGTGCGGGATGGTGCTGTTTGAAATTCACCTTTGAGAGACCTTTTTCCAGGAAACCCACGTCCATGTGAAACCTGTAGCCGCTTTGCCTGGGTATGCCTCAGAAAGACAGAAGTTGGGCCCGCTTGTCCCAGTTCTTTGGCTTCCGTTCCGCACTGAAAAATTATGAAGAGAAGAATTGCAATTTTCGGATGGCCGCAGCAGACGCTCTGGAGCTGATCCAGGCTGCCAGATTAGCGCGACGCAAGAAGGCTTCCTTTTTGGGTAGCAACTTTTGTCGGCTTGCCGTGGGTTTGGGACCCCAAATAGTGACTGGGTGACATTTTGAGGGGCGAAGTTTGGAGGTGGTTTCCCTCTAACCCACCATTTCGAGAAAAACTGAGCCAAAGGAACCCAACAAATCCACGAAGATCCTGCAACTCACCTTTCGGTGCTTCCATGTCATAACTTTGACAGGGCTCCTTAAAAGATACATTTTGCAGCCATTTTCAACATGGCTTTTCCTCACCAAAATAAGGGGAAACCACCATTGACAAGGCAATGCTCAGGTGTATAATGTGGATGTGGGTCAAAATTAAACCACAGGGGACCGCAGATCTTAGTCCATGTTTCTTCTTACCAGGGTTCCATGTAGGGTACCTATTTTTTGATCCACAGCCATGTAAGGATCCCTTGAATCGAGGGGAGCCTCGGAGTTCCGAGGCCATGCCCTTGCTGCTCCGAGCGGTGAATCCGCGTGCACCCCCGCCCCGGGCCGGGGCGCTTGGGCGCTTGGGCGCTTGGGCGCTTGGGCGCTTGGGCGCTGGGCGAACGCCGTGACCCGCCAAACTGTCATGGGATCCTTTTCGGAAGACTGGGGGGCATTGTTGTGACGGTTTCTGGGAGATATCGAAGTCAGCAAATGGGGTTGTTTCCCTTAAACCCGCCCCTTTGGGGGGTGAATTGATCCTGGTAAAATAATGAGGCCGGGAAAACGGCTTAAGCCCCAGCAAATGACCTGAGATCCATATTGGTGGCAATGGTCATCCAAGATGGGTGGGACAATAACACTCTCCCGGGAGCTTCGCTTTGGAGGAGACGGTCTTCAGATGGCTTCACGGTATGCGTGAAACGTCGTCCGCCCACGGTTCACCTCAAAATGTGACCACTTTCAGAGAAGAGCTGGACCCAGAACCAGGCAAAGGACCACCAAGGTTTGACAATCAGACTGTATCGCACTGACGTGTGCAACCTTGCTCTGGATATGATACGGTTGCGGCTTTGAGTCGAGACAAAGCGTGACCCACCGTGATTCTAATGGCTGCCTGGGTCCAAAGGTCGTTGAACCGCTGTCTTGGCAACTTGCAGGTCGAGACAGACTACGAGGGCCGGCGATTAGTTTTGGAGGCACCACCCGGCATGAAACGTGAAGCATGGGGCCGGGTTCACAAAAAAAGAGGTTTCAGGATGGGTCTAGGGCGCTTAGGGTCGGTTCTCACCGGTCTTTAAGTCATTCGTCTTGGGATGACTTGGCGTGTGGCTTGTTCGGGAATTGGGTAGGCTGGGCGTGTTGATTTGAGTGGCTTCGGTGTCCATTGCGGTCAGATTTGATTGGTTACACTTTTGTGTCAGCTTGTTTCAGGCTTGCTTGGTGTTGGGTTGGAGGCTGGTGTAGCGAGTTTATGCGTTTAAGTTTGGTTTGGACTTGTCCCAGTGTCAATGTAGGGCTGTTTTCCAGCACACGTTGGTTTGCTTTGATGCGCTTCGCTTTGAGTCTGAGTCCGGCAAGATATGTGCATTCATTCAGGCATGTAGATGTAGATCGGCTTTGCGATGCTTTGCGTTTGAGGCGTTGCCCGTAGTTTTAAGGTTGCTACATGTTATGCTTGAGGCCGGCTGAAGGGCAGAGAGGGTAGCAGGTGTGTGTGTGTGTGTGTGGGCGAATTGGAGAGGTTTGGGCATGTGTTGGGCTTCAAGCGGGATGAGGCGAGGTTCACGTCGCATTAGGGCAGCATGTTCTATTGGTTTGTTTTGGAGTGGCGTGGGTCATTTAGCTTTGCTGAGTGCTTGGTTGAGTAGTTTGCTAATCGACTTGCTTGGTTGCTTAGCTCCTTTAGTTGCTAAATGAAATACTTAGTTGCCTGGCGCAAGGATCCGGCGATTGCATTGTTTGGACGACGCCCAAAGATCTAGCCCGCTGGGCTGCCAGGACCGACACAAATCGCCCTTGATGGCGCGCGTCACAGACCCGTTTCAATTGCGAGGGGGGGGGGGTTCTTTTTGCTTGCTGCCGTGCTTGTTGCTTGAAGGGCTTGGATTCCTCAATCTCATGTTTCCTTCCAACATGCAAGAAAGAGATGAGTGATTCCACCTGAAAAAGAGCTCAGCCAGAACCACGCCTGGCTGAGAGTCGCCTGTTTTTGCTCGCAAGCTTTTTTGATTCACTGGGCCAGTCACTTGATGGGTGCGACCGTGCGCCGGGTGGGGCGTGTGATGCTTCCCCCTTCCCCCGCCTTGAGAGGCGCTCTGGTCTTTTGCGCGCTTCCGGCTTTGGCCTGCAGAGGAAGATGCAGATGCTCGGCTAGCCTTGGTTTGGGGTGATGTTCCGGACACGAATGGGGAAGCTAGAAGAACCCATGGGTTGTATTCTTGAAGCCGGAAGCCAAGAGGGAAAATAGCCATTAGAAGAGCTCAGCTCGTTTTGAGGGCTCTTTCTTTTTGGCGGCTGCCACAAGCAGAAAGTTGTCTACAGCCGCGTCGTTGTGCAAGGCCAGCCAGGGCGCATTCCCCCCCACCTCCCTGTGTGGTTTCTGCTAATGAGACGGCGCAACACCTTGCGACTTGCGACTTTGGATAAGTTCTCAGTGTGGATCGGCCTCGGATACTTGGACCATAAATCCGCGGACCCTTGAAAACGCGGCCCGTGCAATGTGAGAGCGATGAAACTCCAGAGAGAGAGAGAGAGAGAGAGAGACATAAAAGAGAGAGAGAGAGAGAGAGAAAGAGAGAGAGAGAGAGAGAGACAGAGAGACATAAAAGAGAGAGAGAGAGAGACAGAGAGACAGAGAGACATAGAGACAGAGAGACAGAGAGACAGAGAGAGGATGCGATCCCAGGGGATGATCGATAAATGTCTATGCATTTTTCTGAGGGTACGTATTCCAGAGATCTCAGGGAACGCCCAGCGCCAAACATAGAGCGAGATTTCCAAACACCTCACACTGAACTTCTGAGGATAGCCAGAAGTTCATCGAGAAGGCGACGGATACTTTGATACTTTAAACGTGTTAAAACGTGGCCACGATCCATTTGTGAAGTCTGGAATCAGACCCACCTCATTCGATGCGAGGAATTGCATGTGCCCTACCCAGTGAATCCATGTGCTGACAATTTTCAAATAGTCTAGCAAATTGACAATATTTCCGTATCCTCTCAGCCCGGAACATGGCGAATGCGGCGCACGCCTTGGCCCTTCAATCGGCATGCGGTCAAATTTGTTTGCAGGATGTTTCCGTTTCCGACGGGGAGGTCAACTGGCAGGTTTCATGTTGGCATGCCATAGGGTCCTTTTGACAGATGCCAGATGTGATCCCACCGTAAATGGCGATACAGCGCTAGAGCCATATTGCAAGAATAGTCGGTGGACATCTCTGCAACAATCATTGAAGATGAGAGGGTCTTGGAAGAGTACTTTCCTTTTAGGGAATTTTCCGTTGTCCACTTCCATGGTGGGAAGGGAAAGCTTCTACTCACGTCCACTTCAAGGGGTCGCTTAGCCAGGGCCTGCCGCTGGTGATGGAGGACCGCCACGTTGGTATCCGGTCAGCTGCAGTAGGCGCGAAGTGTCTCGATTTCTCTGCCGGGCATGGCGTGGCTGGTAAAACGATGGGCCACAACCTCAAATAAGCCGGGCAAGCCACAAGTTTTGGTATGTTTGATCTCCAAACAATGTTCATGTAGCTGAAGGGGAAACCCAGTCCCCTGTCGATGGCGAGTCTCGCTGGGAGTCGCGAGCTGTTCTCTGGGATCTCGGAATAATATATTCGATACACACGGCCTGGCGGTGAACATTCATGAAAGCCCCCACCTTTGCGGCTTCTACGCGGGAGCTGTGGCACTTCTGTGAGTAAGAACCGTGTTGCCCTGCACTTCAGGATGATATTCAACACAGGGGAAGTATAATAGTAGACTGGCTTCTCTCGCACGAAAAAGAGCACAGCATGGCACCGCCACGGCGGCTCCCCAATCAAGAAATAGCTGCCGGAGGTGGGCAAGGGCACCACTCCCGCCCAAGAGCCATGATAAGGCAGTGGGCCACCACCCGCTTCCTGTAACTATTTCGATCTTTGGGAATGGGACAGCTGACCTGAAATGGGGACATGCTCTTCCCCCAATAACTCGTTGCGCTTTGTGAGGCATCTATGCGCAGCTCCACTGGGTCAGGGTGCTGGAAATGCTGGCAGCTGGGGCCCTGGAAGTCTGGATGGGCCTGGCGGCCTTGGACTTTTTGGACCCTACCTTGGACCTTTTTTTGGTTGGTGCGGGTGTGTGGGGGGTGGGGGTCGGGATGCTTCATGATCAATTTGCGTCCATACCAAGTGCTGTGCTCTAATTGTGTTCATCCGCGGCGGGGCGGGGGGGGGGGGCGGGATGAATGTTGTGTGAGTGATTTGTTGCAATGGCAAGGGCTATGATTTTGTGTTTTTCGGGCAATCAGCTTCAGTCATAGCCACGAAGCTGAGCACATGAACAAAAAAATATAACTGTAGATATATATATATATATATGTGTGTGTGTGTGTCTGTACACATGTTGACATATACACGACATGTATAATGTACATGACATGTATACAGACATACCTATTTATTTTGTTTATTTTTAATTTATTTATTTATATGTATATATATATAGAAAACTATGTATACATCGATACGGATGTACATGCATGTCCGTGGTTGCATGTCGGCATTGCATATTTTGCAGGGCAGGTTCCCCAAGTACTCCAAGTGGTGCCTGTGCCGTCGTCCGAGGTGGGGAAGAGGCTTGAGGCCGAAGGCTTCCTCCCTCCCGGGCTCGGAGCTGAGACGCTCAGGAAATGTGTTCAAAGTCCCCCGACTTTTTTTGAGGGAGAGAGATTTATCCTTGCTGTTTTTTTTTTTGGTGTGTTTTTCTCTTTTGTTTTTTCCTTTTCAAAGGGGAGAGATGCTTCAACATAAACCAACCGATCAAAAAACTGCAGGCATGTGTTTTTTTTCTCTTTTTCTTAAGGGGGAGACGTGCTTCAACAAAAGCCAACCAAAAAGGAGGCTGTTGTCCCATGGTCGCTAGATGGGAAGATGTGCAGCGAAGCCAAAACAACCGGCTCGAAGGGAAGCTCGCTTTGTGGGATTGGACACTTTTCGTTGGGCTCGTCAGGTTTCAGTAATACAAAATCGGAGAGCCAATGGAGGGGGGACGCAAAGCAAGCTTTTCTCTCAGACGTTCTGCCCTTCAAGTTTGCTCCTTGCACCAAACTGCACCTCATGCTTGCGACACGGGCAGGGTTGGGCCCGAGTAGCCCTCGAATTCACGGAGCCATTTTTTGTTTGGAGTTGCTCGCATAATCACTCTCATTTTGTAGCCTTCTTTGCCGAGCCCCAATTCTACACCATTCTACACCAGCGAGCTGGCGAAGCCCGTTGGCGGAAGTTTCAAAAAATGCAAGAACTAGTTTGGTGCACGCTTCTTCTCCCCTTCCCCCCCCCTTCTCCCCTTCTCCCCTTCTCCCCTTCTCCCCTTCTCCCCTTCTCCCCTTCTCCCCTTCTCCCCTTCTCCCCTTCTCCCCTTCTCCCCTTCTCCCCTTCTCCCCTTCTCCCCTTCTCCCCTTCTCCCCTTCTCCCCTTCTCCCCTTCTCTCTTTCTGTGTCTTTTGTCACTTTCTCTTCTGCTTTTTGTCTTTCCTTCTCCTTGTTCGTTTCTTTCTCTTTTTTTTTCTTTTCCCTTTCTCTTTTACTTTGTTATTCTTCTCTTTTGCTTTATCCTCTCTTTCCCTTTCTCTTCCTGTTTCTCCTTCCTCTTTCCTCGTTCTCTTTCTCTTTTTCTTCTTGCTTCTTGTTCTTCTGTTCCTTCTTTTCTCTTTTCTGCCTTCCTTCCTTTTTTCGTTGTTGTTTACTTTCGCTTTCTCTTTCTCTTGTGCGCCCGTCACGAAGTCCGCTTCAGTTCGATTTTGCTTTTGTCACACAGACACACTCTTTTCCATATGTGTCCGCGACTCGGGCATCCAACTTTCCGGGGAGAAGCAAGCCTTTCTCGAAGCCGCAAACGTTCCTGGCATGTTTGGTCCACTTAGGTTCTGGAGGCACCGTATTGCCTCTCAGCTCTTCCCTTTCTTGACCTGAGGGCTCTCATCTCAGTCTGCGAATGTCTGGGCGAGCCTGCGTCATTGAAGGCGGTTTGCTTGTTTTTTGGGGGGCTGCCAGGAGAAACATACCAATGGCGCACTTCTTCATCCAAGTGTTTGATTTGTGAGTTTGTTGAAAAGTGTTGAAAACCGTTGCCGCGGGCATCGCTCAGTCATGATGACACTTGATCAGAATGCCGTCAGATTTGCACTGGCTTTGGCGACTGACGCGTGGAGAGTCAGCCCGTGATGGATACGAACCGGAAGGATACCCTTTGCCCACGTGTCGATCGCATGAGCCTTTTGCCCGTAGTCTTTTCTCTCTGCATTTAGCAGTTGGGTGCCCAAATGGTACTCCGGAAGTGCACCGCTTTTTGGAAGATACCAGCAGCTCAGCAAGAACAAGGAGGAGGTGACAAATCTTAGGCCCACATCCGCCAGGCTGCTCAGGTGCAGCAGGTGGTCAAAGCTGAAAGTCCTTGTCGTTTTCCAACTCTGCGGTGGCTTGTCAAGCTCCAGGATGGTCGCGCGTACCACGTGATGGCCATGGATGGCGGAATGGCATAGAGCGGCATACGCGGCATACGCGGCATACGCGCGGAGTGCCGTGTGTCAATTCTAGTGGCCCTCCCAAAGATGTTTTCTCACAGGTCGTTGAGGCGATGGTTTCGGCGCCAGTCCGCGCCGACGTAGCTCAGTGGCCTCAAGGGATCCGAAGAGCGAACCTCGTGTTGGCGAAGTGTGAGGCAGGGCTACCTATATTCCCCTTTTAACACATCACACTCACCTTTCAGGGGCCCAAAAGGCGATGTTTTAAACCAAAAAGGGAAATATAGGGACCCCTGTGATGTGAGATACCTTTTTTGGGGTTTCCAAAACTGAGCTTGGCTCCAGCCACTGAGCATCCCAGCTGTGTTCCGAACTGGCGCGCGAACGAACGCGACCAAAGTGACGCAACAAAAGCAGGGAGTTCGGGAGGAGAGAGTCCGGGAGTCCGGTTGCGCCGGAAATTTGGCGGAGCTTTCCCAGTGTCCAAAAGAACAACTGAGTTGTAGCTTAGTGCTGTGCATAGTTTTTGGACCGGGGCTGGGCAGCTATCTTCAACTCGTGGTTGGGCTTGAATGCGGGAAGGGCCGCTAGCTCATGCGGCGTTCAGACACTGGCATGCAGCCGTTTGGTGTTCGAACTATGTGTATGCCAGACGTTATGCCCCGGCTTTCACTGCTCTTTGAAAACTCTCGAGCTCGGATTCCGTAGGTGAGGAATCCGCGGACACCCAACATGTCCCTGGAAGATGTAGCCCGAGAGTGTCAGATATTTGCTCACATGTCCCACTCAACTTGCTTCTCACAAACGCAATGGAGCAGTGTGACCAAATGCCCTTGTGAACTGGCCGGCCTCCCAAAGAAGGTTGGAGAATTCCCCACGCCCTGTCAATTCTACGGAGTTGGCGTCACCCAAACTGCAAACCACGTTACGGCCAGCGGCGTTGGCCCGGTGTGCAGCGGTTTTTTTGGCTGGACATCGGACCAGGCGAGGATGAGCAAATCCATAGAATATGAAAGGATCTTTGCCCCTTCAGTGAAGATTCAGTCAGTGAGTTCCCGCCATACTTTTGCTTCTGAGAGCCTGCCCGAAGCTTGTACTCCCTTGACCTTCATGGTTTCATTTGCGGGCACGTATGCAAAGCTTGCCCCAAAAGGGCCTGATCAGTGTACGAAACTGGGCCGCAGAACTCAATGAAGCCCCATTTCGGCCCGAAATGGCCGTGCAGCCCCTTGACGTGGAAAGGACGCCTGTTTTCAGCAAGCTTTCCAGAGTCAAAGGAAACACATGCTCACTTGGCGCCAGGAAACCAAACCAGCCCCCTTCGGAAGCTACCCAAGTATAAGTTGTAGAGAAACCATGCATAAGCTATGCATTAGCAGATCAGTCAGACATTGGTTGGCCTATTGCGTTCCATTTGCTTTCCTGGGATGAGCTCAGAAGGTGATTTGCTTGAGAATCCCTCATGTCAAATGTGGGACTTTATGGAATTCTTACGTAAACACATGGCAGATTCACTTTCGCATCGCTGATGTGCGAAAGCCAGCGGCAGCGCTTGGAAGGAGCTTCTTCATGGCCGCCGCTGGCTTAGGGCTTTTTGGGGTCACCGCTCCCAAAAAAGCAAAGCTTAGCTGAAAGCCCCCCTTTGCAGATACTAGCACTCACTTGTACAAAGCCGTCCCCTTAACCTTTTGGTTTCCCCATGTTGGTCGATTTTTCCAACATGGCCCCAAAAGGTTCACCTTTTACTTCCAGCTCCTTTGGGCAGCTGAGGATATGTTTGAGTTTGGGGTTAGGTGCAGAGGGGAACCGAGAAAAGGAAGCGGTGCCTTTCAGTGAAGACTGGGAAGGCGTGAACAGTGGCACTTCAGAAGGCGAGTCCCATAACCCTCAGCTGCACTTGTGGACTCATGGACCCGGGATAAGGCCCTACCCGGGATGACTAGGAGGGACTCACGATGCAGAATTCAACCGAGCTTTACCATGTTTCTTTTCCTTTTTTTTTTTTTGGGGGGGGGGGGCGGGGAGAGCGCGGACCCTCCATGTGTACAACCCCTCTGTCAGGGGTCCCGTTCTTCCCTGAACCAACAAAACCCTCGAGCGTCAGGCATGCCCATCCATCAATCGGAAGCCTGAAAAACGGCTGTGCAGCCCCCTAACACGACCGTAAGCTGGGATCTGCAAGTACCAGCCTCATTCCAGTTTAATATTGGGGGCATGTGGATTTGGCAGAAATCAGAGAGAAATAGAGTGCATTCGTTCATCATGTGGGATTAGACAGCCAGAAGGACTCGCACTAGGGGAACCATGACTCGCCATGGCCCACAGCAGTGTTGCCCCCTGGCTGATTTTTTTCTTTGACGGTACCTCTTCTGTTGATTGATTTCTTTGGCAAAGGGAAATCAAGCGACCCATGGAGGCTCCACTTGGATCTAAGGGCTCGTTGCATGAAGTGTCCAGGAGCTTTGCAACGGCTGCGCGACGCTTGCACAAGGTGCCGCGGTTGCAGCTGGGTGGCTGTTTTGCGGCATGCAGGTTGCATTCTTGCGCGATCGGGGGTTGATGCGTAGTTTGGCTGCCAAGTTTCGAGTACTGTAATCATTGGGCCCCAGTTCAGATGCATGCGGATGTTTGCAGATGCTCGTCATGACTACGTGCTGCTCCAGGGATCTACTTGCAGATGTGTTTTTTTCTTTTCTAAATATCATGTTGTCGCCAGCCACACCCGGGGCCGCGTACCAACAGCTGTCTCTTATTCAACCGTTTCTAGGGGCTATCAAAGTCAGAGACTGGGGTGGTTTCCCTTCAACCCACCATTTGGGTGTGATTTTGATACTGGTATAATGGTGCCAGTTGCCTCCAGCTGGCTCAAGATGCATCTTGGCTTGGCCATCGCCCCTCGCGTTTCCCGGCCGCTTTCCACGAGCTCAGCCCCTTCGCCTGCGGCTGCGGCCGCTGTTGCCCCACGCCTGGCCGCCACCGCGTCGGGGACGGCCGCGCTGGCGGCGGGGGCAGGCGCGGCCCGCGGCGCGCGCGGCCGCCGCACAAAGACGGCCCGGCGCGCCGTGATGGGCGCAATCTTCGGGCGAGAGGCAGGGTGGGCCGCCTGTTGCGGCAGACGCAGTGATGATACTGTAGGTGCGGGATCCCCAAAATTTTCCGCGTCAAGGGCATTCATTCGGGTGGAATAGGGGCTGTAAAACGAAGGCGACCCTTCAAAACGAAGCCTCCTGAGATATTCCATGTTTGCACCTTCTGTTTTGGAGATAGCTCATGTGGAAAAAATCACAAATTGCACAGCCTTGGAGCGCTGTAGTTTTGAGGCGCAAACTCTTTTTCCTGGGCAGGACTACTTCGAGGAGAAAACGGTGGCCTGGCATCACGTTGGGCGTTGTTCGAAGACGGCATGAGTACTTCCGAGTAGTCTACGGTTTACGATTGCTGCAAAAACCAACGTGGTTTCCCCTCCTGCTAGGTCTTTGCAAACGTATATTTCCTTTGTTGCCGTTTCCTTCTGGTTGCTCTCGCATTTTTCATTCAAACGAAGCATCGTGAAAACCGAAGATGGAGCAATGGCGAGCGCAAAAAGCACCAAACGCCACAAATTAGCACAAGAACTTTGAAGCAGCTCCCACATGCTGCCCAAGAAGGGAACAGAGCAAAAGCAAAGTTGCTGTACAGGAGGCAATGCTTACTACTCCCCGCGAACAGCAGGCTCGAGCGTTTGCTTGCTTTCTGGGCCGATTTGAGGTGTTTCTTTCTTTCTCGAATCTAACCTGCGGGGGACTTGAGTTCAGACTTGAGGCCAGGTATGCGATTCCCTGCCACGGGTGGCCTTTTGCGCGGCTTTGGCTGTTCTTGCGCAACTCTTGCGAAGTGTTCCGAGCAAAGCCCACTCCTGTAAAGTTCATAGGTCCTGCCTGTGTGACTCTAGCTCTCCTGCGCTCATTCCCTGCGCAACAGCGAACAACCTCTTTCTCCAGAGGAACCACATTCGAGCCGTGTCCATTGGCCCGAGATGGCCAAGATGCACCCGCCCCAGCCCAGAGGTATAACCACAAACCTCAAAATATGCAGAGTTTAGGCCTGTTGCCCACACAGACAGGACAACGCGTGCTTATCCCATGAGTGGCATAGAAGCTCCTCCCCGATGTTCATGAATCAATAAGTGCACACAAATACAACTTGCCACTCGATCAGTCGGAATTAGACAGGCCGTTACGAAAGAAGCAAGAACCACTCGGACCGTGCTATGGATCCACAGGCTAGGAACTAGTACTGTGGTGCTCTTGTAGGGCAGATGTTTTTTTTTTTGGGGGGGGGGGTGTTCCAGTTTTCCTTGGAGAAATGCTCACATGGACCGGAAAAGTGGCTGGGATCAGTTCATCGGAAACTTCCGGGGGATGTCTCGAGGTTTGGATCACCGGTGCCTCCGGGGGCTTCGGGGAGGCGCTCGCTGTGGCGCTCTGCAGCAAGGTGCAGGGCCTGGTCTTGAGCGCCCGGCGCAAGGACGGGAAGTCCAAACGGCTGTGGTCAAAACCGTTTTGGGATCCCATTTTGGGGCCACCCCATTTAGAACCTGTTTTAGTGGGGATTGGGATGTTCACTGGGGGTACGGGCTTTTGACCCATGGCCATATGGCTCATGGCGGGAAAGCCACGGAAGGCCGCAAGACGGTCTGACTCACACGGGCCCTTCTTTCAGAGTGCATTGTACGGCGTGGGGTTGCACGGGTTAACGGGGGAAGCTCTAGGACAAGAAGCTTTGGGGCGCTCATGGAGGGGTGTGGCAATCATCAAAGCAAGCCGAACCTACTTGCTTACCATCGGAACACGCGGGTCAGTATCCTGTCAAGGCTGGACAGGTCTTGAAGACAGGACGCACAGCAATCCTGCGTACGGTATGCTTTATCGGCCTGTTGCCATGTCTTGCACATCACTTCAAACCGCACCCGGAAGAGAGGAACGGGGGATGAACTCCATATTTGTGAGCAATATTTGCACTATGGACAGCTGATGTCACTTGATGCTGTTGAGAAGTCAGATATCACTTGAGATGTGCTTGTTCGAAAAGATTGGCGAGAAATCAAAGGTGCCCCTGTTCCCCCGAAATTCCGAAATTGCTTTTGTAGCAGATCGGCTCGCCTGCAGCCATCGCAAGGAGGCTTTGGAGCGGGTGAAGGAGAGGTGCCGAGAAATCTCCCCAACCGTTTCGGCCACCTGGCGCAAAGACAGTTGCATGGACCTCCCAGCATCAACCACCCAAATCTCACTGTCCTCTTGGCTTTGCCTATGATCCGTGTGGTTCCTGTACTCCATGTCTTTTGGCTTTGCCTACGATTGGTGTGGTTCCTGTACTCCACTATCCTAGTAGATTTGCCTGCGATCGGTGTGGTTCCTGTGGACCATGGGTCCGTCCGTGTTTTCCCATGGCCGAGGTGGAGGTTCTGCCCCTGGACCTTTCGGACTTGGGCAGCCTGCCGGAAGCCGCGAAGGCCGCCAAGGCCTTCTTCGGCGCCTCGGCGGCGGGAGCGAGCTCGGCGCGGGGGTCTGATTGGGAAGATCCCGTCACCAGGTTTTTGGTTGACCTCATATTAGTCAAGCCCAGTTGATTCGGTGTGTTCCTAGGTTTAGCGGGGAATCGCTTTTGGAGGAGAACGCCCTCCGTATGAATAAACTGGGCTTGATTAGTTTGGGGTCAACATTCATTGTGACTCAACTGTGGCCTCCCCAGAGAATCGCAGTAATTGCTTGGAGAGGTCCTTTTTTTCTCTTTTGTTTCTTTCTTTTTTTTTCTTCTCCAAATTACTGCCAGATGTCGAAGGGTGGTTTTCAGCTGAGCAGCTGCCGTCCCGTGATTACCTGGTCCAACGGGCCCCCAACTGCTTGGCAGGTGATGGCATGTGCCGGTAGCAATTCTGTTTGCACTGCGGGCGGCATTGTTTGCAGGGATGTATGGCAGAATGTTTGCAGGCTGCTTGTTTGGTTGATTGTTTGGATTTTGTTGGTTGGTTTATTGTTCTGGTCTGTTTGTTCTTTATTTTGTTTGTGCGTTTGTTTGTTTGTGTGATTGTGTGTTTGGTTGGCTGGCTTGCTGGCTGGCTGTCTGTCTGGCTGGCTAGCTGGCTGGCTGGCTGGCTGGTTGGTTGGTTTGTTGGTTGGTTGGTTTTGGTTGGTTAGGTCTGTTTGCTTTGTACTGTATGTGTGTATGTGTGTATGCTTGTTTGTTTGTTTGTTTGTTTGTTTGTTTGTTTCTTGGCTTGTTTGATTTTTCTTTTGTTTTAATGGTTGGTGGGTTGGTGTGTTGGTTTGGTAATGTTTGGTAATGTTTGGTAATGTTTGGTATGTTTGTTTGTTTGTTTGTTTGTTGATTGGCTGGCTGGTTTGTTGGTTTGTTTGTGTGTTTGTTTGTTTGTTTGGTTATGTTTGGTTGGTTGGTTGGTTGGTTGGTTCTTGTTCTGGTCTGTTTGTTCTTTTGATTGGTCGTTTGTTTGGTTGGTTGGGTGGGTGGGTGGGTTGGTTCGGTTTGGTTTGGTTTGGTTCGGTTTGGTTGGTTCGGTTTTGTTTGGTTGTTTGGGTTGGTTGGTTGGTTGCTTGCTTGCTTGGTTGGTTGGTTGGTCCCAACCCACCCACCCGCCCGCCCGCCCACCCACCCAACCAACCAACCAACCAACCAACCAACGAGAAGCCTTGATCCCGCCCGAGGCAAGATCGACATCCTTGTCAACAACGGGGGCGTGGGCTTCCGAGGCCTCGGGGAGGAGACGTCCATTGAGATTGATCAGCAGGTCATGCTGCTGGGCAAGGAATCTCGTGGGCTGTACCCAGCATTGCTCGGCCTCCCCCGTTTTTGGGGGGTTTGACGCCGGAGCCGCATCAGTGAGTTTAGTGGTGGTTTCCCATTTGCCCTCTACCAAGAATCGGGGGTTCAAATCCAGATCCAAACCACCAAGATTTGAGTTGGGGCTAATATGTCCGACATCCCTCCAAATAGTCGTTTAGAGGAGACCAGGCAGGCGGATTGCTGTTCACGATGAGAGGAAAATCGATCGCTGAGTCAGAAAAAAACAGCTTTCACATCAGGCGTTTTTTCCACCAGTTTGGGCGCGTGCATCATCCAGCGACATGCTCAGAGAGAGATGCAGTCCGGTGAGTTTTATGGAAAGCTTGGTGTCATCGGGAGGCTTGTTACAACTGAACCCTTGATAGCCACATGTGCTGTTCTTCACCGCGGGTTCTCACGGACGTTTTTTTCGGGTCTCTTACAGCGTAAGCTGATCCTCCTGCTGATAAATACTCTGCAGATGGGCAAGCTTGACGGGTGTCCATGTTGAGTCATTGTCCGTAAAGGTGTTTTGTTTCATTTTCCGAGTTCCTCGTAAAACTGCTCCCAGAAAAAACACATGAAAAATAAATGAATCAACAAAAACAATCCCTGAGTTGTTTTTAGTCTTCCCAGCACTCCGCCAGGCCCGCGCCACCCCGTCCCCCTTTGAAGTCGCCGAAATCTGAGGAACGTGGACTACTTCAGCGGCGTGGTGCTCACCAAGGCTTTGTTGCCAGATTGGCTCCAGCAGCAGCGGGGCCACGTGGTGCAGGCGACGGTGGGGTTTCGGGCCTTCGGCCCGACCTTTTGCTTCATGTTTGGCTGGCGATGGGAAGCTACGCCACGGGGAACAACTACTCTTCGGGGGGTCCTTGTTTTCTGTCACAAATGGCCCCTATTGGGCTGCAATGGGCAGAGGACTGCTCTGGCAGGGTTCATTTGTGGCCATTCAACATGCCTCACATAGTGAATGTCAGTTTGATGGGTGGCGTTGGTTTCAGTTTGGTTTGAGTTTGGTTCTAATCATCTACCACACCAGTCTCGCGCCCAAAAAACCGTGAGCCGATGCTGGGCCGTGGTGGGCCTTCCGCCTAGCTGCGGGCATATCAAGCGGCCTCATGATGTCAGTTGTCCGAAGCCAAATTTCCATCATGTCGGTTTCCGACTGTTGGCCCAGGCATTAGTCGTGATGGTTCTCAAGGGTTATCCTGCATTTCCGGATCTTCAGACAAGTACAGCCGGGTGCCTGCTCCGCCTAGCGCGCATGTCACGTCGAGCCTTTCGAATGGCCTCAGTTTGACAAACGAACAGTGCAGCTGCTCAGCTCAATGAACTATCACACCATCGTCATTGCCAGATATTCTATAAATACCTATTCTAAACAAAACGCAATAAATGACATCCGAACAACCAAATGATCTATTCATTTAAGACATAGAATAAACATCAATAAATGAATATATTTGTTTCGACTTGCCCGGTGTACAGGCCAGACTTGTCTAAGTTGCTTGTCCTTTTCGCGTTTCCTTCTTGCATCGTGTGCCCTAGCTGTTTGAACGTTGCCAATTGTTCGTCAGGGTTCCTGATGGGGGTTGGTTAAATTTTGTTTAGAGAAGGGGGCATCAGGCTTCTTCAGGCTCCGTTTTACTCCGGATGGTTCTGCATGTGGCCATGGGTCAAAATCCCGTCCCCCCAGTGAACATAACATCCCAATCCCCAGAAAAAAATCGGTTCTACACTGGGTGGTGAATTCACCTACCAACCAAAACGGGATCCCAAAACGGTTTTGACCACCACAGCCATGTTCGGTCTCCCTTAAATAGACTAAGACTTGTGGTGCACCCCAAAATGGTACCATTGGTTTTGACCCACAGCCATGTTCGGTCTCCCTTTCGCTGCCTGATCTTTCCCCGCAGGTTTCATCGGTGCAGGGCTTCTTTGGCCTGCCGGGCCGCACCGCTTACGCCGCCGCCAAGCATGCGGCGGTGGGCTTTTACGACTCTCTGCGGGCAGAGGTCGGCGACCGGGGCGTCAGCGTCACCGGGCAACTGGTTTTGCCCTGCCATCGTCGTTTTTTTGGGTGGTTGTCCTTTTTCTGAGTGAATGGTGGCGTTTTGCCGGACGAATCCTTTGGTATGTTGGTATGGGCTTCCCCCACAATCTGTGCCCCCCCCCCCGCCACGCTACCCCAAATTTTTGCAACGTGTCTCCATCCTTTTGTGGATAGCGTGCTCCTTTCTAACAACCCCACAAAACGCGGATGTCTCTTTTTCAGCTTTGCTATTGTAAGGTTACTACCATTTGCCCGGGCTACATCGCCACCGGCCACAGCCAGAACGCCGTGAAGGGCGAGGGGGTGAAATACCCCGAAGGCCTCTTTGTCTTTGCTTGCGCCCAAAAGCGCAAGCCGAGGGTATTGGGCATTTGGGCATGTTGGGCGGAAATAGATGGCACAGCTGTTTGTAGCTGTTGGAGGTGGAGTTGGCAAATGAGCATTGGCGAAATGGAACTGGCGACACCCAGCGAGACACTGCCTGCTTGGCTTGGTCATAACGAGTGCGCTGTTCTTCTTGCAGAAGGCACACGTTACGTGATTTCTGTCAAGGACTTAGTCTACTGACCCGATATTTTGTTGGAATTCATTTATCTTAAATGTGGAGGGTGTCATGTTTGGGGTTGGGAGTGTTGGGTCATGGTTTGGTGGGTTGGGATTGAAGCTCTGTTTGGGACTGGGGGGTAGGGGGTTGTGATTTGCGAGCATTTGGACATGAGTTGAGTTTGGGTTGGAAATGGTTGGAAACTTGGTGGTTGGTTTGACTTCTAGTGGGGGGCTTGTTGGCTGTCCATCAGTCCGTTAGTCCACCATCTTCAAGTTGAAGTCAAAAAACGGCGACCTCACCGTGAGTTGCTGAGAGCTGAACGACTGCTCCCCGACGTTTTCAAAACGGAGCTAGGCCAAAAGGCCAGACGTATTCTCTGGCAAGGTCACACCAGCAAGGGTGTGGCGCCGGAGGTCTTGGCGCCGCAGGACGGGTGTTCTATAACGGAGCAAGCTGCAGAGAAACAAGATAATATATATATATATATATATTGAACAAAGGAAACAAAAGAAAGAGAAAACACGAAAAAGCACAGCCTTCTGCAAATCGGTCTGGAAAAAATCGGGCAACAATCAGCCATGTTTAGTCAAACATTGGGGTTCGAGCTAGGTGCTTGAGTTAAGTTGCGGTGTAGCAAGCTGTTTGCTTGGGCCTTAGTCTGGGTTGTATTGCGAAGCCAGGCTCGGCAAAGATGGGTATACAGCAACGCAGTTGCGGGGTCTCTGCACGGAAGGCCCGTGGCTTGAGGAGAGACACAGCCGATTGCGCCCGGCAATTGTGTTTCAATCAGCTGGTTCCCTATGCCAATGTGCGGGGAGGGGAGACAGTGGTTGTTTCAGGCCATCGTGCATGGCTTCATGGTTCTGCAAATTTTATAGCCGGCTCACCTAAGGTTTGGAACTGTAGAGTTCCCAGGTGCTCCAAACAAGCGAATCCAAGCCGCAGGTGCTGCGAACCATTGCCCGGCGACTGCCCGAGATGGTTCCTGCGGCCCTGGATGCCCGCCTCGCACGGCTCCTGCGAAGCCTTTGCCCCACTCTGCTCTTTCGCATCATGCGCCGGCGCGCCCGCAAAGAGGCGACGTGGACCATGGGCCATGGGCAAAAATGTGGGCGAGGACTTCTTGGCGTTGGTGGGATGTGGCCATGGGTCAACATCCCGTACTTTCAGTGAACATCCCAATCCCCACTTAAATCGGGTGGTGAATTCACCTACCCCAAAATGGTACCATTGGTTTTGACAACCACGGCCATCTCAATGTGTTTGGGCTTCGTCAAATCTTGTGCGGAGATGATGCTCACATGAGCATGCCGGTTCCGCTGTCAAGACGCCCCTGATGCTGGCTGAGCTTGTGTTTACGTTGTTTCAGTCAAATGTAGAAATGCGCTTGCAATCTGTTGCCAGGATATGGTATGACGGCATGACTTGGTTACCAGAGCCAACCGTTTGATCGTTTGTTTTTTCCAGTTTTAAGTTTTAACATGGTTTGACTTGTTTATGTCTACGCCCCGGAAACAGGCGTGGCGTTTCATGGTTTTTCGTTTGCCCGCCAAGCGCATGGATTTCCATCTCTAAATGGCTCTTGATGAAACCTGGTCAACTCCATAGACCTGGTGAACTTGCAGCCGCGATGTTTAAGCAAGCGGACTTTCACCGAGCCACAAAACGTGGGTTTTTGCACACGCGGGTGTACGACGGAAAGCCTGGGCGGGTGTGCTTACTATGTGTGAGGCATGTGACACAGGTGTACAACGGAGAGCGTGGGCGTGTGTGCTTTCCGTCTGCCAGGCATGTACACAGGCGTGCGACGGAGAGCGTGGGCGGGTCGGAGCGCATGCTGGCACATGGTAAGCACGCCCTTCCTGCTCTCCGTCGCACGCCTGAGCACACGGCAAGCACACCCGGCTATGCTCTCCATCGTACACCTGCGTACATGCCTACCCGCCCACGCTCTCTCCGTCGTACGCCTGAGCACATGCCTGGCACAAAGTATAAGCACACACGTCCACGCTCTCCGTCGCACGCCAGACTGCACGCCCGGGGCTGTGGTCATCTCCGGGTGCCATGGCCGCTGCTGACCTGACATGCACAAGCTACGGTGATCTTGCCCGGGTGCCACTAAACACACACACACACACGCTCACACACGCACACACGCACGTACGCGCAACGCACACGCACGCACGCACGCACGCACGCACGCACGCACGCACGCACGCACGCACGCACGCACGCACGCACGCACGCACGCACGCACGCACGCACGCACGCACGCACAACGCACAACACGCACAACACGCACGCACAACACACACACACACAACACACACAACACACACGCACAAACAGCCATAGCCGAGACAATAGACCCTCAACCCCCCAAAGCACTTACAAGGATCGCGTATGCAGGTTTGCGTCCGTCGCTGAGCTTGATCTAAAACCAGGAAATGTTTGCTCTTTGTTCTTGATTTATCTTGTTTCGCCTCAGCGAAACACACGCTTTGGTGAATAACACTGGAGCATCGCACATGTTTCGTCGGGGGCGCGTTGTGGTAAGTGCAAAGACCCAAGCGCCGCGCACGCTTGGCTGCACCATGAGCGCGGTGACCTCCAATTTTGGCGCGCCGGTTATCGGTCCGGCGGCTTGTTTATGATCGCCCCAGGCGGTTCGCCTTTCGTTACTTGGGTGTGGGGTGGGGGGGCGCGATGAGGGGCAAATTCAAGACCGCAAAGTTTGACTTGCCTCCAAAGTTGCAAGGGGAATGCATGTCACACAATTGGGCATGGGTGTAAAGCCTGATGTCAGAGAGCATGCGCGACGAGTGTTGTTCAGGGTTGAGTTCTCTTGCGCCTGCAGGCGAAAGAGCGAGACCAGGCAAAGAAGGCTGCGTGAAAAAGTGCGGCAGGCGAAGCGCAGCGCGCCAGACATCGCGAAATTGGCCTTCCCACAGGAAGGAATCGATCATCACTTCTTGGTCGTTTCGGGATCGCATTTGACCGACACAAGTTGAGGACTGTGCACGTCCCGCAAGAAGTGGTTATAGTCAGTGCTGAGACTAGGAGACTGCCCTAGGTGTGGCCTTCAGATTGAGCAACATGCCCACCACCCGGCAACGTTTGGGCAGCTTCCTTTCAGCACTGCCATTGAAATGCAAAGCCAGCCTATCCCCCTCTTCCGCAAGCTCGCAGAAGCCTCTACAGAGATGCCCTTCCTGTTGGCTGGTTTCCGGCGATATCCGTCGATGGATGCAGCAACAGAGGACACAATCGCTGTTAACCCTTCTTGGCTGCCTTCTGTTGGCCCCTATACCTCATAGTGCTGTGTGCCTTGCTCATACCCACTGGCTCCGTGATTGCCAACCCAGTTCAGAATGCACATGAGCACGCGCAATCACACACACAACATATTATATATATACACATATTACCGCATATATAAACTTACGTATGCAATTGTTTTTGCTTTCTTAAAAATACAGTGAACATTTCACCAGCATAGACCCCAGATAGCGCACTCCGGCTACGAACCATGACGCAGCATCATAATGGTTCCGGCGGCATCATGCTGATGCTGGCAACATCTTGATGATGTTGACAGCATCATGAGGATACCACAGCTACTCAGCATAGTGCGCTAGATAGACGCGCAGACAACGTCCTAGTGAGTTCAGCGTTGACAGGATGATGCTGATACACCAGCCACGAACGATTCCACGCTACATATCTAGCAGACAAAAGGCAGAGACGACCTCTTGATGAGTTCGACAGCATCATGATGATGCGGACAGCATCATGATGATGCTTGCAGCATCATGGTGATGGTAAAAGGCAGCGTCATGATGATACCACAGCCACGAATCATCTTGCGACAGTGTCATGAAATTCAGCATCATCCTGATGTTGACAGCATTCTTCCGCCACCACACCCACGCACCATAACGCAGCATCGCAGCAATTGCAGCAGCATCATGACGTGGTTGCAAACATCATGATGACACGCGACAGTTCAAGCAAGCAACAACGTCCGAACCGGTGCGGCAAGCATCATGATGCTGCAGCCAGCACCAGTATGATGCGACAACCACGATACCCCAAACAGCGCCCGCCCTAGCACCCTGCCATCCATATGCGCCCGCACCGTCACCAACACCCCAAAACAGCAGCCGCACGCGCCAGCACCGGACACGTCCCCAAGCACCCTGCCGTCACGTACTGTCACCAGCACCTCAACCGAACAGCACCCCAAAACCGCAGCTGCGCCAGTACCCCAAAGTGAATGCCCCCCAGCTCCCAGCCGTCGATCTTGCAAAACAATTCCCCTTCTTCTTTAGAAGTTAGCACCCCTATGGTTTGGAGTTATCTGGGAAACAAGCGCCCACGCGGTCAGCAGCACCTCCAACAGCAACCCAAAACAGCACACAGCACATGAAACAGAACAGCTGCATCAGCTCCCCAAACTGCATGCGGCCGTCAATCTTGCAAGAATGCGCCTGCGCCATCACCAGCACCTCAAACAGCAACCCAAACTGCATGCCCCTAGCACCCACCGGCAATGTCCGAAAATTGCGCCCACAACATCAGCAGCACCTCAAACAGCACATGAAACAGAACAGCTGCATCAGCTCCCCAAACTGCATGCGGCCGTCAATCTTGCAAGAATGCGCCTGCGCCATCACCAGCACCTCAAACAGCAACCCAAACTGCATGCCCCTAGCACCCACCGGCAATGTCCGAAAATTGCGCCCACAACATCAGCAGCACCTCAAACAGCACATGAAACAGAACAGCTGCATCAGCTCCCCAAACTGCATGCGGCCGTCAATCTTGCAAGAATGCGCCTGCGCCATCACCAGCACCTCAAACAGCACCCCAAACCGGCACGGCCAATGCCCCAAACTGCATGCCCCCTAGCACCCGGCCGTCAAGCTCGCACAACAGAACCTCCACCAGCACCCCAAACTGCATGCCCCCTAGCACCCGGCCCTCAATCTCGCAAATCACTTTCCCTTCTTTATTAGAAGTTAGAACCCCTATAGCTTTCAGATATCTTGGGAATAATGTGTATATATATATATATTCCTGCATATGTATAGCTACGCCCCCCCCCCCTTCAAAGGGGCAGAGGGAGACTGGTACGAGCCCTCGGAGCTGTTCTGCCGAGGCCAAGCCGGCAGGCATGGCACGCCGTTGACGCGGAGTGGCGCCAGGATCCGGTGGTATCCCTGGCAGAGGACGCCCCCTTGGGGCGGGGTGGGGGGGGGGGGGTTTGGGGATGGATTTTTGCACACGCCAGAGCTCTTGTTTGTTTTTTTGCTCCACCTATTTGAAGCGGCCAGCTGGTCAATGGCCGTAAGTTGCTCTGGAAATTGTGCTCGCATAAAAGGCATTGTTCCTTGCAGCCGGCTTCGTGTCAGCTTGACGGGGTCGGTGAACCCTGGCCTTGAACAAGTTGTTCAGCTGTTGCCGCAGGCATCGTTGCCTTCCGCATGCTTCTGGATCAGTGTCGCTGTGATATGCCTTCAATTGGCTTCGGCAATCGCAGGGCCCCGTTTCAGCACCCCAGCCGCTGTGCTTCACCTGCCCAAATGCCACATCTCAACAGCTTCTCCACTGCGAGGACCAGTTCCCGGGCTCCTTGCTGCACCTGCCAGTGCCGCAGTGCCCGCCGTCCGCGGTCCACTGTCCGCCCCTGCCGAAGCGGAAGAAGGACCACTGGCCAGCGCCCAAAGTGGCGGAGCCGTACCTGGGAAGGAGCTGCCACTCGAGCCAAAGCTTCGCTTTTGCAGTAGAGTGTCTCTTGGACTTTGTGCTTGGTTCTGAGTTCGGATTCTGTTTGGGTCAAGAGCAACATGTTTTGCGAGCGGGGATTCTTTCAAGGGCTGAAGCTCCAGGGAAATGGCTGCAGGCCAAGGGAGAAACGGTGACCTCTTGCATAGAAAGGCTTGTGTCGCTTTGAGCAAGGCAGCAAGAGTCTGGGCGAAGGTGAGTGGAAGTAAGAGACGGTGATGCACATCGGACACGGTGGATTTGGATGTTCATTTCAGACGGCGCTTAACACTTGTTATTGCCGGCCAGGCAGTCGCTGCTGTTGCGGAGTGCCAGCAACCCAATTGCTTTAAACAAAAACACGTTTGCCCAAAGATGATTTGGGTTGGTGGGCCAGTCCTGAGAATTGGGTTGGTCGTCCAAAAAAGGGGGACCGTTAGCGCGAGCGCGGCGGTTTTTCCGTTTGTTTCACCTCTAAACTCGGCTTGGCTGAAAACGGGTCCTTCAGGTGAAGAGTTGGATGCGGCGCTGGACGCTCGGGATTTCCTGGAGCCCAGCCGCCAGCGCCTCGCCTCTGGCGTGCGAGAGGTGCCGGAGGGGTCCTTAGGCGGACGTAATCGCTTGATCTTCACTTCCATTTGATCCCCAACGTCGCCACCCACCCTCCGCCTCGTTTCAAAGTGGGTGGTTTTGTAAGTAGCTCATGGTCCATGGAGAATCAGCGCGGCCAAGGGGTCCCTACTGGTTTCAGCCTACGGATTTGGATTGACCAACCTTCGGAGTGAAGGTGCTTGCCAATCTGCCAGCTCGCTCCCAGAAGGCTTCTGTAAATAAGGCTCTCTTCCAAATGGGTTCTGGGAGCTTCCAGGTTAGTCTGAGGGGGATATATATATATATATATATATACCTAGGTTCCCCAGTAGTGCCCTTTTACCCGTTTTTGGGGGAGGGTTCCCCTAAAATAGACAACTACAAAAAATCGGGTACCCCTATTGTAACCTCTCTACTGGAGGACCCAGTATACATATATCGACTACCGGGCTCTTCGAGGGCGGCGTGGCGTTTGTCCGAGGCGCCCGGTGATTCTGCGCGGCCTGGCGCGGCGCTTGTTGCCGGTGGACTGGGACTTCGCGGCGCTGGAGGCGGCCTGCGGCGACGCGAAGGCGGATGGATATCGACGGAGTGGGGGGCAAGGGTAGAGCGGAGAGGAACGGTTAAAAAGAAACTGAAAGGAAACCTGAAAAGAACATCGAAAACATATTGGACAGGAGTTGGAAGCCACAAGGATACCTACAATTCGGAAGGCTTCGGATGCTTATTGGCATTTTGGTCGCGCAGGGATGCAAAAGAAGTAAACACAAAAAAGTCATTTCGCGTGCCAGCCAGACTGCCAAACAATGGACCAAGGAACATGCCCCCTCCCCGTTCCGCCCTTTTGTTCTTTTTATTGGCAGACTTTGCAGCTGACGAGTGGGGCAAAAACATCCACGAAGGCTCCCCTAGGCGTCATAGTTTGTTCAGTAGGGGGTTGAGCTCATGGGCTTGCCCAAACTCACCCCATGTTGAAGGCTGCTAAATGCAGGTAATACAATTTTGTATATACGTCATGATTCTAGGTGGTTGGGTCGATTTGGGGGCCCAACTGCTTGACGGCTGGTTTGGCAGGGCCTCACAGTGGTCTGGCTTAGTCCTTCGAAGTCGCGTCGTGCATTTTATTCCCCAGAAAGTGTAAACCCTCTACGCGGAGTACAAACCTGAATGTTGCAGGTAAATCTACTGCGGATCGCTCTTGCTGCGGTTGTGGTTGCGAAGTTGGAGCAGCAAAGGTGGCGACCTGCTCTCGCTTGCCCAGTGCGAATTTTCAACAGGGAAGCTTGCAATCCTTTGTTGCGCAGAGCTATCTCGCAGAGATTTTGCGGGTTTCTTTGAAGGGATTTTGTACGGTCTGAAAATGGGAAATGCTAACCCATAAAATGGGTGTCTTCGGCGTGGTTTTGCTTTGAGACCCCCAAACGCAAAGGCACCCTCAAAATCCCTCAAACTATTCTGTCAAAGGAACACCCAAATGACACAAAATATCTGCACATAACTCTGCAAGATCTCCAACCCGCGCTAGTTGGCTGACAGTGGGGCTCTGCGCTTGGGCGATTCCGCTTGCTTTTGTGCCCGGCGCCAGGTGCCAGTGCGTGTGGCGCGGGCTGGCAGCTTCCACTACACAGACGAGCCACTCGGCTCGTGGCCGCTCACTTCTGGAGCTTTGCTTCGAGTTATCAACTCGGAACCCGCAGCAGGTCCCGAGGAAAACTTGCCCACGGACCTCCAATCAGATTCCATGTTGGTTGATGATGTTGGTGGGAGAGCAACTCTGTCGCCAGTTTGAAATTAATTGAATCGGGACCACATTCAAAGATCGTTTGTGGACATAGCCGTGCTAATGGCGTCACAAAAGGGCCCCAAGTTGAGATTCATGTCATAGAATGCCAACGGATGACTCGCGGGAGCCATGTAAACGCACACAGGGCAGCATAATTAATTGAGCCTGCTTTGAAAACGTTGGCACAAGTATTGCCTGGTTGGCTTGCAATGCGAGGGGCGGCATTCAGCGTGCTTCGGTGGCAGACTGCTAAAACCAACAGCAAAGCTGTTGGACAATCGGGAGCAGAGAGTTGGAGTCACAATTTGGTGCCTTCCCGTGCCAGCAAAGGAGCTGATTGCATGTCATCGATGTCATGGGGAATGCTGAGTCACCAGGGATTGGACATGGAGCCCCTCTTCTTTGCGCGAAAGCCTGCACAAGCAGTCCAAAAGCGCAATCCATACGGTCAAGACGTGTTGATTTGTTTGCTTTCGTGCCTACCTAAAAATATATACGTCTGAGTTGTGCCATCTATGTGCCGGGTAGTGTAAACGGCCCTTGTTTTTTTCCTCACCGGAGGTCCAAGGACTCCTGCTTCCTGGAAGCACCAGAGGAGCTCCAGGAGATGAGCTTCTCCGACTTTGTGCGGCGGGCGCGCGCGGGCGAGCATGGCGCCTCGGTTCGGTGGGTACTGAACGGCGACAAGGGCCCAGAGGATGCCTGGCAGGAGGTTTGCACGAGACACTCAGTTGTTCAAACCTAACCTTCTGACCTTTTGGTTTTTGCCCCACCATGTTGGCGAGAACATGCGCAGCGGGCCAGATGAAATGTCAGGGATGGAAAATGCCGTGCAGAGCCCTTGTCGCCGACACACGCACCAAAAACATGTCCACTTCTCTCAGCTCATGTGATGTCTGAAGGTCAGAAAGTTGCTTGGCAATGCTTGGCATTCCCAACAAGTGGTTTCTGATTGGGCGTCGCTTGCCTTACATTGGGACACGCAAGGGGCGTAGTGGAAGCTTCCCTAAAAACTAACCGCTTGTTTTCAATTGATGGACTTGAGCTTCAGAGGAATTCCCAAGATCCGCGAAGGCAGTTGTGTGACACATTATCATTGTTTGCCGCGAAGCCTCGCGAAGCCTCTCGCATAGGCCGCGAGGTTTGACACAGGCGCTTCGCCACTTTGCTAGTAAAAGCAGTTGGCTATCCAAGATGTCGCGAAGCCTCATGAAGGCGACCCTTCCAACGAAATCCTGGACCCCTAGAACTCTACACGTAGCCCGGCAGTGTATAAGTCTCGAACAGGGAAAACCAGTGCTCACTTGGCCGGTGCAGACGTATGTGACAGTGAAGCAAAGCAAGCATGAAAATTTGGGCAACCTTCATCAACCTAAGTTCAGCCGACTGGGTGCGCTTTTTCCCTGGGCCCTATGGGATGTTTGGCGGACATGAATTCCCATGCAAGAGATGCCCACCAAAGGGTCAATGACAATTCGGTACTTTGTGCCCAGTACCCACACACAACGTGTCAGGGTTGCACTGGCTGAAGGCCTCTACCTGTGGTCCGTGCTGATGGCCGCTGCGGATGGACAGCTTCAAATGGGGGCCTTGGCGGAGAGGTGGCGCGGATGCACGTACCTGTGTTATGTGCTGCCGGGCGGAGGGGGGAGGGGGGAGGGAGGGGGCAGGGGGGAGGGGGGGAGGGGGGAGGGGGAGGGGGGAGGGGGGAAGGGGGAGGGGGGAGCAGGGGGAGCAGGGGGAGCAGGGGGAGCAGGGGGAGCAGGGGGAGCAGGGGAGGAGGGGAGGAGGGGGAGGTGCAATGTAGGGTGGCTTTGTATTTTTCTTGCGGGCCATCGTTTTTCGGCGGCGTTCATATATGAACCGTCTTTCTAGGAAGACGATGCCGGAAGCTTGCGGGCTGACCTGCATGCAATTGCATGCAGGTATGGAGGGTGAGACAAAACACATTGCAGCACATTTTCCAGCCTATCCTTGGGCTTTTTGCACCCTATAGCAGCTACAATTGTGTTACTTCGGAACTCACAATTCCGCACCGGGTCTGACATCAAGGGGCAGCTTCAAAGCAGCTACGCAGTTACGCATGTTTTGCAGGCTGGCCTTGATGTTGAGACATTCGGCGGTTGCAGACTCAGGAAGCAGGCGACATCGCTGTTCAACCGAGGACGTAGAGTCGGTAGAGTTGTATGAGTGCCGAATCAAGTTCTATAACTGGTTGAGAAATCCGGTTCGTCCAATGTATGCATGACAAAATTACTTCAAGAATCTTCAAGACATTATAGCTTGCTTTAGTCCAGGGAATGTGCCGAGCTCGGATTTGCAGAGGTTATCTTTGAGCTCTTTTGTAAGGCTCGGCTCAAGAAAAGTCACTTGAGTTGCCTCCTGGCGTTGACACCGAACATGTTGCTGCGTGTGATCTATTTGTACTTGGGCCTCGCTTTGGCGGAGACTTGCGAGTCGGGGGAGTGCGAGCCTTGGGCCAACTTCCTGCAGGTGGCGCTGGAAGCCAAGGTGGCGGAGCACCCTTGGCCCCATGCGCGTGGGAAGACGACCCAAAGGTCGGGGTTTACCCCGGAGATTTGGAGCACCCATCACCTCGCCTGGAACTGGACACATCCTGAGGGCCAGTACCATCTCATGTTCGCAGGGGGCCCGGTCATCGACTCAGAGAACAATATCTACCAGATGACTTGCACCTCGTCACGGTTTCAAGCAGTGGCATTCCCAGCCGGCCATAATCCCCAAGCACAACCCCTTTCACAGTTGCTCAGTGGTGCCATGTGGCGCCCCCGTTGTCCATGCTTGAATTTGGCACAAACTGCGAATGGTTCCGGCGGATTTTCTTCTCCCTAGGAGCCCGCAGCAAGCAAGTCTGTTGTCATTTCCATCCCTCCCATCTATGGAATCTGGAGGTGCCCAGCAAACCACTCCTAAGGTCTGGTAAGGTCTGGTGGGTACGCGTGAGGCAAAGGTTTGCTGGCCTTCTCCCAGTCCGGGAAGCTTTTGTGGACCTCCTCCAACTACACGGGCCTCAGCAACAACGAGGTCGCGCTCTTCGGAGATCTGGTGTTGGGCACTACGGTGGAAGGGCGGGCCTTTGCCGTGGATGCTTGGCGGCTTTTGGACCTTTTTGACCTTCAGATCAGATTCAGACAAATCGTATTCACACAAAAAATGCACACGCACACTCATATGCAAAATCACAAAGATTAAACAAATATATCCAAAATCAAGGACCTGCATGAGCTCGATTCAGTGGATGAGCTCAGCTCGTTAACCTTTAGCCACGCGTTGCTCGCGTCAGGATATTGAGGTGACATAGGAATATGGGAACCCGGATTCTTGGCAACAGCCTGCTGTCTTGCTAGTATTTTAAAAGTAGCGTGCACCGGGGAAATCGGTTTTACTTCATCTGGCAGCCCAACACCGACCCCAGGACCGACATAGCGGAAAGCTGCAGTGGGAGACGAAGCTGGCGGAAGACGCTGGTGGGGATGTCGGATACCCGGGAGCTTCTGAGAACGTCCTCGTTGTTGGAACTTTGGCACAATTTGGTTGCTTTGGCTCTCATGCAACTGCCAGGGGATTGAAGAGCCCCGGGGTGTGTTAAAGGCAATTGCAGGGCACTTCATGTTCTGCCTTGTGGATCAATCAATGCTGCGTAAGTCATGTGAGTCAACATTCTGATCAGGCATGTTGATCCTATGTCAATGTAATTCAATCAGGCAGATGCACCTTCTCCAGAAGTTGCTGCAAAGCGGCAACTAACTTGGTGCCAAACATACCCAAAAGCAAGACAAAAGCGAATGTGTCAGTTTTTGTTTTTCAGACCTCTTGACTCTTGACAACCCCTCCCCCCGACCAAGGAACTGGCAAAGGGCACATCAGCTTCAACGGAGATGGGAATCGCTTGATCATGGGCCTGGATGCGCCTACGGGCGAAAAGCTGTGGGAGTACGCGCTGGATGATCCGGTTTGGAACTTCGCGCCGCTCTTTCCCAAGGCGCCGTTGGGCTCTTGGTGAGGATTGCTGGGTCCCTGCATTTCCTTTTCCTGGGACCTACAACGGCAGCTTCATGGGTTCCCATCAGTCAAAGCATGTATATAACAAAACGAAAGACGGTCTTTTGTGGCGATTTGGAATGCTAGTTTATACACGTCTTCCATTTGCCGCAAGGATACTTTGGTGCGTGTCGCAACAGTGGTAGTGGTCGTGGTGGTGGTAGTGGTGGTGGTGGTGGCGGTGGTGGTAGGTGTGGTAGTGGTATGTGGTAGTGGTCGTACTCGTACTGGTACTGGTACTGGTACTGTACTGGTAGTGGTAGTAGCAGTAGCAGTGGCAGCAGCAGTAGCAGTAGCAGTAGCAGTAGCAGTAGCAGTAGCAGTAGCAGTAGCAGTAGCAGTAGCAGTAGCAGTAGTAGTAGTAGTAGTAGCAGTAGTGCTTCACTGTTCTTGGCATGTGTTTTTTGTGTTTCTTCTTTTTTTTCTTTCTTTTTTTTTTTTTTTTTTTTTTAGTTTTTTGGTTCTGTTCATTTTTACTGGGGGTCTGCAGTTTTTGGCTACCATACCAAGAGTAGAGATGGTAGTAATAGTTGTTGTAGTAATAGCCACCACCACCACCACCACCACCACCACCACCACCACCACCACCACCACCACCACCACAACCACAACCACAACCACAACCACAACCACAACCACAACCACAACCACAACCACAACCACGCCACCACGCCACCACGCCAGCACGCCACCCCCCCCCCGAGTGATGTTTGTTTTGAGGATGGCACCGTGGCCTTCATGGACCACACGGGGACTTTGTACCGCCTGGACCTGAAAAGCGGCAAGGAGCTCTGGCGGCGGCCGGTGCAGGACTCCGCCGACAGCCCCTGGGATCAGCTGAGTGGATCTGGTTTTTGGGCGACCAAAGAGGGACCCTCGAAAGACCATTCTTGTTTTTTTTGGTTCGGGGGGGACTTTTGGTTTGTTTTCAACAAGAAGACACCTGTTGTGTCGGTTTTTCGGCTTCACCAATTTTGAGACGAATACGAGCAACCTCGGAATTTGGACAGGGTTCTGATTTCAGAAGGCTTGAGCTTGGGCTTGAGGAGTCTTTCAATTGGCAACTCAAACCTCCGGTGTTTTGTCCCACATCGCCAAACTCAGCGCATCACCCGCCCGCGCTGACACGCCCACGCTCCAACCGCTCAAGGCTTCGGTGATGGCGGCGCGGCCCTGGGCCCAGGCACTGTCTACAGCTGCAGCAACCCAGGGGCGAGCAGGGGCCAGAAGCATGAAGCCGGCATGGTCCGCGCCTTCAAGCTGGAGGACGGCTCCAAGCTGCCCGGATGACGAAGCATGTAAAAAATCATCAGGGCCCTGGGACGTCTACTGGAATTGGAATGTACCTGGTGTAGTTTTCATCCGAGCAAGAAGTATGCTGGGTCCTTGGGTGGCTTGTTCCAGCATAGGATAGGATGGTTGGCCAAGGGGTGATGTTAAGTTGTGAGGCCTATCCTCACAAATCGCACCGGCACCCTGACTCTCAAGAAGTATCAGGTCAACTCATGCGAGGTTCCTTGTGCACCAGGGAAGCAATTGGTTTGTTGTTGTTGTTGTTGTTGTTGTTGTTGTTGTTGTTGTTGTTGTTGTTGTTGTTGTTGTTGTTGTTGTTGTTGTTGTTGTTGTTGTTGTTGTTGTTGTTGTTGTTGTTGTTGTTGTTGTTGTTGTTGTTGTTGTTGTTGTTGTTGTTGTTGTTGTTCTTGTTGTTCTTGTTGTTCTTGTTGTTCTTGTTGTTCTTGTTCTTGTTCTTCTTGTTCTTCTTGTTCTTCTTGTTCTTCTTGTTCTTGTTCTTCTTGTTCTTCTTGTTCTTCTTGTTCTTCTTGTTCTTCTTGTTCTTCTTGTTCTTCTTGTTCTTCTTGTTCTTCTTGTTCTTCTTGTTCTTCTTGTTCTTCTTGTTCTTCTTGTTCTACTTGTTCTTCTTGTTCTTCTTGTTCTTCTTGTTCTTCTTGTTCTTCTTGTTCTTCTTGTTCTTCTTGTTCTTCTTGTTCTTCTTGTTCTTCTTGTTCTTCTTGTTCTTCTTGTTCTTCTTGTTCGTTCTTCTTGTTCTTCTTGTTCTTCTTGTTCTTGTTGTTCTTGTTGTTCTTGTTGTTCTTGTTGTTCTTGTTGTTCTTGTTGTTCTTCTTCTTGTTCTTGTTCTTGTGCTTGTGCTTGTGCTTGTGCTTGTTCTTGTGCTTGTTCGTGTGCTTGTTCTTGTGCTTGTTCTTGTGCTTGTTCTTGTGCTTGTTCTTGTTGTTCTTGTTGTTCTTGTTGTTCTTGTTGTTCTTGTTGTTCTTGTTGTTCTTGTTCTTGTGCTTGTGCTTGTGCTTGTGCTTGTGCTTGTGCTTGCTCTTGCTCTTGCTCTTGTTATTGTTCTTGTTCTTGCTCTTGCTCTTGCTCTTGCTCTTGCTCTTGCTCTTGCTCTTGCTCTTGCTCTTGCTCTTGCTCTTGCTCTTGCTCTTGCTCTTGCTCTTGCTCTTGCTCTTGCTCTTGCTCTTGCTCTTGCTCTTGCTCTTGCTCTTGCTCTTGGTCTTGGTCTTGGTCTTGGTCTTGGTCTTGTTCTTGTTCTTGTTCTTGTTCTGGTTCTTGTTCTTGGGCTTGCGCTTGCGCTTGCGCTTGCGCTTGCGCTTGCGCTTGCGCTTGCGCTTGCGCTTACGCTTGCGCTTGCGCTTGCGCTTGCGCTTGCGCTTGCGCTTGCGCTTGCGCTTGCGCTTGTGCTTGTGCTTGTGCTTGTGCTTGTGCTTGTGCTTGTGCTTGTGCTTGTGCTTGTTCTTGTTGTTGTCGTTGTTGTTGGACATCAGCCTGCACCACTAAGTGGCGGCTAGAAGCCAGTCGCAAACCATTGACTGGCAGCCGCAGCAAAATGCCGCAGCCGCGAAAATTGCCCTGTTGGCGAGGGGCAGGGCGGCCCCCCACTGCACGCAGACCTAATAGGGGCCCCGCCGCCCGCGGCTCGTGCCGCAAGCACGGTCGCCCTTTCTGGGGGCTTTGGCTTTTGACTGCTGCCCTGAACGCCGCCCCGGCATATCACTCGGTGGTTCCTCCTTGAACGCGGGTGGAGGATCCTCCCAATCGCACTCTGCAGAGCTTGGGAAGCGCTTGCTTTGCGTGCCTCCTTCACATGGTTGCCCGTATCTCTTGTCCGTCCTCTGCCCTCGCCACCTGCCTCCAGCCGCTCCTGGGCAGACGTGGCTTTCAAAGGTGCTTCCACCTCGCCAGGCTTGGACTCCTCCACACCCATGACCGCGTCCTCGTTGGGCTCGGCACTCTGACCCACAGTGGCACCCAAGGCTGGCTCCGGCTCCAACTGCTCCTGGTTCACCGCCGCAGCAGCAGCAGCCTTTGCTGCCCGGCGACGCTGGCGCTTGATTCTGCGCCTGTCTGCGCGAGACTGGCGCAGTCTCTCCACCAGCTCAGCCTCAAGGGGCTTCCTGCAGGCGGTTGAGAGTGCCATGTGCACGCTGATGTTCCAAGACTCCAAGAGTTTGTTCAAAATTGGGTCGGAGTGTTGCAGACAAGTGTTTTGTCAACATCCGACCCAAGGAAAGAAACACAACTGATGTGGAAACCCATCCAGGCAAGTTGATTGCAGCGTAAGCACACGTGTTTTTTTCTGCGGTGTGCCATGCGGTGTTGCTTTTTTGGGGTAAGGTCTTGATGCTGCGGGATGTTTCGTGTGCGGAATTTCAGCTGCCAGCCATTCGGGCAGTCAGTGCTGGCCAGGTTGCGCAAATGGGGTGTTTGAGAAGCAGCGGCTTCATTCATCATATTTTTAGAATGTGCTTCGCCATTCTGTATGCAAGGTAAGCCCGTGGAGCAGGTGTTTGCGTTGCATATAGATCCACACGGCTTCCGCTGGGCCCCCACAGGCCACGTGAAATGTTACCGCTCATTGCTTTAATTGAAGATATCCAGAAAGCTGAGTCAGCCGAGGCTTTGGGAGCGCGTGCTGTCTGAGCCTTGCAACACCTTCCCTGCAGTTGGGCATGTGAGGGGCAGCGATGCCCTTGCCGTGGTGGTGACGCCCGGCGGTTTCTTTGGAGCCTAAGTTGCAGAGTCGCCATGGACGTTCGGCCCAAGGAAGCCACTTCCATGGACCCCACCCGCCCACACATCATGGAAAACCCAGAACTGCCGTTGAGTGCTCCGAGGACAGGAGGAGCTTACGGGCAGCATTCTGGCCTTGGATGCGGCGACGGGCGACACGATTTGGGAGTACCAGGCCAAGCCATGGAGCCGCTTGCTGAAATTGGCATCCCATTGGTCAAGTATTCGGCCGCGGGTCCCGGCAAGTTGCAAGCCTCGCAAAGTAGCCGTGCAAAATGGTCAATCCAGCCATGAGCGCAAGTCTTTTTTGAGGGTGCCCCCACTTTTTGGGTGCTTTTCCAGAAAACGGGAACCCCAAACAGGAACCCCGCCTTTTTGGCTGGGTCCGATTCTCCTAAAAAAGAGAGACCAAACACCGTAATTACATGGCTTTACGCCACCTGTGCGTCGCAGGTGGCGTGCATGGCTTCGGCGCCGGTGACGTGGAGGGCCTGGCCACACGCTTGCACGACCGGATTCAGTTCATGTGCCTTTGCCCAAACCTGACCTAGCCTTTTGGTTTTCCTAGTTTGGTCTATTTCCCCAACCAGTGTGTCTACACTAAGGGGTTCTTACGGTAAAAGAAAAGGCCTTGGTGCCAGATTGGGGTGCCCGCTCTGGCCGCGAGCGTTTTGCGTGGTATTTACCGCAGATTCGTGCTCTTGCTTGATGTCGAAGTGCGTTTTGACTGCGCAGGCTCGCACAAAGTGAGTTGGCGACTTCTGGCCGCGAGCGTTTTGCGTGGTATTTACCGCAGATTCGTGCTCTTGCTTGATGTCGAAGTGCGTTTTGAATGCGCAGGCTCGCACAAAGTGAGTTGGCGACTTCTGGCCGCGGGCGTTTTGCGTGGTATTTACCGCAGATTCGTGCTTTTGCTTGATGTTGAAATGCGTTTCGATTGCGCAGGCTCGCACAAAGTGAGTTGCGACTTCTGTCCGCGAGCGTTTCGCGTGGTATTTACTGCAGATTCTTGCTCTTGCTTGATGCTGAAGTGCGTTTCGACTTCGCAGGCTCGCACAAACTCGATTTTTTTGCTTTTTTGGCGGCTCCGGGGGTTTTGTCTCGTGGTCCGGCGGCACGGGTTTCCGGCGAAAGGTCCCGGGCTCGATTCCCGCCCTGTCCGCGCGAGCTTGTTTCCCTTTCTTTGGGCATGCTTGGATGGTGCTTCTGTGCTGCGACGGCGTCTCGATGGTACTCTGAACAACAACACCCAAAAACAGCAACAGCAACAGCAACAGCGCCACAATCGAGAACAAAGGAAGAAGCTACCTAGCTAGCTAACTCACTAACTCAGGCACTCTGGTGAAACAAACACACAGATCTTGCCTTTTGTAGTGATGCTTACCCACACACACACGCACACACACACACGCACAAACACACGCACACACGACCATGGCGCTGGCTTCGACACGTGTCTGCTGCATTCTCTTGCGCGTGTCTGTTCCAGGCCGTGTCCTTGTCTTTGTGAATGTGCGCGCAAATACCGCAAAATGATGTTGCAGCTTCCTGACAACAACCGCCGTTTTGCGGCGCAGCCCGCACAATACTCTGCAGCGTGTGACCGCCGCCTATCACTGTTTGGGGTCTCGTGCCGGGGTAATTTTAGTAAAGGTCCCAAAAGGATCCAAAAGGTTAACCTTTTGCTTTTCCTAGTTTGGTCTATTTTTAGTAAAGGTCCCAAAAGGTTAACCTTTTGGCTTTCCTAGTTTGGTCTATTTTTGGTAAAGGTCCCCACCTTTTGGTTTTCCTAGTTTGGTCTGTTTTTAAGGTCCCAAACGGTGAGCCTTTTGTTTCTGGGTCCTTTGGGACACTGAGGTGCTTGTCAGCCCACTGGAGCGCGCCGATGATCGATGGAGACGGCACCGTGCTGGTGGGGCGCATGGATGGCAAGCTCTACCAGGCAAACTGCCTGACTGCATGCCGTGCTGTGCTGTTGAGCCTAAGACATCAAGTGCCTGAGGAGGTGCCATGGTAATTACGCGGATCAGTTCGGAAACATTTTTTTTATTCGGGGGAGCTTCATTCGGCCAAAAATGCTTGGGGCATGAGCCAGCACAAACTTCCTGGATGGCATGGGTCGTTCCCTTCCCTCAGATGGCAGGAAGAACATCGCCGGTGCCAGGTGCTTGGCCCCGAGCGCGAGTTCGTTGACGCGGAAAACACCGAGGCGCCGTGGGTTTTGCCATGGGCGCCGAGAGAGCCATGAGCCAAATGGGTAGGTTTTTGTTTTGGGGGGGACCTGCACGATGGGCGGGTTGGTTGGGTGATTTCGGGCTCTTGGTTGGGAGGAGCTCAACTTGGGGAAGGAAAACACCTAGATGATGCACCAGTCGGTCAGTAATGAAGCTAAGGAAGTCTAACCGGATGTTTGACTTCTGGCATTTGGAAGAGTTGGAAGGCATGAGCACGATGCTTCGCAAGGCATGCTAGCAGCCTCCAGATCACAAAGTACAGTCTATGAACCACCCACATCCAACTGTTACATCTTGTTACCCTGCTCAAGAAAACCAAAGCCCCCCTTTTCAAAAAAGGTTCTGGGTTCTGAGCAGGGTTCCACGAACCTTTGGTTCCCTGACTGATTGATTGATTGATTGATTGATTGATTGATTGATTGATTGATTGATTGATTGATTGATTGACTGACTGATTGATTGACTGATCGATGGATCGATTGATTGCAGAATTGATGAATTGGTTAATTGATCGTTTGATTGCTCGATTGGTGGATGGTTGGACTGGATGGGTTGGATGTGAATTGAATTGATTTGTTTGTTTTGACTTGGTTTGACTTGATCTGATGCAATTGCTCCAACCCACCAGCCAATTCAATTCCCCGCAAGTTGAATCCATTCGACGCAACTCACACAATTCACCGAAATATTGCCCAAAGGATCTCGTTTGGCATTTTGGACGTCATGTTCTTTGCTGATTCGTGGTGTTGGGATCTGGCTCGCTTTTGGGATCTTTGGGCCCAGCCGAGCGAAAGCGCGACCGATCCCCAGGTGAGCACCGGGGTGGCCGCGCGGCTCATCGATCTGCAGAGCTCCAGCTTGCACGGGGCACTCTCGGCGGCACCGGGGATGTTCGCCGTGTCCACCTGCGATACCCTCCGCGTGTTCAAAGCCTGAGCCAGATCGGCCGATGCCAAAGCGTCCTTCAGCGCTTCCCATGTCCTCTTTTTTTGGGGAAGGGTTCCCCTTCAAACTCAACCAACCAAAAACAGCATGCCCTTCCACTGGGCATCTGAGAATCAACTACCAAAAGACATGTACCCTTTTTCTCAAGGCCACTGGAGGTCTCGGGCCAGGTTTCTCCGCCAGTGTCACGTTAATGGGGCGAACCTCCCTGGAGTGGTTTCTGAATGTGAGCTTTTGACGTCATAGGTTTTCAGCTTTAGAAAATATGGAGGACTATGACAAGCGTCGCATAGTGGCATTTTTGGTTGGGAGCAAAAGCTGAGATACAAGAGGAAGGGGTACCTCGGTACCCCCAACAGGAGAATTTGTGGATTTTAGTGCTTTCGCACATGCAGGAAAACAGAGTCCCTGCAGCGAGACTGTTTTGTTGGGCACAGCTTCTTGGCTGCGGTAGTCAAGGCGGCCAAGCGCACTGTCCAGCCAGGGGCAAAAAGGCGCGCAGTGGTTTGCCTTCTTGGTTGGCCGTTTTTTAGTGGATTTTTAAAGAGCGACAAGCCATTTTGAAGAGAGTCCAAACTGAGACAAAGCCATTGGGAACAGGGAAGGCTAGCAAAGGCGACCAGCAAGTTGCCGGAATCATGGTGATTGCGCTGTGTCCTGCCAGTGCTCGCCACTGCTGCCATGCCACGCTGCTGATTCCAGATTGCTGCCGTTGATTGGCATCATCCCGCCAGTAGATCAATGTTGGATCTGGATGGTAAACCGACCAACCTGCTCGCCTGACCTGCAAACACATCTCTCCCAGGGCCCGTCACCAAGTCAAGTCACCACCTCGGTGAGCCGAAATGCGCGCGATATCCATGTGTAGGGCCCAGTTTCTACTCCACCAAGGGGATCCCCAAGTGACAACGTTGTTTCCCATAAGAATATTTCACTTTGAAATACCACATGTTTGTCCTGTCCATTTTCTACAGTGGATGATCAAAATCCATTTCGCACCACTTTGACACCATGGTGAACCACGGTTTGTTTGTATTTTCCTTGACTCAAAACATACACCTGGGTTCTTAGGCGCGAATTGGATTTCGCAACCGTCCACCTCAGGTTGCAGGAGGACCTGGGGAAGATGAACTGGGACCTGGTGGAGGAGCTGCGGACAGCTGGGGACCTGGGCACTGTGAAGAAGCTGCAGCTCTTTTGCTCCGCGCAGGCGGGAGCCGGGAGCTGGGAGCCGGCCGAGGGATCGAGACAGGTTCCCCGGTTTTCTTTGGTTTCGACAAACCATATACACACATTTATGAGATAATACATATATATATATATACATGTATATATATATATATATATGGTCTATGTATATGGGAGGGGGGGAGTCTGGGAGTCTTTTGGCGGGTCATTTTTTTCAGGATGCGTGTTTTGGGATTTGTTTGTTTTTGCTCACGGCTTTGGTGGCTTTGTATGGGTGAACTGTTTGTTGTCGTCTGTGTTTAGTGCTGGCTGGAACCAACATGAAAAACAAACTGTGAAACCCTGGGATTTAAAGCAGGAGGTGAATGAGCATCCCTGCAAGATAGTTTACTCGTATCCAAGTTTCCTGCACAGGTTCCACGCTTGCTTTGGCCCTTGAAAAGTACCCGTCCTGATTAAATGGTGCAAGCGACGTCCTCAACAGAACTATCAACACCCCCAGCATCACAAGCAACATGGCCGTTGTTTGGCTTTTGTACCCTTAAACCAACCCTGAACCACCACTACACCCACCCTAAACCACAACTAAAACTAAACCAGCCTTAAACCAAACCTAATCCCGCCCTAAAGCCTAAAAAGCACCCTAAAGAATCATTAAACCCGCCCGGGACCCGCCCTAACCAATCCAAAACCCACCCTAAGCCCTTCCGCCGCCTATAGGGGCTCGGGCGTTTGTCGTCGAGGGCTTGAAACAAATTCGAGTGCCAAGGAGAATATGTCTTAGCAAAACACACGGTTTTCAGCAAACTTCGTGTTTACAGTCGGACGCTGAGGCGCCTTCCGTGCTGAAAGTTTTTGCAATGGGTTTGGGCATTACAAAATGCCTTACCTGTCGCAGTGAGCTTGGCATGCTGCGCGCGTGCGTGCGGAAAAACAGAAGATGGTTCCACTCACCGAACTGTCTCTCTCTCTCTCTCTCTCTCTCTCTCTTTCTCTCTGTTTGTGTGTGTGCGTGCTTGTGCTTGTGCTTGTGCTTGCGTTTTGTTTGTGATTGTGATTGTGTTTGTTTGTCCTGCGCCTTCAACAACGCCATGTGCAATTGTATTGCTGCGTGCCCATGTGGTGACTATGGCTCCATATCGAAGCAGGCCGCGTGTGGCTGATCTTAGCTCTGCCAAGCGGGAACAATTTCCCCCCGCCTTTCCCCAACGCCTCAGCGCAACAGAACTAACACGGTCTGACATCTGGCATTTTAAGAGAACTAGTTCTTGGCACCCGCACAGGCACGCACATACCCCATAGGCGCGGGTGCCCTAAGCCTACCCTAAAACTCCATTTGTTTCAAAAAGCACCAAGCGTAAACCACAACTAAACCCACTCTAAAACCATCTTACACCCCAACATTAAGAGCCACCCTTAACAAGCCCTAAGCAAAGCCTATGCCAACCCTAATACCATATCAAACCCTAAACCACCGTAAGCCACCAGCCTAACCCACCCTAAACCAACAGGCAAGCCCTATACCAACCCCACCACCTAACCTACCCTGGAGCGCCTCGTTGGGCACAGAGAGAGATTTAGCAAAGATGCGTTGCGTGAAGACGCATGTGTTGACGCAGCGTATGATTTTCCTTGCAGAAAGTATCGCGGGGACCTTTGCACTCGCAGCTTTGCCGTACCTAAAGCGAAGTGGTCCCAGTCCAGGCCCCAGTGTAGACACAGCTCCAGCAGGGTGCCAGTTCTGGGCTTTCTTCGGGCACGCAAAGTCCGTACAGCATAGAGAAAGGCATCCTTGATCGTATGGTGATTAAAGCATATGGACCATTGCTGTTGCTTTGGTGAGGTGCCCGAAGTGGCCCCGAAACGTCGTATGCTTGCGCGACTGTAATTGACAGTTTGCCGTGCTCGCTCGGCGCAATCCCTCGCGGGTGGCACCCGGTATTTTGGGCCAGCGGGAGAAGCCAAGTTTAGCTCAGGAAGGAGGGTGCGGTGACATTCAGGGCAGGAAGTACGAATCTGCTGTTTTTCCAACCTATGCTGGCAGAACTCGCACCCTCTGCGCAGTCATGGGTGCGGTCGTTTTCGGCCTGTCCTTTTGGCCCCCCTCCTGGCGCGGATTACCGTGCTGCAATGTCATTGCGCCGCTTCCCGGCTGCGATTTGCCATGTGGCGGCGGCTTTGCGGTGGCGTCGGACGGGTGCATTAAGGACATTCGACGCGTTGGCAAGCGGAACGCCTTGATCAAAGACATGGCCCTTTGTGTTGCGAGGTGGCCGTCGCGGCTTGCGCAGCCGAGTCAGATGAGGAAGCAACCAGCTCAGCAAAGGAGTGGGAGGTGGCTCGTGCAGCTTAGCGGAAGAACCGGGGCTGGCTGCTCCAAGCTCGACCGGCAGGCGCCTTGTTTGCGACAGGGTTTTTCTGCAAGTTAGCTTTCTTTTGCGCACGAGTTCAACGGCGCGTGGTACTGACCTGCGCTTGTTTGCTGCACGTGCATGGAGAGCGCGACGCCAGAGCTGGCGGCGCTTCTCTTTGAGCTTGGCGTTGACAACGGGCGCCTGGCGAGCAATTTGGGGCTGAGCTGCTGGTGTTGGATGGTTGACAGACCAGCTTGGCTCATTTTGGCTCCACATGCGTCGCAGTAAGCCACACCCGCTCCGAGTATAGAGTATAGGATCGCCACAGTCAGCGTGCGCTTGCGGGCTTGGGTTTCAGGCCTACCTCAACGTTGGGCCAAGCGATTTGTTAGCAAAGTCCAACACTGCAGACCTTGAGTCTGGCTCTAGTTGGCAAGCTCTTTGGGAGGCATGTTCTTCAAGAGGCTGCAGTGACGCAGCCAGAGGCACATCCACGAGCTTACTGATAAGCGGAAACATGTTCTTCTTTGTGCGCCGAACGGAAGCGCCAAATCAACTCACAATCTTCCCGAACTGCGAACATTTGCCTTCAACAATCCCCACTAAACCAAGCCTGAGCCCTGAACCCGCTGTAAACCCCAGCTCAGACCGGCAGCCCGCTGGTGCTTAAAGGCACGGGAGTGACAGCTGGGTTTATTCTAAGAACTAATTTAAACCTCTTTTCTGCGCTTTGTTTGGGAGTGACCTTTTCAGACGTGCTTCGAGTTGTTTCGGCGGAATCAAAAGAACGCCGCTTTTTGCAATTTACACTTATGACACATACCAAGCAGAATTGTTTTGGCGTGTGGATGGGCTTCGTCGTGTTAAGGAGGGCAAATGCAACCCTTAGATCGCGAAGAGCATTGGCCGTGTGTTCGGAACTCCCGATATTTGCTTGGGCGTTTGTCAACACATGGCGGATCATGGATGCCCCCCGGGGACCAACTGGCCCATCCACATAATTGATCATAAGGATCCTTCGCTTAGGTTGCAGCAATGGACTCGGCTGTGCTAAAGCTTGTAGTTGTTGCCTACGGTTGGTCTGCGGCCATCCCGTGGCACTGGCAAACGCTTGAGGGGCCATCATGCAGCCACGCGCGTTTTGTCTGCCAGGGGGCAACTACTGCGTGCCACTATGACATGAACCAAAACATTTTCCTGCAGCTGCACGGGGCAAAGAGGCGCGGCCGGCGGTTGGCTGGGCGAAACACTGCTCTACCCCAAAAAACAGGTTGGCGTTTTATCTGCCCGGCGGGCCTCCTCCAGTGCCCAAGTTGCCAAGCAGCTTTCCTTCCAGTTCCTTCATTGTAACAGGGCCCTTTCCACATTTTGCTACGACCAAAAATTGTGTACCTTGGTGGTGTTTTTTTCAAAGGACCATTCAGGGGGTCAGCATGGTCCTGAACGAGCAGGGCCCCAGGAAGCCGAAAGCAGCGCTTCAGAATCAACATCCAGCACCAAGAAAACACCTCAACAACAATCCGAAAACAAAGCCCAACAAGCCTAAATGCGTTTGAAACTGTATTTTGCAACGTGATGTATTTATCAACCATGTAAAACCCCAATGCATGAATGTCTCACTAGCGCAGTCTCGCCGTTACGGCTGCGCGTGGCTCAAGGAAAAAGCGTGCTGTAGGCAGGGTTCATTGTTGACCCTTCCCGGTTGTTTAACCCGTTCTATAGGTTATCAGCCGTAAGCGGCTCTTTGTACAGAGTTGTACGCCATGGATGGCGATCCTGGACTACCCCCTACTGAGGTGCGTCCCACACCTGATGAGCCCGCAGGCGATGAAGACGCCTCGCAATACGAACCGAGTAGTCGCGCGAATTCCCAAGTGGCCAGGGAGCTCATCAGGAAGGGACAAGCTTTGAGCAGTCAGGGCCCCGAATCGCTTCGATCTCGAAGCGACCGTGGGAGGACTGGGCGGTCTGGTGCTCGATCTCCTTCACCTGTTGGATCAGATCGGCATCGGCATGGTGACATCGTCATGTATGACCCCCAGACCGATCTCGCAAGGGGAAACCCTATGCCACAGTCCATGACTCAGTTCAATCAACATGTTGCAAACGTTCACCTCGATCCTTCGATGACGATCAACCAGGAGGTGACGAACTATCAGCAAGTCAACGCTACTCAGAACAACGCCCAGTTCAACCAGTTCGTGAATCAGGACACCGGTCCCATGGTCGCCCAGTTGGCAGAGGCAAGGCATGGTGAGATCATTTCCGGACTTCAAAGGCAATCGGAGGCCATGAGACGCGAGATTCAGAAGAATGCGGAGCAGCGTGTGAACACCATGAAATCAGAAAGAGAAGCCGAGATGAAGTATCAAAACGCCATGAATACGATCAGCGAGCAGGAGAAACAGATCAGGGAGCTGAGGGCTATGGTCGAGCAGATGATGCAGAATCAACAGCAACCGCCCGCTCAACCTGCTCCGGCTCCTGCACCTCCCATTCAGCAGGCACCAGCTACCCCCTTGGCTATCCCAACAATTCCTTTGGCCGCATCTCCACCCGGACTTTCGAATGCTTCCTCGCACAGTTGGACGAAGGTCGGGAGCGACCCCTACGGCAAAGACGGATCCGTTCCCGCCGGGGCCGTGGACGATGCTGCTACCGGAGACGGTTGGCCTGGTGATGATGGTGATGGTGGAAATGACAAGGACAAGCAAAAGAAAAATAAGAAGAAGAAGAAGAAGAAGGACCGTAGCCGACGCAGGCGACGAGATCCGTCATCTTCTCCCTCGTCATCTTCATCGTCAATTTCGACTGCATCGGATGAATCGTTTCGACGAAAGCTACTGAAGCACTTAGGTAATTCGAGCGATCCGACAACGGAACGCGTTCGTGTAAAGGAAGGTGACAGAATTCAGATTCCCCGATTCCCGAAGCCCGAACAGTACCGTAATTGGAGGATCAAAGTTAGGGATGCTGTTGTTGCTACTTCCGATCAAGCCGAGAAGGCATTTGAATGGATTGAAGCAACTTGGATCCCAGGTCAAACTGTTGAAGTCCTTCGTGATTCAGGAATGTTTGCCCATCTTGACGCAAAGCTGGCATCGGCGTTGACGAACATCTTGGAGGGCGACCTCGCGCGGCAAGTCGACATTTTCAAAGAACAAGAAGCAAAGGAGAAACGATACGCAAGGGGACGTCAGATTCTTTTGATGATTCATAAGCACTTCAGCACGAACATCAAACATGGTGCAATTTACGACTTCGAGGATTTGCTCTCTGTCCAGCTCATCAACGAGGACCTCAAGAACTTCATGACGAGATGGGAGAAGACCCTCGAGGCGCTGTTCCACCGCCAGATTCGAAAGTTTCGGCCTCTCAGTCACGACCTAAATGAATATGAGCGGGCTGAGGAAGGGACGGAAAAGCACTCCTATAAATTCTTGATTGATGCATCGAGGAATTATTTGGAGCGGAAGCGGCTTGTTCACATGCGGGATGCTATGTCGAGCAACACGACGGGACGTGGCCGGACTCCATCGAACAACCCTGCTGTTCCTGGAATCCCTAAGGGTGTATGTGTGAAATTTCAAACTGGCCAATGCACCTATGGTTCAGACTGCCGATTCGAACATGTGAAGGCACCGAAAGGTACGGGGAAAGGCAAGAAGGACGGATCAAGGTCTCAGACCCCAAGGAAGTATCGTTCGCAGAGTCCCCCTGGTTCAAAGCCCCAGGTGTGCAAGTTCTTCAAAGCGAACAGATGCGAGAGAGGGAAAGACTGCCCATGGCAGCACCCCGCAACTTCCAAGGCAGCTCCAGCCCCAAAGGCCGACAAGAACACTAGTGGAGATACCCCCAAGACATCGCCGAGAGACAAGAAAAAGAAGAAGAAGGGTAGCAGGCCTTCTTCTCAAGATTCGAAAGATTCGAAGGGTTCTCAGTCCCTCAAGTCTCCGCGATCGTCAAAAGGCAGCAATGCCGCGGTGTGCCTCCTACAGGCGATGGTGTGCGCCGCGACCCTCGACTCGGTTGCCTCGTATCCTTGCTTGCCTAGTGTGAGTCACGATGTTTTTCAGGGTATGCCATGTATCAAGAAGTGTGTGCAATTCTCAGACTACCCATCTATTTCGAACTATGAGACTGACGGCGAGCTTTGGCCCTACACTGCCTCGTCGAGAAGGTTTGCACAAGAGTTTCCTGTTGATTACACTCCAAAGTTAGATAAGAGAGCTGTTTCAGACGCAACTCTTGTCGGTGCTATGCATGAAGCAATGGTGAAGGACTTACTCAATGGCACGAAGACTTCATGTAAGTTTCAATGCGACTCTGATTTCAGCTGCGATTCCTGCATCCCCGCAGGCCTAACGGCCGAGCCAGAGAAGCCTGAAATTTCCCCAAAAAGGGAAACGCTGCTGTTGCTTATCTACCAATGGATTCTTCTCACATTCCGTGGATCGCGGACACAGGCGCTGCTCAGGATTTGCTGTCGAGAACGGATGCGGAGACGGGGAGTATTTACGAATCGTCTCAACCACTGAAGTTTTCCACGGCCAATGGGAATATTTTCGGTACTGAGCAGGCCAATGTCAAGATCAAACAGACCGATAGTGTTGTTCGGCCGTATGTTCTTGACAAGACCCCATCCGTGTTGTCCGTGGGTATGAGATGCCTCAAAGACGGATACGATTTCGTTTGGAGAGCACACAGCAGACCTTATTTCAGACTCCCGGATGGTTCACGCATCAAGCTCGAGGTTAAAGACAATGTACCATTCATCCCTTCAGAGACCCAAAATGCTGTTCCAGCTTTGTCACAAAGCATTCCAAAGGTTACAACTTTGCCATCAGCTCCCATTGAAATTGAGGACGAAGTTCTAGTCATTGACGAAGAACCAGAAGCTGTGGAAGAGATGCTTGTGACCAATGAGGATGATGGGGACGAATTGGGAAACGACGATTTCTTGCTTGAAGATGCTATAAGCCAACCGGAAGGTGAGGTCATTGAAAAGTGCCATGACATCGAAATCGGCATTCATCAATCTAGAGTTGCACTTGTAGTTCGAGATGTTGCCACTGATTTCCGTTATGTTTACCCAGCAGCACGGACAACCTCTCATCAATGTGTGATGGCTTTCAAACACTTTGTCCGCACCGGGGAAACCGTGAACATATTTTACAGTGATCGGGCTCCTGAACTTGTGAAAGCTGCGGATCAATTGGAATGGAAGCATGTTCAAAGTACAAACTACATTTCCAAAACGAATGCCATTGCCGAGAGGAACGTCAGGGCAATTATCGAGGGCACGAGGACCAACCTGGAACAAGCTGGTTTGCACCATTCATATTGGCCACATGCGGCCAAACACAATTGCATGGCGCACAACATCACGGATCACCCAGATTATCATTCACCTTGGAAGGTGCGTTTTGGAGAAGATTTTCCCGGACCATATTTGCCTTTTACTTGTCAAGTCAACTTTTGGACTGGCCCGAGGAATCGACCCAACAAGCCTTTGAAGTTTGAGCCTACTTCCAGGGCAGGAATATTTCTGGGGTGTCCTATCCATCCTGACTTTCTTTGGCGTCACGAATTTCTTGTTATTCCTTTGCGAGATTTGATGGAGAAGGACTATGATCAACCTATTGCTCCGCTGAGAGTAAATCAGATCAAATGTCCGGATGGTGAATTCTCTTTTCCAATGGTCGAACGGCACTTATTGCACATGAATGGCGTAATGCCAGGGCTTGAATACGCTCCTGAAACGCCTGATCCAGCTGCATTAGATGCGCCGCTCTTTGAAGAGGATTTGCCGGCAGAGATGCCAGGCCAGGATGACATCATTGATGATCAGGAACTCGCCGAAAACCTCGGAAAGCTGATCAAAGTTTCCCCCGAAAAGGAAACCGCATCGGAATAAATGGTCAAAGTCATCGATTTGAAGACCAGCAAGGACACCCTTGTTCCTAAAGATGGAGGTGCTCATTACGATGCGGGGGGTGTGAAAGCTCGGAGGTATTCGGGATCAAGCAAACCCGACAGTATTCCACCTTTTCTTTGGAAAACAATGTCAATAAAGCAAAGGAGGCTTGCTATCATCAAAGAAGAACGAGAGAAGGCTCACAAGGCTTTCCCCGATGAGCCCGTCTCCGAGGACCCGGAAGCTTCTTCCTCCAAGGCTAGGCCGGCGACCACTGCAGTTAACAATGGATTGGAGGATGAATTTTCAAGCATTCCTCTTATGCCCGTTGAACCTTGCGTTGGGAACCACTCTAAAGAGAAGACTGTTGAGGACGCGTTGGATGTTGTGGTTTTGCCTGCACTTTCAGCGAATCCCGAAGTTGGGCAACATCGTTGCAAAGTTCTTCAAGCTCACTTGCACCCCGTTATTCATGCTATGGTTGCGAGACCGGTGGGGCGGAAGGAGATTGAAAGCAATGCTGATGCCCAAAAGTCTATTGATGTGGAGTGGCACAACCTTGAAAGCAAGGGCATGGGACTACAACACTGTGCGTGAGTGGCCGCAAGTGGTCAAAGAAGCCAAGGGAAGAAGTGCAAATGTCCATGTTAGCAAAATCTTTGAAATTTGTGTTGAGAAAGGGAGTGAACTTCACAAGGGAAACCCTCTTCGCAAGTTTAAGGGAAGGACTGTTTTTCAGGGGAACAACGTAAAAGACGAAAACGCTGAGCAAGCTTTATTCGCTGAACTTGGATCGGCCCCTTCCACTATGGAAGCAGCCAAAGCCATTGATGCTTATGGAGCTATGCCTGGAAACTGTACCCAACAATCCGATGGGCGACAGGCATATACGCAGGCATTATACAAGGGAATCAAGACATGGGTGCGTCTCCCAAAATATCGCTGGCCGAAAGGTTGGGCCTCAAAGTACAGCGATCCGGTGGTGCAACTTATTCTTGCTCTCTACGGTCACCCGGATTCGGGGGGTCTATGGGAGAAGCATTGTGAAGACATTCTTTTATCCCTTGGTTTCCGTCTTGTTTACCCTGGAGCCTGGCCTTCAGTTTTCTGGCATACAAAACTTCGACTCCTGCTCGCAGTGTACGTCGACGACTTCAAGATGTCGGGTCCGGTTAAGAATGTTGCAAAAGGGTGGGAACTCATTTCTTCCAAGATCGACATGGATCCACCCTCGGCTGTTGGTAGATACCTCGGATGTGAACACGTTGTCACGGAGAAGGTCCAACTTTCACCTGAACATCATCCTTTCGCTCATGTCTTCAATCATGACCTGGAGGATCCATCCGACAAGACTGCAGCTGCAGCTCGCCGAACTCAGGATTACTGGGAACACTATCCAGAACCTGGCGTGGTTGTTGCTGGACAAGATACACGGTTCAACTCTTCGGCGATGGCAATATCGACCTCAATGTGTCCCGAATTTGCCCAAATGATTCAGAACGCCAAACCGACTCCGTATGGACAGGCAAGACGTACTTCTTCATGCGGGGGGCCGGTGAGGCCAATCTTGAAATCGAGGCCAAATAGATCAGGGACAACCTCACGGACTTTGATTATGTTGGGGATGAACGCACTGGTAGCGAGAGTGTGACTCTTATCAACAACGGTTCTTTTGAAGGCGTTTTCCTCGAGGACAACCAGGCTACTATCCGTATTCTTGAAAGTGGTAGGTCTCCGGCCTTTCGCCATACTGACAAGACCCGACGTGTTAATCTTGCTTGGTTGGCGGAACAATTCAGGCGGAAACACTATAAGCTTACACGCCTGTCTACTGAACTTCAGGCAGCAGATATTCTTACGAAGCCTTTCACAAATGCTGAGAAGTGGCAAGGAGGGCTTAAGCTCATGAATATTGCTAGCAAAGTTGATGTCTCAGGCATGCCGGCTGCTGTGTCGCCACGCCTGGCCTGGAGAAATCCGAGGCCAGGAATGCGGGGGGTGCCCCTAATCGTATTCTGGTAGAAGTTTGCTGTTCACACGAGTCCAAGCTTGGCGATACTTCGCGCCGCCCCGCTGTTGGCTGCCACGTGATTCGGATTACACAGGACGATGATATTCTTTCTCATGCCACTCGGAAACGTGTCGTTGACGAGGTGAAGCGTATCCGCTCTATTGGCAACAAGGGCTCCATTCCCGTTTTATTATGGGCAAGTATCCCTTGCACTGGCGGAACGGCTTGGTCTCATATTAACATGAATCATGACACGGCGAAAGGGAAGGTGAAGCGACATCGATCCATTTACAAAAGAATTTGGTCTGCCTTCGTTGATCTCGTGAGTTCCATGGAGTTTGCCAAACCGTTGATTGCTATTGAATGGCCCAGGAGTTGCACTTATTGGAATGAGAAAGCTGTTGACAAGTTCATTATTCGAAACAACATGACTTCTGTTAAGTTTGACGGTTGTGCTGTTGGTGTCAAAACTACTGATGGGATTCCTATGAAGAAACCATGGACTGTTAAGACCAACATGCATTGCCTCCACAATTACCTTGATGGAAGGGTGTGTTCTTGCACTGTTCAACATGCTGAAGGTAGGGGACGGAATCTCAAAAATATTGAATCCTACACGTACATCATGACCGACTTGATTCACAAGGCTTTTGCTTATGCAGTGTCGGTTCAAGAGAAAGTTGCTGACACACGTGCTCTAGTTGCAATCATGGCTGAATCAATGCCTGTCGAGAAGGCCTTGAAGACGGTGCGTTCGGCATTTTATGCGAGGCACTACAAAGAGGTGCCGCTGGCTCGGGTTGACTATGGCTCGGACTACATCCTGCACGATGGAAAGGTGAAGGCCGAGGTTATTCCCGACGAGCTGCGCGTCGCCAACCGAGAGGCTTGGTCAGACATGTTCCGCGATGCGGCAACTCAATCATTCATCGTCAAGGACGTGAACTCCGGCGTCGACCTTGCAGATGCGTGAACGAACCGATGCTCTGGCTCTCGCCAAGAACGCCATGACATCATCGACAGGTGCTGCGGGTATTCTCAAAGAGGCTCCGGTTGAGGCTTTCGATATCCTCTTCTGCCCGGGGAAACCCGCGGTCAACTATATCTGTTTTTCGGCGATTCCTTCAATGCGTTGGTCAAAGATGGAACAAAGACAGATGTTGGCACCATCATTAAGGAGAACAAGAGGACTCTCTTCGGCCACAAGCATGAGGTGTGGTCTGAGATGACGTGGGGGAAAGGGCTCTCAGAGTCGCTTGACGCTGCCGAGCGAGCCATGATCAAGCTCGCCGAAAGGCCTGAGCCCAGACCATATGTCATTGTCATTTCGTGGTCCGGGAACGACGTTGTCGGTCGCAATGGCTACATCGACAACCCCGCTGCCCTAGCTGGCTGGGCCACGGATTCCGAAGCGAAACGGAAAGCGGCGATGGACATCATCAAAAGGAATGCCAAGGCTGTGATGACAGTTCGTGATCGACTTCGTCACATTGCCTACAGGGAAGATGTCGTCCAGATCGTCCTCATTGTGCCGAGAGACTACGAGACCTACGGGCTGAGCAAATCGTATAAAGTCCAGATGGACGGGCACTCTCGAGTACTGCACGGGTCCGCAGGCATCACCGTGCTAGACCCTCAGACCCTTATCTCCAACACGTCTCGAGCTGACCGTATTCACACGGATGACAATGAGCGGAACAGGAAACACTACATTAGTTATTTTGTAGCCGCTGCCAAGCTCGGTTATTCCATCGGTCAGATCACTCGGTTTGAGAGCGCCATGAACTGGTATCGCCTCGAGAGGGAGTATCTTGACATCAATACTTCCATCCCGATCGTTGGCGCTTCACCCCAGGAAACTGACGGTCCGGCAATTGCAAAGAACCCCGAGGACCCATTCGACAACGAGGTCCGCGAAAGGGAGTTGGAGGCGATCAACGAAATCGCCGCGCAAGAGCCGAAGCGCGAGATCTTCCTGGAGGCTGAAAAGGAGGCAAACCCCCTCTATACCCCCTTGACACCGTCAAGGAGGAAGCAAAGATCTTGTACATGATGCAACCTGACATTCACGCGGCGACCGTCAGCGGTCTCAACGATGTGATCGATTGGTCTTCTTCTTCGGATGAGGAGGACCAGGTGATCAGCTTCGACCTGCCCCCTGGCTCTCAGCCTAAGGTCAGCCGGCCGAAAGGCCAGGCCGTTGAGGTTGCCGCAGTGGATCCGAATGATGTTGGTGAGGACGGTCAAATCAAGCTCATCCACACCTCCAAGCGGAAAAGTCACAACAAGATGACGGCAGCCATCAGTGCTGCGACACCGAAGATGAAGGCAAAAGCCATGCCGAAGCAGGCTGCCTCGTCCAGTGATCAGGCGTCCGTGGCTGGAAGTAGCAAGACTCAGCCCGGAGAGATCCGTGGCCCGGAGATTATCCCCAAGGCGAAGGCAGTCCCCAAAGCTGCTGGAAAGCCCGGGGAGACCCGTGGCCAGGCTGCGGAACCAAAGAGGGAGTGGATCAAATGCTCAGGAATCAAGATTCCCTAGATTGAGAACTATGGCAGAAGAACTTTCTTGAGCAAGAAGGTCTCGTATTTGGTTCGTGGACATGCACACGAACATGCGACACGATCTATCCCTGAGATCAATCTCAAGGACAACTCCTTCGATTACGCAGCCGTTGCCAAATGGATCCAACGCCGGTATGTGTTTGCAGGCCACGAGCACGTCAAGCAGGTTCGAGGTCTATGTGGAGTACGCGCCGGCCGGGCAACAGTGGAATGGACTCAGTTTCATGCCGCTGCGAATCCGAGCGTTCACCGGGCACAACGACTGGGTCACCGAGGCAAGCGGCTTCGACAATATCCCCGGAGAGCCCATTGCCATGGATGTCAATTACACCATTGAGCATGCCAAGAAAGGGGTGCGACCGGGCTTCTGCAAAGATTTCTCGGACGCACGCCGAAAGGCGCTGCCCAAAATCGCCTTCCACACGTGCAGCATGCAGAATTTCGTTGACATCATTTACATGGGCATCTTTCCTGGCGGAATGGGCGACCGACAATCCTCACGTGGTCACGCCTACCTAACGGTAGTGCCTCGTTGGGACAGGCATGGCCGGAAGGCGGGGGGCGCGCGGGCTGACCGGCCCATCAACATCGCCGTCGATGTCGAGATGTTGATCCAATTGGGCTGTAGGCTTTACGCACCCGGAGACGGGGAAGCCCTTGTGACCGAGGATTGGATCACGAACAAGGTCCTCATTTATGCCTATGATGCTGAGTGCGCGAGGTTCATCTGGTCCAATCGCATGTACGTCAGCGTCAAAAGGAATTACCAGGACAGCATCAAGAAGTATCGTGAGGAGACTCAGAAAGGCGTGATCGGGACCCCGGTGCTTGAGTCGTTTATGGCAAAGGTTGACCGTGAATGCAAACTCTACTACAAGCAATGGGCCCCGACTGCTTGCCGCGACATGATGAGGCCTCACCGGATTGGAAACGTGACAAATCAGGGACGTCTACGACGAGAACCTCTCCAAGGAGGAACAGGTCGCCCTTGAGTTTGAGACTGCTCGGTATGGTCTTTACAGGAACTGGGCTCGTGCAGTAAAGCAGCAGCCCGGGGAGACCCGTGGCCGGAGCGGACTTTGGCAGGACCTGGACCCCAACAAGAAGAAGTCGACCAACTGGCGCTTCGCGGAGGTCATGCACATCCCCGATGTCGAATGCTCACGCTGCAAGATCATTATCCCTGTGGGCACAATCAATTGCTATCAATGCGACAACCTCATGGAGCGCATGCCCGACATCAAAAAGATCGCAAGAGTTGTCCGATTGCAAGAGATGGCCAACAGTTTCGGCGTGCCGCTTTTGATGGACCAGGTTGAGACCCAGATCTTGACGCAGCGAAAAGACGCAAGGGGGGATCGGAGCGCAAGAGGGGGACTTGGGATCATGAAGGACATTGCAAAGAAAGCCGTCCTTCGCAACAAGGAGTACAACACCTTGTGTGAGAGGCTGATCAACGACCCCTTCTACGCTTATACTGCCGCGCGGGGAGACCTGACGCCCTCCGCCCTCGAGTTTATCGAGAAGGTGGCACGATGCATTATTCCGAGTTTCGAAAGGACAAAGGAAATGATCCAAGGAAGCGTTGCTGTGCCAAAATATCACGCACGGCTAACGCTGGTGCCGCCTAGCGAGGACGTGCAGGAAATCGATCCCAAGGACGTGTATGTGGTGCATGGTGGCAGATTTTTGGAAACCGAACAATTTGCCGCGTTGTACGGGAGCCTTGACAAGAGCAACCGCTATCCCGTGATGGGCTGGAGCCGGGATTTCTCATCGGTGGGAGATCCCGAAATTGCTTTGTTTCGTTGAAGAGGAGATCCCCGGCATCCAAATCCCTGGACGAGCCACTCCTCTCCCTGCAGTTGTCGGAGTGACGCGCAAGCCCATTCCACAGCTCCGGGAGACCGGTGGCCAATGGCAAGATCGACAATGGAGCCAATCGTATTGGGGAAGCTGGGGCCAATCCTGGGACTCGTGGTGGTCTGATGATCAGCGCCCGTGGAAGAGCTCCCGCAATTGGGATTGGCGGTGAATGAGCGGTCTCTTCAAAATCATTTCAATCTTCGGCTGACATCCAATTACACTTCAAATTCACTATTCTTTATACTTGTCAATCCATGTTGGCCGAGGATCAATGTACAGGCACGAGCACGCCTCGCGAGAGCGACGGTCAGTGGAGGCGGAAGACCTTAACTGCCAGTTGCTCGTATCCAAGTGCTTGTGTGCTGCAAAAGACTTCATGCCGATCGGGTTTCTTTGGTTGTTTCATCCCTTTCATTTGTCCTCCTGTTTCACATTCGGGCACGGGGGGTGTAGTTTGCAACGTGATGTATTTATCAACCATGTAAAGCCCCAATGCATGAATGTCTCACTAGCGCAGTCTCGCCGTTACGACTGCGCGTGGCTCAAGGAAAAAGCGCGCTGTAGGCAGGGTTCATTGGTGACCCTTCCCGGTTGTTTAACCCGTTCTATAGAAACGAGTGGTAGGCCCGTGGAATGCAAGCTGCAGGTTTATCCTCTTCCCTCCCCTGCTGGGCATGGCCGCACTGCTGCCCTACCCCGTGGCCAACCAGAGGGACCGCTGCGCGCGCCAGGACTTGCTGCAGGAGCGGCGCGCTGTGGTTTGTGGTGAAGGGGGTTGGATGTCAAGACGAAGGGTCCAAATAGTACGAGATGATTGCACATTCCTTTGGTTTTGCAGCATCTGCCCGCTCCATTGATTTAATTTGGGCTCTTATGAAGTACCTCTCATTTCAAGAGGGGTTGGGGGGGTCCAAAGCCACCAATCCAAAACCGCCAATTGTCTTTTTGGGTTATATGCTCAAACGTCACCATTCGGCACATGTTCTTCGCTGGAGGGATGCAAGGAAGCCTGAAACGAAGCGCTGAATGGGAGTGGGCTATCAACTTTGGCAGCCAATTAGACCAGCTGCAACGAGGTTTAGTTGTGGGATGTTGTGCGAGCCTTCCCGCACTTCAGCATGGGATTCAGAGCTCCCCAGGCCAGCCGAACAAACCGCAACCACTCGAGCAGAATGGTGTAACGAAGTGGCGTTGGCCTGCAAGTTGGGATTTGCAGGCCGGAGATCCGAGAAGATATCCAAATACCTTCCACAGGCTATGCTTGTAGAGCCGTTTCAATAGTCGTCAGTGTTGCATAAGTCGAGGCGCAACAGAGCACAATTTACATGGGGCCGGGCGGGGTGTGGAATACAGACGACATACCTTTGAATGATTGAGGTAAGCGCGGTGTAACAGGCAGTGCCTTCTACAAGAGTTTGGAGAAGGACACCCTGCATGAGACCTGCCAATGGGAGCAGGAGCACCCTTGCACTTAACACAGCCTGGAGGTGTAGTCTTTTTTGTTGGGGGCCGGGGGGGGGGGGGGAAACGCATCTCAGGCTGTCAGAAGGGCGAGTTGGGATTTTGATTTTTGAGGCAAGTTCCCTTCCAGCAGTGAAGGAACAGAGCGTCTGCACTGGTTCCTCTCATTGAGACACCGCATCAACATCAAATGGCGTGCCCTCATCAGCATTGCACTTGCAGTTTGCTGGTTGTCAGAATTTGGGTAACCTACGTTGACCTGTTGTTTGTCCTTGTGTGTTGTTCGCGAGCCGGGGATACCAGTTGTGCATCAAGTTATGTTACCGCAGCATTTGGTACGTGGGCTCCAGCATTTTCTTAAAATAGAAGATCTGTTCGATTTTGAGCTTGACCTGACCACCCCAAACATTGAACTGCTTTGAATTAGATTTTGTTTGTTCAACCGGTGTGAAGGACTGCTGTGCTCGAGGAACTTGGGTGAGGTGAAAAACAAGGGGCTCACTTTGGGCGAGACTAGCTCACCCATGATGAAGGTTCCTCTCTTGGGACCGTTCTTTCAGCTTGGAATTGATTGTGCCTCATTCAGCTTTGCGAAGCCTGTCCACATTTCACAAGCAAGATGAAAGGACCCCAGACTTCAGGCTGTCCACACTTTTCCGAGGTGCAAGCAGCGGGGAGGCTCTGCCTTTCACCAACAAAGCCGATATCAAGGTAGAACCCCGTGCTAGCCGCTTTCCAATTTACTACGACCTGAGCGGAGAATTCAGCCGCGTTGGGGAACTTACCCCTCAAGGTTGGACGAGAAGCCGGTTAAAGAGCCCTATCAGAACTTTCGATGGTCCTCCACTGTTGGCATGTGTTTAGGTTTTTTGGCTTTGGTGATGTTGGTTTTGATCATGTTGAGTGGGGTCGTGCGTTTAGGTTGTTTGGTTCGTTTTTCGTTGGGGCCGCCCAAAAGCCGCGTGTTGTGCCAGCTCAAGTTGGGCCTTTCGCCAGGAGGGTCCCTGTAGCCATTTGGCGCACGGCCGGGGCGTGGAGGCGGTGCTGGGCCCAGGGGACGTGCTCTTCCTGCCGCAGACGCTGGGAGCGAACGAGAGCTGGGACTGGGGTGCCAGTTGGGTCCGACGGATAAAGCTGGGGCTGATTAGGAGGAGGTTCTTGTAAAGCATGTGTGTTGTTTTTTGGACGTATCCTTTGAGTGACCCTGCCTTAGCATCCCCAAATCCTCGCTGTTGTGTGGGGGGCGTACCCTCTTCAATGCCCTTAAGGCACAATGGAAACATGGTTTGCTGGCCTTGTGGTACCACAAGCAGGTCGGAAAGGTTCTGGCGTCTAACATGGCTAGGTTGAACCTCAAGTGACTGACTGATTTGGACTTGTTGCCCTGCATTGATAGGTTGAACTAAGCAACCCTGGTCGGAAACCATGCGAGCCAAGCTGCATGCGCACCCTGCCTCATCCAACCCGTACCCGTACCAACAGCAGGCAGAGGTGATGTTCAGCGCAACCAGCAGCATGAAAGTTAAGTCTCGGTGTACGACATCTTCTTTGCGAAAAGCCTTTGACTGTCGTTTGTCGTTGGTTGGAAGTTTCGGAGCTTGTTTGCTCACTGATGTACATGCTTATTGCCGTTCAAGGTCTTAGGAATGTGTTCGGTATGTGCTTCGTGCATTTGGTGTGTAGCCCAGTGTCATCCTGTGTCCTGTTGCATGTGGGGATGTCTTGCGTGGCCAACAACGAGCAGGTGCACATGCGGAAGTACATAAGCCGCCCAGATTGCTTGAACGCAGCTGAATGGCATGTCGGCAGAATCTGCGTGGCACCAGGTAATTATGCATGACGCGTGTGTCTGTGTGTGTGTGCTTCCAAAGTAGTTGTGTTACCTGTTGCGTTGGCAAAGTGTCCCGGTCGCGTTTCTCAGGGCCCGAATTCCAACCTTTCCGGTACCCTTTGTCGAGGTTTAGCGCTTCTCTGAGGATGTGGTGGCACCACGTGGAGTCCCTGTCTGCAGAGACGGTCTCGGTGTCTCTGTGGCTTACCACGCCGCGGAGAACGCGCTGGCTGTCGCCGTTTCCACAGCAACAAGCAGCGGAGCTCGCCAGGGAGCGCGCGCCCTAGGGGCAAGTGGGGGTTGGGCCCCGAGGCTACGCTCCTTGTGCCTTTCTGTGAATTGGGGCTCCCCCAAAGGAGGGGCCAGGGCAAAAGATCTGGGCTGCCAGTTCGTGGGGGTAGCCATGCTTTTCACGGGATCCAAGTTGTCGGCTTGCAGTTTGTCAAAGGCTTTGGGCATGTCGCAAGGCATTGCTTTTCACAAGTGGTGGGTTCATCAAAGGAAGGGCCAGGTGGGCACCCAAGCTACTTGAATTCTCCCACTTAGCCAAGCACGCGCTCAATGGAACAGAAGACAAGGAGATCAACCCGTTCAATCAATGAATCAATGAACATCGGCCGTGCGTTTCGGTTTCTCACGAGACGAAGGCTATGTTTGTCTTCCGATCAAGCTGCAGGTGGGAGTTCTTCTTGGCTTCCGAGATCGGTGGGGGCCTTGAACTCGAGTCGCTGGTTGCTTTCGTTTGTGGAGGCTGCCTGTGTTGGTCGAGAGCAGCAACACAACATAGCTTATAAGGGAATGCTGGCATCCAGCAAGAAGCAGTTGTGATCAGCGCCGCTGAGACTGGGCTTGCGACCTCTTCAGGGTTGGGGACATACCATCTAAACTCTAAACCAACCCTGTGATGAACATGGCACCTTGCTGTCTCCTCGCTTTGAAGCTCTGCTCAGAGCGGTTCCAGCAACTCGAGAACCTTGGCTCCTCTGAGTGTTGTGCAAGCCCACTTTGGCAAGTCACACTTTGCACGTTCTTTGGCTGCTCTGTGATGTTGGCAGGGGTTGGTTGCCTCAGCGGCCAAAGTGGCTTGGGCGACCCAAGAACATAAAGTGCGGATCGATTGCCAATCCACCCCGGTACAGGGTTCCCTTTTCTTGCCAGGCTTGTTTCAAGGGCAGCCAAGAAGCCGAAGAGTCCAAGAGTTTGTCTGAACTGGCCCCTTTCCAAGACAGGAACCATTATCTGGACGTTTCCCCATGTCCACGTGGCTATTCGAACAGATGTTCGGGCTTCGAATCCAGGGGAAGGACCAAAGGACCAAAGTCATCCGCATGGCACCAGGCTATGGGCCTGAGCTCGCCGCCTGGCCGGTCAAAAGAGGGCTCTGAGACGGCTGCTCCAGGGTGGCAATGCGCAACAACATTTTGTTAATGTTGAAACGCATGTGGAAACATGAACTGTGTTTGAAATGCTTGACCATAATGGCCCCGGCCATTTTGGCTCAAGCTTTGCTCTTGGGTTCTCTGAACCCAACTTGTGTGAAAAATATTGAAAGGTAGCACTTCCGAACTAACCCCGAACCAGCAATGGCCTCCTCGGCAACTTCGGCAACTTCCTTCGAGTTGATTGAGGACCAGACACTCACCGCGGAGGAGGTGGAAATGGCCAGCCAGGAGGCCCAGGAAGTCCGCACACGCGAGGCGGCTGTGGCGGCCGGCCTGGTGTTGGATGAGCCCGAGGCGCCCCCGTCGGCATCGGCCACCGATGTGATGAACGACCTCTCCAGTGCACTGGAGCGGCTCCGTGTGGCCTTCTCCACACCGACTCCCGGCCTGGGTGCCCCTGGCCCCGCCGAGGACGAGGACAAGGAGATGGGCGATGCGGTCACCACGGAGCGGGCTACTCCACCAACGAAGAGGCTGAAGGGCTTCGTGGCGGCCTCCCAGAAGACCACGGCCCCGGTGAACAAACCGGTCTCCCTGGTGCCGGTGGATGGCCGTCCTGGCTATTTCAAGCTAGTTGACCTCCCAGACCTCTTCCCGGTCCTTCCGGCATCGGCGGCCACGTTGCTGAGGGACGTCACGGTGGAGGAGGCGGTCTCTCTGTTCCACAAGTTTGTCGGGAAGAATCTCACGGAGGACTTGGTGGTTCGCATCCTGGAGGCTTATGTTCCGATGAAGATCCAGATCCGGCAAGAGGAGGTCTGGGCCTCACAGTTCCAGCGGAATAAGGCATGCATTGGCACCCAGCGGATGCACAGACTCGATGCCGGCCACTCGGACTACAAATTCATGTGTAAGGCATGCGGCACGGGGTGGCCGGAGGCAGCCAATCAATGCTGGGTCTGCCCGGGCAAGGAGTTTGTCCCCTTCCAGGCACCCTCGGCTACCTACGAGGCGGACGGCGTCACGTACAACCTGCTCATTGTGGAGGGCAAGCATCCAGCAGCGGGATGGGGGAAGCCTGGGTGCCGCTGGCCCCGGTGGTACCCGGGCACAGGCAGACCGCAACCTGGTGGACGGCACGATCCTGGGGAGAGCTCCTCCGAAAACGGACACGGCCGAGGAGATCACTATGGCTGACGTGGTCCCGCTTAACAGGCGGGTGGACATCCGGCAGGAGATCCTGTCCATGGAGGCGGACGACGAGGCGTTGAAGGTCCGGGAGCGCCAGGAGGTCAAGGTCAAGGTGCAGCGGTCCCTGCAGGAGGCAGAGGCTCAGAGCTTCCAGCTCTACCACCCCCAGGTGGACCAGGCGATCCGGAGTCTGGGCGATGAAGAGGCACCAAGGGGAGCTACGGATGTTTGGGGGGATCTGGAAGAAGCACTCCAGCGGTGAGATCCCCAAGGGCGCGGACCAGCAATTCAAGCTCTCGCCGGAGGAGCTCCTGGCCCTGGAGCGCAGGACCCACCCACTCACGTGTGAGCGGGACCACATCGACCCGATCATCTACTCGGCCCTGGAGATCCGAGCGCAGGTTAACCGGGGTGAGCGCCCGGCGCCGGAGCAGGTGGTGGGGATCTTCTGGGCTAAGGGCGATGGCGTGTTTTGGACAAGGCAGACTCGCACGTGGGACCTGCCGAGCTTGACAGGGGTGTACGCCCATCGCTTCACCTTCAAGTACATCTACTCGGCTTGGACCACATTCCCGCTGGTCGTGAAGACGCAGCGACGGGGCCGCAATGCGGAGGGCTCGACTTCGGATAAGTGGATGGGGAACATCCTCCAGATACGGAAGGAGGCGGTCCCCTTCCTGGAGAGCCTGGGAATCCCCAAGCCGCGCAGCAAGGCGGAGTGGAGCTACATCTTTAAGGAGATGGGGACGTTTCTGGCAGCCAAGAACTTCATCGTCAATTGCCCATTGCCGGTGATGGAGCTCCGGCCCCCGTCCACGACAGCAAGGAGGCCCTGCGTTTCAGGGCGGTCTGTGACGAGCGAATCACACTTCCGCTGTCATCGTTGAGGGCTTTTGACTCGGTGTACACCAAACTGGTGGCGGGCCTGAGTTGGTGGAGATCAAGGTCAACTGGCGTTGCAACGTGGTCCATGACTGGGTGGAGCCGGTCCCGCAGGAGGCGGCGGGGGCCCTGTACGACCGGCTGGGCTACTCCCAGGACCTGATCAGGCAGCTGGGCTGCTCCCCCCCCTTGGGTGCCTCTGGCCCCGGGGGCGGGGCGGCCAAGGAATCGGACCCCAAAACCAAGATTCTGGCGGGAGCGGACACCACGCTCCGCACGCCGGACCAGGGTACCAGGCGGTACCCCCCGATCACCACGTCCACGGTCACGGCGGTCGCGGGCCGGAAGTACATCAACAAGCACTTCCCGAATGGAACCAAGCACGTGTTCTGGGCCTCGGTGGAGTGCGGCCTGGTCCTGCCCAGCATCAGCGCATGGGAAGTGGTGGGCAAAGAGAAGTTCAAGACCACTGGGGGCTACATGTGCAGGTTCTGCAAGGGCTTCTGGAAGGCGAGCCGTGGGGGGACCAGGCTGCTCCAGATTACGGGCTGGCACAAGGACAAGGCCACATGCCTGCAGCTGGTGATGGACGAGCCCCCGGAGCAACTCTATAACCAGTGGATCCGGGACAGGATGGAGTTCTACAAGCGGGTGGAGCCGACGGAGCCCCCAGGGACGAGCGGCTAGTCCTTGGAGATGCGAGCACCCCGCGCATGCGCTTCAGCTCCTCGAATGGCCTGGGGGATGTCTCCACTGCCCTGTGGTCGGTCATCCTGAGCAACCCAGAGAAGTCAGGGCTGGCGGCCATCCACTCGGTGGCAAAGGAGGCGATCTTGAAGGGTGAGAGCCGCTAGGTCGTGTCTCACTACCCTTTTGGAGGTGGAGTCGTATGATCTCTCCCCACCGGGACTTGGGTGCCTCTGGCCCCGTCTTGGGTGGGGGGGAGGTGTTGGGGTGTTTCCCTTGTTTTGGGTTCATCATTCACCTTGGTTTCCCCCCCTGTTCAACACGCCACGACTGCCGGTTTGCCTCGAGCCGGAGGCTGCGCAATTTGGCTGCCCCAAGGACGGGCCGTATCGGCCGCTGTTTGAAGAAAGTGGCTGCGGCTGACGCTGGGCTCCCTGAGGTCCCCTTGGGGGTTTTGGGGAATCCCCCGTCGGGTGGGTCTTCCCCCCTCCGTGGTTCTTTTGGGGATTTCCGGGGGGGACTCTTTGGGCTTGGTGGGCTGCATGCCGCCTGCCTGCCCCACGCGCACTCGGCATCAGGAAGGGTTGGTCGTGTTTGCAGTTTGCCGCGGTTGGGTCCCGGCCATTCGATAGGAGGCTCGAACCCTTGTTTTCAGCATGGCTAGGGTCTCTACACAGTTTCTGTTGCGCCCGCCTTACACTCGTCTTTGGGACCGCATCCCAAGGGTCCTGTGGGACACGCTGGCGGATGAGTCTATCTCCCCGAGACAGACAGACGGGGAGTTGCTGGTCCTGATGTGCCTGCGCCATGGCACGGCGGAGGAAGGGAGGCAGCTGGGCGGGGAGCCGGCTCTCCGCTTCGCTCAGCTCCTGGAGCTAGCGGGCGTTCCGGTGGGCCAGGCTGACCAAGTGGTACCAACGGACTACTTCAACGGCCTGGTGGCGTCGGCGGCGGGCAGGCTTCCCCAGCCTTTGTCCGCGGGGGACCTGGCCGACCTTTGGGATAGCCTATGGCTCCTCCTCATGGCGGCTGCGGACGGCAAGCTCAGCGAGAACTTTTCCCCGCTGGAGAATGAGTTGGACCGCCAGGACCAACTGAGGTGGTTCTCGCGAGATGACCCACCCCCACTCCAACAGCCGGAGCTTCTGAAGTGGCGGCACTGGAGGCCCGGGAAGATCAGGGAAATGGAACCCACGACTCAGCGAGCACTGGAACTCCATATGCGCGGGAAATGGGCGGAACGGCTCCTTGCCCACTTCGCCCCCTTTGCGGAGCACATCGCATACATGCAGGACATCCTGGGGGAGGACTTCCGCAAGGAAGCACTGGACCTCTTGGGGGATAGCAGGTTCCGGACGCTCAGGCAACACTGCCTGGTCTACGAGAGTCTCCGCAAGAGAGGCTTCACCGTCATCCCATGGCAGGAACGACATGTCCGTTCTCTCCTCAACCAGCTCGCCGATGAGGAGGTCACCCCGTGCAAGTTGCGGCAGGTGTGGAACACCCTCAAGTGGTTCTCCAAGACCTTCGGACTGCTGAAAATAGACGAACTCCATCGCCTCAAGTCCAAGAAGAGCTCATTGGAAGAGGCGCTCACGGACACGGTCACCAGGCCACAGCGTAAGGCGGTGGTCCCTGTCATTTGGGCTCTGGAGGAGGGGGCCGGCTACGATCGCCTGGGTGCCACCGGCCCCGGCAGAACAGACACGAGGTGCTGGACGCTTTCATCCTGGGGTTCGCCCGGTTCCAGGTGGGTTGCAGTGCTCGCTTCAATGACCTCCAGCATGTTCACCCCAAGGACCTTAGCAACACGGTGGAACTGAAGGCCTGGCAGACAAAGACAGTCTCCGCAGCACAAATCAACCGCAACCCAGTCCCCTTGATTGCTCCAAAGTACAGCTTCACGGGAATCCCCTGGTGGACTACCTGGGTGGCCTCGGTCAGGCGGCTGGTATCCGAGGAGGCATTCCAGGACATGGACTACTTGCTCCCGACGGTGAGCAAGCACTTTGCAGGGCTGATTCCACGGCCGTCCACACCGGAAAGGGCTCTGAGATGGCTCAAAGATGCTATTCTCCGCCGGGGTGTCACCCCGCATTTGGTGAAGCCGCTGTCGTGGCACTCGTTCCGGGTGTTCATCCCGGACTGCGCCTTCCAGATGGGGATCCCCCGGGAGCGCCGCATGTACCTGGGCAACTGGCTCACGGAGAGCACGGCAGATGTCTACGTGCGGGAGAAGCGCAACGTGGTTGTGGAGATCTGGGGCCAGGTAGCGCAGAAGGTCCCCAACCTGAACCTCGGGCCAGGCAGGGAGCGCAGGGAGGACTTGAATCACCCGGACTGGGCGGACCCGCTCCCGCCACCAGCAGTGGACATCACGGACGCGGGCGGAGGGCCGAGGGGGACCATATTGAAAGGGAAGGGGAAACATCCCCTTCGGTACTGTCAGGGAGCGCACCATCGGCTCGATCATGGTCAGTGGTGGAACACGAACCTGGGGACACACCAGTGAAGGCCAAGGACCTGTTTCCAGCCACCCCGGACCTCCCCCTTCGGGTGGTGGCGGCGGTCAAACGCTCGGGCAACGCCGGCCAGTCCAGAATCCACCTGCTGAATGCGGAGGGCACGGCTGTGGGATGTGGCTGGCGACCAGCGGCTTCTAAGGTCCAGGAGCTCTCGGTGCTGGATTACATGACGGAGCAGGAGGCCTATGGCAAGTGCGAACGCTGCTTCAAGCGGCATGGTTTCCCGGCGGACTGGGCACTGGAGCCGGCGGAGGTCCCCACGCTGCAGGAGGACTCGGACTCCTCGGCGGACTCAGGCTCTGAAACGGATGACTTGGTGGACACCCAGTCGGAGACCGAGGTGGTGGCCCAGGTGCCCCCGGCCCTGGCGACCAAGGGGATGGGAGGCCCGGAGAGGGGCCATGGCCAGGCCCTCAGCACAGCCTGGCATCCTTCGGAAATGGCGGGTGTGCCAGACTGTCCTTCGGAAATGGCGCTATCAGTCTGCACACCCGTTCTTCAGTTTTTGAGAATTGTGAGTTGGGTGGCCCATGGGGCCCACCCAGCGTTGGTCATCTGACAGGGGAAGATGAGTCCCTGGCACCAACACACTGCTCGGATGAAAGAGTTATCGCGTGCTCGTGTGTGGTGCCGTTTGGTTAGCTTGCATACACTTTGTTAATGTTGAAACGCATGTGGAAACATGAACTGTGTTTGAAATGCTTGACCATAATGGCCCCGGCCATTTTGGCTCAAGCTTTGCTCTTGGGTTCTCTGAACCCAACTTGTGTGAAAAACCCACCCACCCACACCAGGGGTCATGGCGGCCAAACCCCCGGATGAGGTCCCAGAAGAGTTCAAGGAGGACGTGGCCAAGCTGCACAAGCCATTGGCGGCCATCCTGGTGGGGAAGGAGATCCCCTGGGCAGCCCAGGCAGCTATGGGCGCATCGGGATACGTCACGGTTGAAGACCTGGCGGATCGCTGGGACACCCCAGCGGCGGCTAGGGAGAATGGTCCCCGGGACCTGGGATTCCGGGATGGGGAGAACGGGTTCAATGTCCAGACCTCGGCCTTCACGGCGATGCGCCTCCTGCAGGCAGTCCGGGTGGCAGCCAGCTTGGTCCGGGGGACCAACCAAGGGGATCACCCGGCGGGCCAGGCGGGCCCGACAAAGGCGGTTTTGGAGGTCCTGTGTGACAGGCGCCAGCTGGAGGATGCTTACGTGGCCATTCATGGGACCCCGAAGCCGAGGTTGGAGTTCCAAGGGAGTGATGGCTACCTCAAGAAGCAGTGGCGCTTGATTGCCAAGGGTGAGCTGGGCTACATCCCGGCCAAACACATTGTGAGCGCGCTCCCGGAAGAGGGGAACGCCCCTCATCCACCCACAAGAAGATCACGGTGGACGGCTGGGACAGGGAGGATGAAGAAGAGGTGAGGAGCCACCCCACATCCCGGCGCCAGTTGGAACGTTTGCACCAAACTTTCAGGACGACGCTCCTGATGTGCACGGCGGCACTGCCACAGTTTGGCAACCTGAAGGTCACCAAGGCGGAGCTGGACGATTGGTATGACTGGTTCTATGGGGAGGACATCGCTGGCAGAAGGCCTCCCCCGAGTGACACCTTGCTGTTTGCAGAGCGCAATGCGTGGAGGAAGATCCACGAGATGGTGCACCAGGGCACCACCCTCTCCGATGCCCTCAAGAATATCAGGGGCGACTTACGGGAGGTCTATGAGCACCTCAACAGGGCGCCGGAGAAGGGGAAGAACAAGGGCAAGGCACCTAAGGTGTGGCAGACTCAGTGGGAGAAGCCGAAGAAGGGGGGGAAAGGCGCATGGCCCTCGGGGCCGACCAGGTCCAAGCCAAAGGGCAAGGGCGGCAAAGGGAAGTCCCCCAACTCCCCCTCGGTTCCATGGCCGGACCAGGCATGCCCTCACCTTCCCAAGTGACAGGAGGCCACCCAGGGTGCCATAGGCCCCGTGGCTTCCCGGTCTCAGTTGGGATCACAGGCCACCAGTGCGAGAGTGCACACAGAGGGGGAGAGCCAGCCCCACCAGAGCCACAGCGGATGGCAGACAGAGCGGGGGAGGCCAGGACGGCCTCAGATGGGAGGGGACTTCTCCAGGGTGCCACCGGCCCCGGAAGCCCCTCCACCGAAGAAGAGGAGCGGTCCCAGCCAGGGCACTCCAGAAGGGCGGAAGCATCCCTTTCCCCCGCACCCACCGAGGCAGTGGGTAGACCCCCCAGAGAGACCCAGAGGTGAGGATCCGCCCAGCAAGGGGCGCTCCAAGGGCGGGAAGAACCGCCAGGGCAAGCATCAAGCCCGGGGACAGATGACGGGGGGATCAGACAAAGGTAGCACGGAATCCCTAGGGGGGGCAAGCCCCACCTTCCCATGGATGCAGGACATCCCGGAAAGACTGAGGCTCAGACTGGGGTGGACGCCGAGGCCAGTGCCGGGGTCTTCAAAGCCGTCCCTCATCCTGCTGTACGCCGGGAAGGATGATGCGGGGGCCCTGGATGCCTACCTCCATGCCTACAACCCGGCCTTCTCGGAGTACATTTGGGCGGTGGATATCAGGAGAAAGGGATGGCCATGGCGGGTAAGGTCGCATTGGTGGGAGGTGGCCCCAACTGCAGGACGTGGAGCATCCTCAGGTGGTTCCCCAAACCGGGTGGCCCGCCGCCGGTGAGGGGCAGAGCAGAGCAGACCTTGTGGGGCTTAGAGGACTTGGAGCCCCGGGTCAGGGAGGACACGAACAATGACAGCGTGCTCATGCTCCGACAGATGTACCTGACCTCGCTGGCCTACAAGGGGCTAGGTCAGCTAACGGTCCCGCAGGTTGGCTCCTCCTTCCTGGAGCACCCGATGGACCCGATGGAGTGCAGCAAGAGCCCGAGCGCAGCGAGGTGCTCATCGATCTGGGTCACGCGGGCCTACGTTCAATGGGCGAGTGCACTCCACCACTCCCTCATCAAGTTCGATGAGTGCCGCCTGGGCCAGGTGGTTGTGAAGTCCGGCGTTGTCAACGGACCTTCCTCTCCACCATTGGCATGACCTGCGTTGCAACCACGGGTCTCACCCCAGGGGAGAAAAGCTCAACTCCAGTGACCTCAACCAGTACCCGGAGCAGATGATGCAGGGTCTCGCAGCGGCCATCCTTTGCCGAGCGGGACCCGTCCTGGAGGCGCTGAGGCCGGGTGGCATGACGCCCCAGGCTAACCCAACGACCCCCCCGAGGCGTCCAAGGGGACAACAAGCGCCAGTCCCGAAGGCTGAAGGCGGGCCAACAAGCGTTGGCAGGTCTGACCTTGGGCTCACTTCCGGTCTCGGCCTCGGATAATCCAGAGGCGGGGACATCGACACGGGCATGGAGATCTCGGATCGGCCCACCATCCTGCCGATCACGCACGACCCCAATATCTCCGACAAGGTCATGTACCTCCAGATGGCTTTCAAGCAGCGTCCCTTAAGAGACGGTGGAGGAAAGGCTTAATGGGGACGGTTGGCCCCGTGGGCCCGACCGCTGTCCAAAGCAGCAGCGCTGGGGGCCAAGATCTGTGTCCTCACTTCGCCGTGGGGGGACAAGCTCCAGGAGTCGCTCTCGTTGGGGGATGGGTCACATCCCTTCCCGGAGGACCTGCTGGAGGACATCAGGGAGATTCTGGCGCCGGGGGCAGGCCGACCAGCGGACGGCCAACCCTTCTTCCTGGACATCTTGCACAGCGTGGCGCTGAACATTCAGGACGACCACCAGTTTCCCCGGGACCTGGAGCAAGGGGTCCCACTGGGGGTCACGGACCCACCCCTGACCTCGCCGGGCATCTGGCCACTCAAGAAGGAGCTCAAAGGGGAGGAGCCGGAGTTCCAGGAACTCCCCCACCCAACTACCCCTCGGCGGATCACTTCAGCGATCTCATCCGGGGCACATTTCTGGAGGAGGTCCCCATGGGCATGGTGGAGGGCCCCTTCAGTAAGGAGGAGGCAGCATCGCGCTGTGGCTGCGTCAGCGAGGACCTTTGTCCCGGCCCCCTAGCGGGCATCGACGAGGGGGACAAGATCCGCACGATCTACGATGGCTCGGTGGGAGGGGCCAATGACACCATCAGGAACCAGACGGTGGAAAGGACGACGGCTCCGACGGTGCTGGATGGGGTTCAAGCTCTCCATTGGCTACATGCGGCAGCTGCGGAGGGACTCTCAGGGTGCCTCTGGCCCCGAGGGGGGGTCTGTCAAACCTCCACCTGGGGGCTGGCTATGGCCGGAGCCGGGCACCAGGTGGGTGCTGCTCAAGGCGGACGTCACCAAGGCCCACCAAAAAGTGAAGGTCCTCAGGAAGGACTGGCGGTGGCCTCACTGGGGGAAGAATGGTGGGTGAACAGCACATATGGCATGGCCAGTGCCCAATCCTACTGGGGACGCCTGGCAGCCCTTCTGCTCAGGGTCCTCTACGCACTTTTCCCTCAAGTGGATTGGAACTTCGTCTTCGTCGACGACTGCTTCGAAGTGAGGGGGCAGTGAACTTGGCGGTGGCGCTGCTGGCCACACTCCTGGCATTGGGCACCCCACTTAGCTGGAAGAAGACGCACTTGGTTAACACATGGCTGGGCTTCGTGGTCCACCCGAACATCCCGCAGGTTCTCATGGCAGCCAACAAACACATCCTGGTCATGGAGGTTTTGCAGACCATGGTGGAAGGGCAGGCGATGCACTCAAAGGACATCGAGAAGGCCCTGGGCCGCATCCAATGGGCAACGGCTGCATGTCCGCTGGCGAAGTCGATGCTCCAGCCACTTTGGGCCTGGAAGGAAACCCCCCAAGGTGGTCAGGATGCTGGCGTTCATGCTGCGGTTCCTCTTCAACACGCCTTTCGTCCAGTACTCCCCCTACTTGCCAAAGTCCTCTTGGTGGGGTTGCAGCGACGCTAGCGCCTCGGACGACGGACTGGCATTTGTGGGAGGTTGGTGCTCCAACACAGTGGAACCGGACAAGAAGGAGGTGTACTGGTTCCATGAGCAGATCCACGTGGAGGAGTACCCTTGGGCTTTCAAGAATGGGGATCCAAAGCGGAGGATTGCAGCTCTGGAGATGCTGGGCACGCTCTTCCTCTGTAACATGATCCTCACGCACCAAGGCCCTCTGTCCTCCCGGGTCCGACTCCCGGTGGGCAGTGACAATCAGGGCAACGTCATGGCGATGCTCAACCTTGGATCCAAGAAGCCCTACACGGCGGCGATCCTGATGGAGCTGGTCTTCCTGCTCCACACCCATGGCTGCTCGCTGGCGGCCAACCATGTGCCCCGTGAATTCAATCAATGGGCTGATGAGCTGACGCACCCGGATTTCTCTGGGTTCGACCCTTTACAAAGGGTCCCCAAGCAGGAACTCTGTGAGGAGTTTGTTTTTCTCCCGCGTCTCCTGAATGGAGATGCATTTGATCTTAGCGTGGGCCCACCCATGCTCCCGTGACCGGAGCCGGTGGGTGACTCACTTCCCCTGGTGGCAGACCCCCCTGTGGCCTGGGTGCCACGGGCCCCGGCTCAGGGGCGGGCGCTATCAGTCTGCACACCCGTTCTTCAGTTTTTGAGAATTGTGAGTTGGGTGGCCCATGGGGCCCACCCAGCGTTGGTCATCTGACAGGGGAAGATGAGTCCCTGGCACCAACACACTGCTCGGATGAAAGAGTTATCGCGTGCTCGTGTGTGGTGCCGTTTGGTTAGCTTGCATACACAATATGGTGTATATGTTGTATACACCATGTGTGTATACATATATGTGTGTATCTACATATATGTGTGTGTATCTATTTGTATGTATGTATATATGTATACATGTGCAATCTCTATATATATATATATATATTTATATGTGTGTGTATGCATATGTTCATACATACAGCTATAGACATGCATGCTTGGATGTGCGAAAATAAACATTACACGCAGACGCCGTGGAGAGAGAAAGAGAGAAAGAGAGAAAGAGAGAAAGAGAGAAAGAGAGAAAGAGAGAAAGAGAGAGAGAGAGAGAGAGATGTATACGTAGATATACGAGGCTCATCCCATCGGGGGGCACAAAGTTGAGCCCTATACAGTCTGCCGGGGCCTTGCTTAGGGCAATTTGGCGGTATTTGGAGCAGACGAGGCTCATTGAGATTTGTGATCAGAAGCAGTGACGCAGTTCTTCAGGGGCTTGATCCCACAGGCCTCAGCTGCTTCTAAGGGCTGCCCGAATCCTCCATGAACACTGGCCTTTGAGTGGATTTTCAGACCAGCATTCAGCCACCGACGCGCTTAGGAGCAGTTCCTCTTGTGGCTGAGCTGCCCTTCCTGCAGCTCGTTCCGAATCCGAGTCAGGCCATGGCCCAGCTGGTCCTTTTCGTGTATGAAACCCTGCCTGTTTGGCTGGACTTGCCGGGTTTCGCTTGTCCGGGAACATGGCAGACCAGGGCCAGTCAAAGCCTCTTTTGGGAAGACTTCTTCGTCCTGGTTGTCAGTTCTTTCTTTTTTCTGGGGCGTGAGCAGAACTAATACATTCACAACTTACAGCGAACTGTGTGCAAGCGTGCGTGACGCTCCCTTGGCGTTGAGCCATGCGCTGTGGTAGCTCCACTTGGCTTTCGCATTGCGCTGCTTTGAAATTCTCAAGGCCAATGGGAGGCAGCTTCCAGCCTTGAGCCGGAGGCTTCGGAAGGCCAGCGAACATTAGCCATCCTTCACATGGATGGCTGAGTGAAGGATCAGTGTGAAGCCGGCTGCTGGGCGCGGGCCCTTTTGGGGCCTTTGGAGGTTGGATGTGAAGAAAAATGCCCAAAAGTGGAGAGAACACACAAGAGTTCAGTTCGCAGCGGTTTGACGGGATTCGTGCACGTATGTCTCCATATTGGTCAAACTCAGGCAAATTTGGGGCGGGTCCTTTGCTCCGAAGCTTTCCTGGAAGCTGCCTGAATTTCTTCTGAATAGGTCGCAGCTATAGTTTACCGGCCCGGCTTTGTGGCTGGACACTTTCTAGCCAGCCCTGAGAAGCTTTGGGCCTGGCCCTGTGAATTCCCAGGAACGAAAGCTGATGTATCCTTGCTATATAAAGAGAAAAGTGTTTGGGAAGCACTGCGAAGGATTTCGTCAAAGAAAGCTATCCTGTAAGGAGCCCTTGCTGTTTCCCAGGCGTTCCAACCGCGGCTCTCCCGTGGCAATGGCTGCGCTGCGGAGCGCTGCTGCTGCAACACGCGCTGCGTCTCTTGCCGCCGCAGCTCTTGCGGCAGTTCTTAGGCGGGATCGTGTGGTGTGCATGCCTAGATTGAACGAAAACTCATTCGGGCCCATGGGTTGACAGAAGTTTGCATTTCCCGCAGCCCTAATTTGGGTACTGTCGATGCTATGCCCCTGATCTTATTTCACTTGCCAACATTCGCCGTGTTTTGCCCGGCTTGCACTTCGACCATGCGGGAAATGACCATTAGACGTCTTCATGTGGCAGGCGTGTTCACCGTCCAGCGCTTCCGCGGCCTGCGCCTGCGGCGCGAGTCGGCAAAAACCCGGCGACGGTGGCAGTCCCACGCCCGGTGCGCCAAGATTGCGTGGCCCTCGCGAAGGAAAAGCGCGCAGCAAGGTGGTCTGGGGATTTGACTGTGGGTCAAAACCAATGGTACCATTTTGGGTAGGTGCACCACCCATTTTAGTCCATTTTAGTCCATTTTAGTGGGGATTGGGATGTTCATTGGGGGTACGGGATTTTGACCCATGGCCATTTGTTCATGAGACAGGCACAATGGGGCCCTCATGAACAAGCCGGCGGTTGCCGAAAAGGAGCCATTGGGAACTGCAATTTGTGTGCCCAAAACGGAACATGCTCCAAAGCAGGCCCGCCCTAAAAGACTGAAATCCCCAGCCATGTGCGTCAAAGCCAAATCTAAACTCTGCAATCTTCTCAAAATCCAAAGCCACGCCCTAGAGCACTCAAACCCCGTATCCGAGCCCAGTGCCTGGCATTCAGTGTGGGGCCCTTGGGCCAAGATACGGGTCAAATTGACGTGATGTTACGGATGTGCCGCCGCGGTTCCTCTCAAGCCTGGGGGCTCGTAAGGAAGGATGCAACAGGGTGGCAGCTTGCACCAATGCCAATGGGCTGTCAGCGGATTGTTCCCGCATAGCCTGCCAGAAGTGAAGAACTAGTCGTTAAGAGTTCTTAGGAAGGCCACCCAATGGGTGCCCGCAACTCTGATCTCTTTCGATTTCAGAAAGCAAAGCCAAGATGGCACACTGCGCATGACAGCGTTGAGCCTGCCAATGGAGCGGCACACGGGGCGAAGCGCAGGCAGGACACAATGTCAAAGATTTGGTCGCTTCCTGCATTACTCCATGCATTGTGCAAAGTTTTTTCGGGCTCCATGTTGTTCTGCATTATCGATTACAGCTGCCTCGGCGGTTTGGTTGCAGTCCATTCGGCTTCCCAGCTCTCTTTGCGATGGGTTCTCGTCAATGCCTTACACGGTCCTAAGGGGAGGAAAGGGAGCTAAGCAGCTTGTCTGGGCTGTTCAACGGCGATCCCTAAACCTTGCAGACGGCATCAAGGATTCGGCTTGGTGAAATCTCCATTTTGAACAGAGCCTGTGCACCGCAAGCCCATTGACCACAGCAAGAAGACCCACGGCATCCGCTCGCCGTTCTTGGGCGCCCTGCCTTTCATATATTTTTGCTTGTCTCACTTCCTGAGTTCATGAACTTTAAACTTTTTGGGAAGACCATTTTGGTGCTAAAATATAAAGTTTGAACTTTTTGTTTTGCCATCCACTCAGCAAGTGAGTATTCCAAGTTTTGGAAATGTAATCCATTTCGGCTCCAGCGCTTCGGCGACATCGAACTTTGTGATGACGCCGTCCCGCAAAGTCTTGGATGATGAGCTCACAATGCTACGAGTCGAGCACCAATCCGGACTCTCCTCGCCTTTCGTCGCGCTCGCTGACCCCCCACGGATCGCGCAAAAGTGTCTCTCAGATATGTGTGTAGAAATGTCGCTTGGGTTGTTGCTCAGGAGTGTCGCTCAAAAGCGTCGCCTACATGTGTGCGTTTGTGTGTGTGTGTGCTCAGAAGTGTCGCTCAGAAGTGTCAATCAAAAGTGTTGCTCAGAAGTGTCGCTCAGAAGTGTCGGTCAGAAGTGCTGCTCAGAAGTGTCGATCAGAAGAGTGTCGCTCAGAGGTGTGATCAAAAGTGGCGCGCAGGCGGATCCCTCATTGCTCAGAGGCGTCGCTCAGAAGTGTCGCTCAGGAGTGTCACTCAAAAGTGTCTCTCAGTCGCAACTTTGTAGTACACGTCTAGTACGCGAAGTACAGGTTTCCAGCTCCAGCTGGAAAATCGCAACTTTGTAGTAAACATGTAGCACGCGAAGTACAGTTTTCCAGATCTAGCTGGAAAATCGTGACTTTGTAGTACAAGTCTCGTACACAAAGTGCAGGTTTCCAGCTCCAGCTGGAAAATCGTGACTTTGTAGTGCAAATGTAGTACGCGAAGCACAGTTTTCCAGATCTGGCTGGAAAATCGCGACTTTGTAGTACAAGTCTAGTACGCGAAGTACAGGTGTCCAGCTCCAGCTCGAAAATTGCAACTTTGTAGCACAAGTCTAGTACGCCAAGTACAGGCTTCCAGAAAATCGCAACTTTGTAGTGCGAAGTACGCGTTTCAAGCTCCAGCTGGAAAATCCCAATTTTGTTGTACAAGTCTAGTACGCAAAGTACAGGTTTCTAGCTCTAGCTGGAAAACCGCGACTTTGTAGCACAAGTCTAGTACATGAAGTACAGGCTTCCAGCTCCGGCTGGAAAATCGCAACTCTGTAGTGCAAATGTAGTACGCGAAGTACAGTTGTCCAGATCTAGCTGGAAAATCGCAATTTTGTAGTGCAAGTCTAGTACGCGAAGTACGCGTTTCCAGCTCCAGCTGGAAAATCGCAACTTTGTAGTGCAAATGTAGTACGCGAAGTACAGTTTTCCAGATCTAGCTGGTTTAACAAGATGAACAAATTAGTTTGCGTAGTTGATTTGATTGCGAGCCCCATTGGCTCATGCCGAAAAATATTATCCTTATTTATTGTCTTGGGCTTGCGCAAAGTGATGTGCATTCGGAAATTCGTGGCTGCAACAGAGAGGGCTCGCTTTTTTACAGGCACCTATTCGCCCACACAAGTGTTGTTTTCGGGTCAGTTTGGTTGAGCATAGGATGACAAAACTGGTATTCAGTTTGGCTTGAAAAGACGGACTCTTCAAGGAGATTGGACAGCAGCCCAAATATCAATCGATCATGCAGGACTTGTCGACTGCTTGGTTCATGAATCCCAGGACCCCCAGCGCCAATTGCGTAGCAGCTCAGCAGCCCTTTATCCATGAAGCCCGCGGTGGCATTGGTAAAGCCGGATTCATGATCAGTTTGGCTTACATGGGCCGGAGGGAGGGTGTGGCTGAACAGGAGCACTGTCTTTTCACCCTTCCCACTTACAAGATCGGGGTGTCCCTTCAAGCATTCCAAGCGGGGGGATTGCTTCAGTCCGTCGAGGCGCCTTCGAAGGGCGAAAGCATCTTGCTTTGCGGAAGCGCTGCGGCTTTTTTGCGGCGGGCTGGACAGCTGACTCTGCAACTTGCCGGGGATGTGCCAAACAGAACTTGGAACACATTGCAGAAAGCTTGGCCGAGCATGTTCATGCGTTTTCCGACCAGACGTGAACAGGGTGTGCAGCACTCAGACGGTTCCTTGTCGGCGAGTAAGTCGCAAAACCAACTTCAACACTAACAAACCGCGTGAAGACAAGCAGCGAGTATTTTAGGACGGTGCCGTGGCTCCCATTGCTGAAGCCTCCTTTGTCTTCCTATGCTCCTTTTGGTTGAACACCGCAAAGGTATCAGAAGCACTTAGGTTTATTGCCGTGGGGAGATTGGTGATATGAAACTGGTGGATTGATAGCCCCATGAATGGGATGTTTCAAAAATGTGTTTAATCCATACGCCATATGTTTGGCGCTGCTGTTTTTACTAAACTGCTTGGGCTGTGCCGCAAGTAGAATCTTGCAGTTTTGGCAAAATTGCTGCACACCTCAAACTTGCCCCTCCCGCATTGCATTCGATTGGATCGTGTACGCAATAGCCCTTTTTCTTTCCGCAATCAGTGAGCAGCGAAGCCATGAGCGGGTCGCGGTTTACATTTTGTTCCTGACCGGGGTGCCTGGTGAAGGAACTGCCGGTCACACGGGTTTTTTCGCACTCGACGTCCATGGCCGCTAGCTTGCTGGTGTAGGGAATGCCCCAGGGAATGAATCTAGGGATTCCCTGAAGGAAAATAAATTCAACCTAGGGATTGCCTGAAGGGAAACATGGACTTAGGGATTCCCTGAAGGGATATAGGGGTCATTCCATTTCTCGTCCTAAACCCTAAACGCCCCCCGTGAACCAGCCTCCGTTAGGCGCCTGGGCCCGGCCTCCGTTGCTCTTCGCGCCTGCTGCTGTCGGCCGTGGCGCTGCGGGCACGTTGGCGGCTCGAGCACCTGGGCCGCGAGGCGTGGGAGATCGAAGGCCGGAGAGCGCAGCGAGTGCTTGGAGCCCCGGAGCAAAGGAACCCCCATTTGTGTGTCATTATATAAATTGTGTCTCCATCTTACCTTTAGGAAAAATGGAGCTGGGGCAGCTATTCGCCCTTCTCGTTAAGGGGCGTGAGCGTTTGGAAAGCAGGCCAGGGTTGCAACTTGCCGAGATACAGAGCAGCAGCGACGCAGCACCAGTGTTAGCAGCAGCCATGGACACAGCCATGCAACACTAATATCAAGGGCTGAGCACCGAGGTGGTTTAGCGCTCGGACACTTGTCAGGGTGGCCCTGCAGCCGTGCAACCCGGAAGCGGAGTGGGCATCCGCGGGTGACCACGGAGAGCCTACGGAAAGTTGTTGTGGGCGCAGGCGGGAAACCCAGCAGTTGTGGTTCCCTCGCCCAAAATCGCAGAGTGAGCTTATTGCAGGCAACGGTTGGCTTTGGTTCATTTTAGCATAGTTGTTTACCCTAACACTTGTTTTTGTTTGTTCGTTGCAAACCTTAAATGGTAAGGCCTGCAAGGCTTGACGGCTCTCTCTGAGGCCGCACGTCACTCCGAGTGAATGGCCCTTGCCCGGCTCCCTTGCCCATCAACCCCCGCGAATGCTCGGGGCAAATAAATGGTGCTGAAACTGGTAAGCTGACGCCGGGGATCTGGCGCTTGAATTGCAGAATGGCGATGCCTCCAGGCCCTTCCATGGCCGCGATCGAGTGCAAATGCCTTGGGTATGCGTACGCGCAAAGTTGTTCAGTTGACCTTGCGGAAGTGCGAGCCAGAGTTCAAAAGCTCGGGATGGGGTGCCAGCCCATTTGCTGAATAGGGTGACTTGGTCTACCTACGATATGTGCTTGCGCGGGATGTCCGGCCTTTCCTTTTTGTCCCCTTTGCAAGATGCATCAAGATGCATGAGGGTGTGAGAAGCGCCCGCGCAACACACTTAAACTCCAGATGGAGAGTGCTAATCTTTCGAGTACAACTGATGAGTCTCGAGTACAACTGATGAGTCTCGAGTACGATGAGTATCTGCTTGATTTCCGCGGGCAAAGAGGGGACCTTGTTGGGAAGCAGGTACGTAGCTGAGCGTCCTCAGCTACTTCCCTTCCAGTGACCTAGCTTCGTTGGATCAGGTCAGTCACTGGAAGCCTGATCCCCCTGCTGCGAAACCGAAAGGGTGGTGACAGGGCATTCTGTCACTCCGCACACACACGCCCCTCTACGAGGGGCGAGGTTTCTCTTTTCTCCTGCAGGAAGATCACATGCTCAAACTCAATTCTCTATCGTTGACCAAAATATCCTCCACGGCGAGGGGAGCGAGACACCGCCCTGAACCGCTCAGAAGACGGGAACGAAAGATCACCACGTTGAGCATTGCGAGTGTCGCCATAGAGGACCGAAGCGATTTGTGAAGCAGCCGGGCGATCACCATGAGACAACGGAGTGGCATAGGTGAAGGTCTCCTCAACTGGAACGGCATCGGAGTTTCGAACTTGACCAAGAGCATGATCATGTGGATAGTGAGTTGCGAAGGACTCAATCCGAGACAAGATGCGCTGGTACCCTTGGTGTTGCCAGTCACGGATGTCCCATGCTTGGACTGGCGCATCGGGCTCAGTCACCCGCCGCCATTCACGAAACGAATTTTCAGGGACATCAGGCACGGCGTCACCGTGGTGCCATCTTTCAGGATGTCCTGGAGTGTATATCCGCACCCACTCCTGATCATGCCAGACCGAATATTCAAGCCATGGTGCTGCTTCGAATCATCGATGTCCATGTCGAGGCAAGAGGCGAGGATTGTCGCGGGCTCCGATCCAGCTAGTAGATGAACAAGCACCATGCACAACCATGTTCAAACAACAGCCAAGCAAGATCATGCAAGTGTAGAGACCACCCTTGTTTTGTACGCTGCGCTGCTCATGCGAGTCTAGCCCTCAGTCAGCTCGAAGACGGGACTCATCTTGTCTCGGCCGCTGTCGGAAGCATTCACGGGCCGGTAGGGGTCGGAGGCCCCAATCGTCTCCAATGGTGTGCTTCCACGCGTTGCACGTACTGGTTGATGAGGATGGGAAGCCAGACGTGCGCGAGCCGTCAGTTGTTGAGAAATCCCTTCCTGGAGACGAGTCAGTTCTTCAGTAGAGAAATCAGCTGCATCCGAGGACCTGAGAATCGCGTCTAACAGCTCCGGCGACATACTCAATGCCGCAGTCAGGCGATGGAGTAAGCCAGGCTTTCTGAGGACGAACCGGTAGAGCCGCAGGAGGTGCAGGTGACGGTGTAGGTTGGGAAGTAGTGACCGGTGGTGGCATCACTGGTGGCATGAACTTGGATGGCGTGGGATCAGGAGGGATCGGCATCATGTAGTTGATCGCCGGGTATTGGAATTGTTGTGTGGGGTTGTGAGTCGATTGAAAATTGGTAGGCATCATCGGAAAGTTGTTGGCAGCGTTGTAGCCGGGGTTGTGTTGCCACGAAACCAAGTTGTTCCAATCCATGTTCTCCGAGACCTGGTTGTCATTGTGCTCACGTCGGCGTGCTTTGTGAGCTTGAGGGGACGGACTCCGATCACGTCTGCGTCGAGTCCTGGATCTATCACGATCATCACGTCGAGACTGTTGTCAATGACAAAGTCCAGAAGGTGCCGGAGATCTTGTTCACGAGAAATCCTAGGAATCTTGGTTTGACGGCGCCACTTTCCTTTGAACATACGGCGTCGATGATCTGACTTTACTTCGTACACTGACCATTGAGAGGAACTGCGAAGGCCAACAACTTGATCGTATCGATGAAGAAGCACTTGCAGCGCCGTTGACCAAAATATCCACCACTGAGCCAGCTACATGCAAACAAAGCACAATGCATCAACAACTGCCCCAAGCATGCACAAGAAGAGACAGCATGACAAGCTCACATGCAGATTTTGTCCCGAGTCGACGCCGAACGTCACGCAGAAGGTGAGGTTCAAAACCTTTGGCCTCATAAAGGCGTTTGAGAGCGTCGAGCCCGTGCTGCTGCTGAACCGCCGGTTGTGCACCGCGTATGATGAGCCACGAGCGAGAAGACCAAGAAGAATAAGTAAACATCTGATCATTGGCACTCCGAATTCCTTTGATTTGGGAGGGATGATCAGGTAGCTGTGGTGTAATAGTCCTGGAGGAAGAGTCACATCGATAACCCAGCACTTTGTCATCATGTTGAACCTCGAGCATCACTGGTGGGCGATAAAATTCCAGGGAAAGAAAATTCATGAGCACGGGCGAGTGTGGGGCTGAATCTCGAAGGAGAATGAAACGATTGTCGACGTAGCGCTCATGCCAGATCACACCAATGTCGGGCATGCAAAACCGCAGAGAACTCATTGTTTGGTGCCAGAAGAAATCCTCAACCGTAGCAACCAAATTGCACAACGGTGGCGCGGCTGGTGATCCCATAGCGACTCCTCGTTCTTGGCGGAACAAGTATCCGTTGATCTCGAAGTGACTGTTGTCAATGACAAAGTCCAGAAGGTGCCGGAGATCTTGTTCACGAAAAATTCGAGGGATCTTGGTTTGACGGCGCCACTTTCCTTTGAACATACGGCGTCGATGATCTGACTTTACTTCGTACACTGACCATTGAGAGGAACTGCGAAGGCCAACAACTTGATCGTATCGATGAAGAAGCACTTGCAGCGCCGTTGACCAAAATATCCACCACTGAGCCAGCTACATGCAAACAAAGCACAATGCATCAACAACTGTCCCAAGCATGCACAAGAAGAGACAGCATGACAAGCTCACATGCAGATTTTGTCCCGAGTCGACGCCGATCGTCACGTAGAAGGTGAGGTTCAAAACCTTTGGCCTCATAAAGGCGTTTGAGAGCGTCGAGTCCATGCTGCTGCTGAACCGCCGGTTGTGCACCGCGTATGATGAGCCACGAGCGAGAAGACCAAGAAGAATAAGTAAACATCTGATCATTGGCACTCCGAATTCCTTTGATTTGGGAGGGATGATCAGGTAGCTGTGGTGTAATAGTCCGGGAGGAAGAGTCACATCGATAACCCAGCACTTTGTCATCATGTTGAACCTCGAGCATCACTGGTGGGCGATAAAATTCCAGGGAAAGAAAATTAATGAGCACGGGCGAGTGTGGGGCTGAATCTCGAAGGAGAATGAAACGATTGTCGACGTAGCGCTCATGCCAGATCACACCAATGTCGAGCATGCAAAACCGCAGAGAACTTGTTGTCTGGTGCCAGAAGAAATCCTCAACCGTAGCAACCGAATTGCACAACGGTGGGGCGGCTGGTGATCCCATAGCGACTCCTCGTTCTTGGCGGAACAAGTATCCGTTGATCTCGAAGTGACTGTTGTCAATGCCCAAATCTCTATCGTTGACCAAAATATCCACCACTGAGCCAGCTACATGCAAACAAAGCACAATGCATCAACAACTGTCCCAAGCATGCACAAGAAGAGACAGCATGACAAGCTCACATGCAGATTTTGTCCCGAGTCGACGCCGAACGTCACGCAGAAGGTGAGGTTCAAAACCTTTGGCCTCATAAAGGCGTTTGAGAGCGTCGAGCCCATGCTGCTGCTGAACCGCCGGTTGTGCACCGCGTATGATGAGCCACGAGCGAGAAGACCAAGAAGAATAAGTAAACATCTGATCATTGGCACTCCGAATTCCTTTGATTTGGGAGGGATGATCAGGTAGCTGTGGTGTAATAGTCCGGGAGGAAGAGTCACATCGATAACCCAGCACTTTGTCATCATGTTGAACCTCGAGCATCACTGGTGGGCGATAAATTCCAGGGAAAGAAAATTCATGAGCACGGGCGAGTGTGGGGCTGAATCTCGAAGGAGAATGAAACGATTGTCGACGTAGCGCTCATGCCAGATCACACCAATGTCGGGCATGCAAAACCGCAGAGAACTCATTGTTTGGTGCCAGAAGAAATCCTCAACCGTAGCAACCAAATTGCACAACGGTGGGGCGGCTGGTGATCCCATAGCGACTCCTCGTTTTTGGCGGAACAAGTATCCGTTGATCTCGAAGTGACTGTTGTCAATGACAAAGTCCAGAAGGTGCCGGAGATCTTGTTCACGAAAAATCCTAGGAATCATGCGGCGCCACTTTCCTTTGAACATACGGCGTCGATGATCTGACTTTACTTCGTACACTGACCATTGAGAGGAACTGCGAAGGCCAACAACTTGATCGTATCGATGAAGAAGCACTTGCAGCGCCGTTGACCAAAATATCCACCACTGAGCCAGCTACATGCAAACAAAGCACAATGCATCAACAACTGTCCCAAGCATGCACAAGAAGAGACAGCATGACAAGCTCACATGCAGATTTTGTCCCGAGTCGACGCCGAACGTCACGCAGAAGGTGAGGTTCAAAACCTTTGGCCTCATAAAGGCGTTTGAGAGCGTCGAGCCCATGCTGCTGCTGAACCGCCGGTTGTGCACCGCGTATGATGAGCCACGAGCGAGAAGACCAAGAAGAATAAGTAAACATCTGATCATTGGCACTCCGAATTCCTTTGATTTGGGAGGGATGATCAGGTAGCTGTGGTGTAATAGTCCTGGAGGAAGAATCACATCGATAACCCAGCACTTTGTCATCATGTTGAACCTCAAGCATCACTGGTGGGCGATAAAATTCCAGGGAAAGAAAATTCATGAGCACGGGTGAGTGTGGGGCTGAATCTCGAAGGAGAATGAAACGATTGTCGACGTAGCGCTCATGCCAGATCACACCAATGTCGGGCATGCAAACCGCAGAGAACTCATTGTTTGGTGCCAGAAGAAATCCTCAACCGTAGCAACCAAATTGCACAACGGTGGGGCGGCTGGTGATCCCATAGCGACTCCTCGTTCTTGGCGGAACAAGTATCCGTTGATCTCGAAGTGACTGTTGTCAATGACAAAGTCCAGAAGGTGCCGGAGATCTTGTTCACGAAAAATCCTAGGAATCATGCGGCGCCACTTTCCTTTGAACATACGGCGTCGATGATCTGACTTTACTTCGTACACTGACCATTGAGAGGAACTGCGAAGGCCAACAACTTGATCGTATCGATGAAGAAGCACTTGCAGCGCCGTTGACCAAAATATCCACCACTGAGCCAGCTACATGCAAACAAAGCACAATGCATCAACAACTGTCCCAAGCATGCACAAGAAGAGACAGCATGACAAGCTCACATGCAGATTTTGTCCCGAGTCGACGCCGAACGTCACGCAGAAGGTGAGGTTCAAAACCTTTGGCCTCATAAAGGCGTTTGAGAGCGTCGAGCCCATGCTGCTGCTGAACCGCCGGTTGTGCACCGCGTATGATGAGCCACGAGCGAGAAGACCAAGAAGAATAAGTAAACATCTGATCATTGGCACTCCGAATTCCTTTGATTTGGGAGGGATGATCAGGTAGCTGTGGTGTAATAGTCCGGGAGGAAGAGTCACATCGATAACCCAGCACTTTGTCATCATGTTGAACCTCGAGCATCACTGGTGGGCGATAACATTCCAGGGAAAGAAAATTCATGAGCACGGGCGAGTGTGGGGCTGAATCTCGAAGGAGAATGAAACGATTGTCGTAGCGCTCATGCCAGATCACACCAATGTCGGACATGCAAAACCGCAGAGAACTCATTGTTTGGTGCCAGAAGAAATCCTCAACCGTAGCAACCAAATTGCACAACGGTGGGGCGGCTGGTGATCCCATAGCGACTCCTCGTTCTTGGCGGAACAGGTATCCGTTGATCTCGAAGTGACATGGCGACGCAACTGACTCTGAATTTGCGCACTTCCTCCTTGAGAGAATCGGACCCGACAACATTCAAATCAATGCAAATGCAAGATAGCGGCCCTCAACTGCAATGGTCAATCGACATGCACAAGGCAAAGCAAATACCAGTCAGCAATCATCAACCGCACTGATACGAGCAACGAGATCCACCAATGGTCAAGAAATGCAATGAAAATCGGCAGCAGTCCGTTGTGGTGAGACGTCGCTATGATCTGACGGCTTTCTTCCCTTTAGTGAAACCTCGTTCCTGATTAAATGTGAAATTCCGCTGTTCTATGATAAGCACGTTGAGGTCAAATTTTCCGACAGAGCCGGCCCGGGGTCACACAATGGGTACACCCGAGGATTCCCCACGAATGGGGTGTACACACTTAAACTCCAGATGGAGAGTGCTAATCTTTCGAGTACAACTGATGAGTCTCGAGTACAACTGATGAGTCTCGAGTACGATGAGTATCTGCTTGATTTCCGCGGGCAAAGAGGGGACCTTGTTGGGAAGCAGGTACGTAGCTGAGCGTCCTCAGCTACTTCCCTTCCAGTGACCTAGCTTCGTTGGATCAGGTCAGTCACTGGAAGCCTGATCCCCCTGCTGCGAAACCGAAAGGGTGGTGACAGGGCATTCTGTCACTCCGCACACACACACACACACGTGTCCAGCAGGCCTGGGCGACCGATTTCAGCTGCGCAGTGTGTCCGAAGGCGAGTTTCGGTTGCACTTGGACGATGTTTTGGGGTCCGGCGGGGAGTGAGGTGGTTCAGAACCAATCCCGACTCCTTTGTGGCAAACCCTGCGATCACCCTAAGAGCTAAAAGTGGGCAACAGCGGTCAGTGCTTGATTTCATTTCACAAGCTAAGATCTCAAAGCAATGTAGGAGTCCCCCATCAATTTTCAATCCCCCGATCAACTTTGAGCTGATCCTTCCTTTCCCATGGAAATACAAACCTCTACGCCCCAGCACGCCAGCAAAAACCATGCAGATGGCAGTCCCTGCCATGAGTTCGTGCCACAACCGCAGCTACGTTCTTTGGGCATGAAATGCGCAATCAAAGTTTGCACTGCCAATGTTCGCCTGCGGTTACGTGTAGGTTTGCGCCATGTGATCCATGTGGTCGAGTAGGGGGTGACCGAAAATAGCCCAAGCCATCGCTGCAGGTGTTTCCGGAACCTGCAAAGCTCAAGGGCCTGATGAAGGCCCGAGCCGAATGCCCTGTGCTTGTTGGGGGCAAACTGGTCTTTGTGTTCTTGATGTTGCTTGGTTAGTTGGTTGGTTGGTTAGTTGGTTGCTTGGTTGGTTGCTTGGTTGGTTGCTTGGTTGGTTGCTTGGCTGGTTGGTGGTTTTTAAGGCCGGCCCCAAAGGAAACAGGTCCTTTTCTTGTGGGAGGGGGGAATTCCCCTTAAGAAAGACACCCCCATGTACTTTTTTGTGGGAAGGCTAGATGCATCGTTCCATTAGGCCATTTCCAACTCGCCCCACTTCCCAGGCCGCCTTGGCGCGCTGCAACGAGCTGCTGGCACAGGACGCCCTGCGGAGTTTGAGTCGGCTACTCCGCACGCGGAAGCTCTCCTTGGCGGCCGACGACTTCGAGGAGGTCGGGCGCCGAGCACTCGCTCGCTTCGGTTTGCTGGTTCTTCGCTGACGCAAGAGCGTCGCCATGCACACCGTTGTTTACCACCAATTGCTTGGTCGTGGGTAACACCTTTCCTTCCAGCTCCCTCTGGGCTGATGAGGGTGAGGCTTGCCGTGACGACTTGGTTAATTGCCCTAGCCTTGGCTGACCCCCTCCTTGCGTTGCAAGGCAATGTCAATGGCATAATTAGGTTCAGGTCTGGAATTCAGGAGGGCAATGCTTGAAGCCCTCGATTCTGAGGACAGCTTTGTGAATGTGACGCGCAGGCTGTTGACACACACAGTGACTTGCAGCGTGGTAGCTTGACTGATGAGGTAGATGGCCAGTGTTCCCAGTGAAGTTGGAGGTCGCTGCCACAACAACAAGTTGATGGGTGATACACTTTTTGTTTGGGTTTGTCACATCTGTAGCATTTGGCAAAGACGTGGAATCTGTTGCTGGCATTCCTCCATGCAATCTATTTGGGCCAAAATCGGGCGTCCCAAAAATGCCTCATGAACCCAAGCGGGTGTGTCTCCAACCGGGTCAAGCCTTTGACCCACTCCCTGAGTTGGACTGTAAACTGTTCGAGACCATGTTCGTGGTAAGCAACAAGTGAAAGGTTCAAAGTTTTTTCACTGGGAAATGAGCTGAATGTAGCATTGCTCAAGCAACCTTTCAGTCTCTTTTGTGGCGGGGTGTGGCTCAGTCAAAAAAAGCAAAGCAACGCTCGGGCATCCAAGCCTGTCAGGTGGCTGGGCGCTTGCTTCAGGCGGCCTTGTTCATGCAGTGCCCAAACGAGGCGGAGCTTGAGGCCGGACAAGCAATGGGTAGTGTCTGGGGGTAGGATGGCGAGAGAACGCGCTGAGGATGGACTTTGCGCTTGTAGCCCACAGGGCACCCTCAACTGGGCCAAAGCGGCCTAAAATAGTGCCAGAGTCCAATGTGCGGCCATGGCTCTCGAACTGTTTCTTATGCTAAGCTCTTGTATGATGTGGACGGCTAGGGTCATGACAAAATGGGTGGCCCTCGCCAGTGTGGGACCTTTGAGAGCAAAGAAGATACCAACTTGCTTGCAATTTGCATCCTGGCGAGGTAGATTCAAGAAAGGTGCAACAACCGGACCAGAAGCAGAGAATCATGCCGTACAGGAGAAAATCCGAGGAAGAAACACAGCCTTTGCAACTTCCGCCCTTGCAGTCTTGCTCCTAGCTCTTGTGTTGAGACTGCTCTGCCCTTGACACATTTCATGGAACCAGCAAAGCTACGGCACTTTTGGAAGCGCCGCGCTTCGGGAAATGGCGCAAGTGCATACGGGCGTCCGTGAATCGAAGCAACCAGCAGCGCGGCAACGATAAGACATATCCAAAGCGCGGGTCAACAGCTTCTTCGGTGTCAGCTGCTCACGGTGCTGCGATGCTTCGCAAGGGTGCCTCACGTTGAGTATTTTGTTGGGAATGTGGGAGCGATTTTGTGGGTGTACTTGAAAGTCACCCTGTACGCAGGTGTTACTAGGGGCTCCCCCGCACAAAGAAAGTGAAACATGCCAATACATAAAGGGGCTTCCTGTACAGCCAGGCAGAACTCGGCAGCCGTTGCATCACTGCAGACCTTGCCTGGAACGAGCGCCTTATGTCGCACCTCGTGAAGGACTTTTGCCTCGGACCAGGTGTGCGCATGGCATATGGCAATCCGGGTGGTGAGCTGAATTGAGCTCACCCCTCAAGTAGATGCGCAATGATCCGCAGACAAGAAAGAAGCCCTGGGAAGCTTGGAATGTGGAGCGGCTGGGAATTGCTCAGCAATCCTTCTGATTCTCGCTTTGAATATTTAAACATCACCTTCTGGGTAAATGTTGATACTCCTCTTTTGGGGAGGCCCAAACACAAACACAGAAATAAGCACAAACAAACAAAAAACAACAGACACAGACACACACAGACACACACAGACACAGACACAGACACAGACACAGACACAGACACAGACACAGACACAGACACAGACACAGACACACACACACACACACACACACACACACACACACACACACACACACACACACACACACACACACACACACACACACACACACACACACACACACACACACACACACACACACACACACACACACACACACACACACACACACACACACACACACACACACACACACACACACACACACACACACACACACACACACACACACACACACACACACACACACACACACACACACACACACACACACACACACACACACACACACACACACACACACACACACACACACACACACCATCACATCACACACACACACACACACATCACACACACACATCACACACACACACACATCACACACACACACATTACCCACACATCACCCACACATTACCCACACATCACCCACACATCACCCACACATCACCCACACATTACCCACACATCACCCACACATCACCCACACATCACCCACACATCACCCACACATCACCCACACATCACCCACACATCACCCACACATCACCCACACATCACCCACACATCACCCACCCATCACCCACACATCACTCACCCATCACCCACACATCACCCACCCATCACCCACACATCACCCACCCATCACCCACACATCACCCACCCACCCACCCACCCACCCACCCACCCACCCACCCACGCCACCCCGCCCCACCCCGCCCCACCCCACCCCACCCCACCCCAACCCACCCCACCCACCCCCGCACCCCCGCACGCGCGCACGCACGCACATACAAACACGTGCGCACGCTAAGAAAGCCTGCACCCTTGAGAAAGACTATCTTGGGGGAGCGGGTGGCAGCAGCTTGCGGCTGGATCTGGGCCCAGAGTCGCAGGAACTGCTGCCGCAGCACCTGGCCAGCAGAGCGGCTTTGGAGGCCCAGCGCTTCCGCTGGCGCTTGGCCCTGGACTGCTGGGATCGCTGTTCGACGGAGGGGTCGGTGGACGTGGAAGGCGGGGGTTTGGGGGGGGGGGGGGGTGGAGCACTTGAGGTCGGTTTCGCAACCTCTTTAAACCACATCGTCATGATGTGTTAGCCATTGCTCCATCGATCAGGTGTCATTCGCGTTTTGACACTTGAGCAACGTCCAAAACCTCCGTGTACATGTTTTATCAAGGGCTATGTCATATCAAGCCGTGGCGTAAGCAACATCTGCACGGGCGTAAGGCGGCGTAAGCAGATGTTGAAACAACACGGTGCGAAAGCATTTTGTGTAAGGTTTTGATGAGTCATGTTGTTTGAAATGTCCAATGTGTTTCTTCAGCCTTGTAAAGCAATACTGTTTGTTGCCATTTTGCAGCGCAACACCAGGGAGATTCATCGTGTTTTTTGCGTATGGCTCGCGTAAGCTTTGCATAAGCCCCCGCCCCAGCAGCGTCTCTGAGTAGTAGCCATGCCGGCTTTGGAAAAGCCTTTCCTGGACCTGCAGTAGAAACTTCCGAGCTTAATTGTTTCCAGCTCTGCCGCACGCCACTGCCTTGCTCCACAAGGCAGCGCCATTGTGCAAAAGAAAGGCTCCGCCAAACGAGAAGGATACTTTAAGACGAGGCTACTACAATAGGCCCGGCTCTTGGGAGCTGTTGTCTCGCAGTTCTTCCTCCTCTTCATATGCCTTTGCGGGCTCGTCATGGTGACTGCTTTTGCTGCGTGAAAGGAAAAGGCTCGCATCAGCCAGCGTAAGGGCTGCGTAAGGCCCACCTGAAGCCCATGTGTCGCGCAAGAAAAACATGGGGTGCGGAAGGTATGCGTAAGGAGTGGCGTAAGGAGAGTTTTGGAGATGGCGCACTTGCAATTCCATATGCCGATGGACGGTTCCAACAAATCCTGAGCGCAGGCGCCGGGCTCTACGGGGCCATTTGCCTGGAGCTGGGGGAGCCCAGCCGCTTGCGGGGCTTGGAGCGCCTGGACATCGATCCGCGCCTGGCGTTCCAGCCGGCCTTTTTGGAGGACCTCCGCGACTGCGGCGTGTGCCCCGCGCCAGGCTGGGCTTGGGCCACCTGGGCTTGGGCCCATGGCCGACGAGGTGAAAGGACAGGGGCAAGACTGTTTGTCACTTACTTTCGTATGCCCAAGTGGCATACCTCCAAAATCAACTGAAACACGGCCGCGCTGTGTCACGCTCCAGTTCTCAGCCTATGGTTGTGCAGCCTTGCCGTGGGGCAGAGGATGCTTGGAATACTTGCCACTGCCCTTACGCATCTTACGCTTTCTGCTTGGACTGAATCCAGCTTTGCTTCAGCCCCATGATGTGGTCCTACGATTTGCTTGGTTGGTTTTGTTTGTCTATGCTTTGTTTTATCCGGTGAGGCTTTGCGCTTTGCGCTTTGTCCTGCCCGCTTTGCAACTGCAACCGTGCGCCACGGGTGTCCTTTGAGGTCAGTGGTTGGACATGGAATGGATGCCACTGGTTTCAGTTGGTTCTGGTTTCACGTGCTACTGCCGTTTGCATTTTCCATGGTACACTCAAAATGGTAAGTCTTGCCCGCTTAGGCTCCACCCCACATGGATCTCAAATTCAGCGGGGGGCGGGGGGTCCCCGAAGAGGCGATTCCTTACGCAGTGATGGCATCTTTTCTATGTTAAGCACGAGGCCCTTGGAGCCAAGCTCCAACGGCAGCAGAAACGTCATGGAGCCTGCCATTCTTTTCCGTGTTTGGAGGCCACCCGCAGCGCGGAACCAACGTTTTTGTTTGACAAAATAGCCCTGCTGGAGCTTAACCCTAGTGGTTGGTTGGTTCTGTGTCCCCAGCATCCCCGTGCTTGGTGTATTGGCTGTGATTTGTTGGTTGGTTGGTCGGTCGGTCCCAAAACGTAAACCTTAACCCAAACAGACCCGAGACCTGTCCCCGTTAAGACCTCAGCAAGCCCAAAGCTGACCCGAATCCAGCCACAACTCTCGACTGCCGCCACATCAGAGCCAAGAGGCAGCCCTAAGTAGGTCCGAGCGCGGCCGGGGACCAACCCCCGCCTGGCCAACGCGACCCCCTACAGCATAGAATGCCGCCACAACTTTTCTCATTTTTTCACAAGAAAGAGGCCTCAGGTCTGACTGAACCGCCTTTGATAGCGCATGAGGGGACGCCTGTTGCTGAGTGAGCCAGGGCATGGCAAACAACCGGGGCTGGTACAAAAGAAACAAGAACACCGGAAAAAAAGAAGGGGCAAACACGCGTGAACCCACCGCCCCCCGTTGGGAGGCAGTGACCATCCCCTGCCTGAGCTGGTGCAGAGGGCGGCCTTGGCCGCTGGCGGGATGGGCGCTGTGGCCCGCCTCCCGCCAGAAAAAAGAGCCTGGCGCGGTCAAAGGGCCGGTGAAGATCCAATTTTTACTTGGTGGCTCCCAGCCATCCGGTTCCTTGGCCTTTTAGCCTTTTAGTGTTTTGTGGGGCTTTTCGCGGATAACTTTTAGTGATTTCCATCTAACCCACCAAAAGATAAACTTTTTGCAGGGGATCTGAGGGCAGCCCAGTTTAGATATGGCCATCGTTTGTAGAGGGATCTTCTTTGGGCTACTTGATTTGCGGCATGTGCTGGGGATTGTTCGGACTTGCCCTTGCCACTTTCGTTTGACTATGGCATTTGTTGGGAACATGCATGGGGCAGTTTTGCTTTGCCTTCAAGCAAGTTCTTTCCTCGTAGAACCCCTGACTTTGAAGTTCCCTCGTTTTGAGCAGCGCTTTTTGTTTCCTAAGATGAAGGATTTGAGCGTTGCGGGGAATCTCCCCAAGGTCCGCGAAAGCACTTGATACATTTTGTTGGAGCCTCTCGCTTAGATCTCCCGGTTTGACGGCGTGGAAGCACCAAGTGGAGGGCATTTTTTGTCTATGCAGCCATTTCTCCTCTCTGCGCTTTACTTGTGAAGCACCAGAAGCCTGAGTCGCATGGCATTTGTTCGGCAAAAGGGTCCTCAGGCCATTCCGCGAAGGCAACCTTGGCCCATGTTGGCCCACAAAATGCTCGCCGCGGCTCATTCTATGGCCACTTGTGCCACCTGTGCCGTCGCCACTCGGTTTCTAAGGCCGGAGACACGGTGCCATCCTGGTGGATGCCAATCTGAACATCTTGGCTGAAGGCGCAGAGCACGTGAAGTGCCACACGCGTAAAGTGGTGGAGACCGCTGCAGAAGGGGCGATTCCGTTCTGAAGTATTTCACACCTCCTAGTTGGCACCCTCGCAAAGAATGCCCACCCATTTGCGCAACTGGGAGCAAGGTGGTACGCCCAGCTCGCCTGAAGCTCCTGCCAGCTGCCCATGTGGTTGCCTTACCCCTTTTCCAGTTCTCACAGTCTTTTGGGACATCTTGTGATATGTCTCATCTAAGGTGTTACTTGAATCTAGGGATTGGGCACTCGCCAGGCTTCAACCACATGGCCGCGCCTTTGGGCCCAAGGAGGCTCGGACCTCGTCGGCTGGTCGGCGCGACGGGCGGATGCACGGCCTCCGTGGCCACGTGTATGGGCTGTGCTTCGTGGGCTCTGATCTGACGGGGCTTTGGGGGGCTGACAAGGCAGCCATCATTTGGACTGACAGAAGCCCGTATTCCGAGCAAAGCACTGCAAAAGTTATAGCCACAGGAATAGGCAAAGGTTGGGATGGCGTATCGGGATAGTAAGGCTTCTTTAAAACATGTTAACAACCACCTTGGTAGAACCAGCTCCGCTGCGAAATCTGGCTGACTGGACCCCTGACTGAGTTCCTCCAAAAGAGGCCTTTTGGTGGGTCGATGTGGGCCGTGTTAGTGAGTGGGAGGTACCCATTTGTCCAAAGATCATGGAGGAGGGGCTTTTCAAGGAGGTTTTTCATGCTCCAACGTCCCCCTATGCACATTCGGCATGGTTGGAAAGAGGGTGCAAGCCCCAAAGTTGGGCAACTCTTAAGCTGAAGGCAAAAATCCCGGTTAGCCCCAAGTGAACATCCCAATCCAACCACTAAAATATGGGTGGTGCACCTACTCCAACATAGTACCACTGGTTTTGACCCACAGCCATGTAGGCGTTTGGCGCAGAAAAGGTGAAGCCATGTGAAGCCTATGCTTCGCCAGGCGGGCGCCGCTGAAGACCAAGCTGCGGGAGACACAGCGCCACGCAGAGGCGTGAAGCTCTGGCAAGCCTGGGGCATGGTGCTTTGCAGGAAAGGTGTCCTTTTTTTTCAGCATATGGCGGTGGGTCAAAACCAATTTCATCCTCGTGTGGAGAAACCTCTGACAAAGTCCTCCCTTGGGTCTCCTCCAAAACTGTTTAATATTTTGGGGGTAGGCGCACAGCTGAATCTGAGACTTGGAGTAGCCCAAATGTGAGCCAGGAGTTTAGATCGGGTCGCCAGGTGCACTGCTTGCTGCAGCTGCCCCGTCTGAAGGATGCAATGGGCGGGCAGATGGTGGTGGTGGAGCTCGCAGATGTCGGACCCGCCGGAGATCGGAGGTTCGGGATTCCCGGTGGCCACCTCCTTTGAAACCCGCGCGCAACAAAAGCAGTGCCCTGTTTGGCAACATCCCAAAATTCCAAATACCCGTGGTTGCGCGTCCTACGTTGAAACAACCTGGCCGATGGTGATCTGGAGCTTCCCGTTGAACAAGGGGTCCTTCGCTTTGGTGCATGGGAAAAATATCTCATCTCAATGCGCCGGATTAACCAATGCAGGCTTGACGTGACACCCGGGATCAAGTTTGTCCACTGCAAGGAAACTCAAAAAAGGTGTAGCCAGGGTGAACTCAAACAAGTAATTACCCTCAGAGAATGGTCTCACCTGCACATCCCGTGGTTGTCATCTCTCAAAGGGGCCAGGAGTCGAGGACGCTGAATGTGGCTTGCAAAGGGGCTCGCTCGGAGGCTGCGGTTTCACGTCGCATCGTGTCCCAAAACAGGAGGCCCCCTTTTGTAGGAGTCAACATGAACTTCAGAGAAAGTCCAAATCGAATCCGAGCAGATTCGATTGGTCCATATGTGCCTGGCTGCTGGGTCGGATCTTTCCCCCAGGGCCCTTGGAACCGCGGGAAAATGCGATCTGCCAGGACCCGGGCTTGGGTGGGCGGAGCCGTGCTCCCGCGGGTGCATCCACCTCTTGAAGAAGCCGCTTGGCCCCGGGGGGTTTTGGGGGGGGGGGTACGGGGCGACGGAGAGATCTCGCGCTTGGCGAGCCCGGCCAAGCGGCCAAGCACCCGGAAGGAAGGTTGCAAAATGAAGGCTCGGAAGGGAGAAAGAGGGCGTTAAGGGAGATACCACTGGAACTGAGGGTTTGAAGATAGGAACGTGGAACTTCAGGACAGGTCCTCCCTGGGCAAGCCTAGTGTGGAAGCTCCCAGGAGTTTTTGTGGTTGCCTTGCCTATCAAACCAGCGGTTAGGGGACATACCTGGGAATCCCAAGGTGTGTAAAATTTCCGCCTGTTGAACGAAAACTGCTTTTTCAGTCTGGGAACGTGAATTTCTGCCTCCAGGCTTTTTTGGGGGAAACTGACTTTTTGCAAGGTCAAGCTGGTCGACTGATTTTTACCAACGGCGTTTTTCGCCAATCAAACGGCGTTTTTTGGCGATCAAACGGCGTTTTTGGCCGTTCACAGCAGTCCTTGAATATTGACGAATTGCTCCAACGGCGTTTGTGGGGACCAAAAGCGTTTTTTGGCAGCAACGGCGAACATATTGCAATTTCAATCAGCGGCAGAAATTCAGCACCGCCGGGTTTTCAGGTATGTGTCAAACCCTCAGCCTCGCTGTGTGATGTGCAAACAAATCGCACTTGCAGCTGAAAGTGACTCCGAGCCACTGGCATCCAAAGCCGACCTTTTGGTTCCGTGGCCTGCTTATCATCTTGAGACCGCTTGCTTGACGCTTGGAACCCCTTGGAGGGCATTATCTCTTGATTGGGTTGTCGGGTACCTGGCTTCCATGTGGGGCATCCCATGGGCCTTTTCTTCGAGCGGCGCTGAGGTACGGTGTGGCAAAGGTGCACTTCACAGACGGCCACGGAGGCCTGGTTTCCCGAGATCTGCCGCATTGCCCACATCTGGACGTGCCGTGCTCTGGCCGCATTTCGTGAATTGCCCCAGGCGCCTGATGGCAAATTGAACCAAGAGCCGCGTGTGTTTGTAGGCAGTGGCCCGGATTTGTTTGTTACTTGCAGTTCCTTTGGGGCTTTCTGCAAGACAACCTCTTTTCTGTTGTTTTTTTCGCGCTGCGAGGTACAAGACCTTCGCCCGAAGAGTCGGCGATGACCGTATCTCTGAAAGAGCTTGGCTGGATGTGGCCAGCAAGATGCAAGAAGAAAGCGAAAAGTGCGCATCATGTTGACCTTCAGATAGCCACCACCAGGTGTGCAATCAAGACGCGCAAGCGTGCATGCAGTTTATTCAAGATTCGGGGTGTGCGTAAGGAATTGCTGACACAACGATTTCGAGATACATGTGTCATAAAACATATTCGGGGTGATCAAAAGACGCACAGGTAGATGCAGCTGCTGTCGCTTTATCACAGAAGCAACGTCCCGCTTTGTCTCAAGGGGTTGGGCATTGGGGGCCGGGACGGAGGGCCCGGGAGAGGGTACTAAACATATTGTATGATTGAATTCCCAATACAACATAATGGAACAGTGCTCTGTAAAATGCATAGAACTACATAACAAATATATATCTATAATTTATATAATTCCTTCCTCCTAACAATAAAACACGCCTCCACCCTCCCTAGTTAGAAAAAAAGAAAGAAAACACAACTTGTTATTTAGGGGTCCTTCGGTTTTGCAGGACAGATTTTATAGGTGTATTTTGTTTTTTTCAGAGCTCGTTTATAATTATGATGTTTTTATGTTAGTCCGAATAATCGTATTAAATATATATTTCTGATTGAGGAATTTAAATAGCGGGAATATTTTGTAATATAATAGTATTTAGGAAACATATTTAATTGTGAATCGAAAATTGCAATTTTGTAGTTTAGTTGTAGTGAAAGAAATATGTGGTTGGATTTCTATAATTGGGTTGGAATTGAATATGGTTAGAAATATATATTAAAATTTGTGTAATATTGGCTTAAAAAAATAATATTTTTGGATTTTGGAAATATTTTATTTATGAAGGATGTTTTTTTAATTATGGGAGGAATTAAATATTGTAATATATATACATGTATGAATAAAAGGATTGAAAAAGATGAATTATAATTGGGGGGGAAAAAACACATATTGGAATTTAGGGGTATTTTGTTTTATTTGATGATAAGGATATATTGTTTATATTGATATTTCAATATATTTTATTATAATTTTATTTAAATAATTTATTAATGATGTTTATTGAATATTTATTAAATTTATTTATTGATGAATATTTTAGTAGAAAACATTAATGATGATATATATATTATTGATTATAATAGGGTAATTTGTTAGAATATATATTATAAGAATTATTTATTAATGGATTTTGTTTAATATTTTATTAGAATATATATTATTAGAATATTTTATTATTAGATTTATTTGAATAATTTGGTAATGGATTTTGCCGAATATATTATTAAAATTAAATAATCGGAATTGGATTAAATAGCTATGCATAATTGATTCGCAAAAAGATTGGTATACTATTAAAATAATTGGAATGTATTTTATTAGAATTTGTTATTAATGAATATTATTTAAATATAAATAAAGCATAATATAAAATAATTGGTTAGTGGATTAATATTATATCGAATATTATTTATAATAATTTAATTATTTATATATTGAATTTTACAATTCAAATTTATTATATATAACATAAATATAATTATAATATAAATAAATTTATACTATAAAATTATATAAATATAATATAATTATAATTATATATTAGACCCAATATTAAAAAAATATATATAAATAAATTATCAACGACCTCGAAAATCATAAACATTATGCTTATAATCATAACCCTTAAATATAATCGATAAATATTTCTCAAAATCATAATTTGTTTATAAAATATATATTTATATAATATTTACATATAAAAAAAAATAAATATATATATATATTTATATAAAAATTCATTTTCATAAATAATAAAATATTATATATATTTTTTTAAATATTATATATTCAATTTAATATTAATATATTAAATATTAATTTAATATTTTTTTGATAAATTCATATTTAATAAATAAAAATTAATATAAAATGTTCGAAATATTTTGGTTCAAACATCGCCAAATTCTAAAGAAATTTTTAAAGGTAATATCCAACAACCTAAAAATCACCCAAAATTCGAGCAACATTCCGGAATCTTCCATATCAAAATCTATCGCAAAAAAAAAAACCGCAAAATAAATATAACCGCTCGCCACAAACATTACAATTCGGCCGGAATACCATTACAACAACTTATAAATACATACAAAATATGATTTTAAAGCCATACCAATTTATAAAAATAAAACCTTCATTATAATATATCTATTTATATAAATCTAAATATATGGAAAATAATATAATTTCCTTTTAAATATAATTAAAATAAAATATTATTTTATTAATAAAATAAATATTATATAAACCATATATTAAAAAAAAATCATAATTTAAATAATAATAATAATAATAATATATACAAAATATATATATTTACATTAATATCATAAAATTAATAATAATAAATATATATATATATATAGTTGTTTAATATAATTTATATATTTTATATTTAAATTTGTTTCTTTCAAATCTAAAATACATTTCCTTCATTTTATATAAATGTTATCATTAATCTATTATTTAAATTCAATCCTTTTAAATTTAATTCAACTATTCCTTTAAAAATCGATCGACATCCAATCAATATCCATTCTAAATTATTTCTAAAAAAACATTTTCCATCAATAAATAATCCCATATCAATAAATTCATCATAAAGTTAATTTCATGGCACTTAGCTGTCTATTCGTTCTGTTGAGCTGTCAGGGTTTTCATGTTGTAGCGGTTAGTTGAAAGGTGGAAAAGGTACAGAAGGAAACCGCTGGCGGCGGCAGCGGCAGCTGCAAGGTGCTCCCGGCTGCTTTGCTGCCTGCCGCTAGCAGTTGGCGGGCTCTCAAGTGTAAGCCCCTATTTGAAACCGCTGGCGGGCATCCTTCGTTACCCATTTGAACTTCTTTTTTTCCGGGCTGCTATCAAAGAAGGCCAAAGGATTCAAATATGGGCGTCTGCATTCAGCCATTATTGCTGGACACTGATTTTTGAGCTCAACATTTACGGCAACAGACCCAAAAAGGGCACGTTCTCTGACGGGGTAGCGCGGCATGCCGCTCATCAAAAAGCGGCCAGCTTCAAGCAACCAGGCCAGACCCCCCAATTAACTTTCAACATTCATCCTCTTCTAAAATTGAGGTGGCGCTATTCCAAGATGAAGAAAGTGAAGCTGGAGATCCTCCAAGCAGCCCTCGACCAGGCTTAAACATGATCAGGATCAGTTTGGTTCCCCTCAATTTGGCTGGCAGCTTACGTTTGATGTGTGAGCCTGCCCAGGCCCTCCAACAAGGAAGTTGAAGCGACGGACAACTGATGATGATTCTGACTTTGCACCATATCCCCGGGCAACACCGCGCCCGCAGCGGCACAGTTGAACAGTTGAACATAGACTTGCTCACTGATAACTGGCCACAACTCGCTTCGACGCCAAGGCACAACCTCCCGGGCACTTTCTATGAGCTATTTGACTGGCCAAATGTGATGCTCAAACAGTTTGAGAGTCTTGGCTAACTTTGGAGTTGCGCAGCTTCTGTGCGAATCAAACCCTTGCTCACCAGGTCAATATTAGGAGCATCTTTCATGGCGAGCAAGCTGGCCAACACACCAGTAGCTATGGACACACGGTTTACTGGCATTGACTGCGCAGCTGCCGCGATTGACCAGCTCATTCTTTGCGGCTGGGTCAACCTCTTTTCTGACAACCTCAGGGGCTGGACAGTCATGTTTATGAGGGGTCTGCTTGCAAGAGAATGGGACTGCGCACCTTCGTGTCTGCCTTTTCCTCCTTCTCCAGCTTTACCTTTCCCTCTTCGCCGGGATCGTGCTTCACCTTGGATTCAAGAGCCTCCTTCACGCTGGCCACACAGGCCCGAAGCATTGGAGACTCCATGACCCCCAACGCAGGCTTGGGCCGCACGCCTGGGACGGGGCGTAGAAAATCGGCGTGGGTCAAAGTAGTACTCAAAGAAAATCGGCGTGGGTCAGGCTGGGGCTAAACCAAATCATCGTAGTTGGCGGTCAAATGCCATTAACATCAGCGCAGGTGATAGTTGAACAACGGCAATGCCTCGTCCCTCGCTTACACTTCGGGGAGCGCTTGGCCTGGCTGTTTCCAAGTAAAGCCTCATACTCGAAGATTGTCGGTCCACCGATTTTCTGAAGCAAAGTCCTCACAGAAATCGGTGGGGTTCGGGTGCCGAACAACGCCGAATTTGCTTTAGCCAACCCCCCCTACAGCGATTTTGCACTTTTGGCCGTGTAATCTTTTCAGCGTGGGCATATAAACCTGAATGAAAATCAGTGGGGTTCAGCACCCGAACAACGCCGATTTCTGACATCATGTTGTTGAAAAAAATCACTGGACTGACATCTACGATCTTTCCAAAATCAGTGTGGTTCAGCGCCCGAGACACGACGATTTAACCGTTGTTCAACCATCACCTACGCTGATGTTGATGGCATTTGACCGCCACCTACGCTGATTTGGTTTAGCCCCAGCCTGACCCACGCCGATTTTCTTGGAGTACTACTTTGACCCACGCCGATTTTCTACGCCCCGGCCCAGGCGTGCGGCCCAAGCCTGCGTTGGGGGTCATGGAGTCTCCCATGCTTCGGGCCTGTGTGGCCAGCGTGAAGGAGGCCCTTGGACCCAAGGTGAAGCACGATCCCGGCGAAGAGGGAAAGGTAAAGCTGGAGAAGGAGGAAAAGGCAGACACGAAGGTGCGCAGTCCCATTCTCTTGCAAGCAGACCCCTCATAAACATGACTGTCCAGCCCCTGAGGTTGTCAGAAAAGAGGTTGACCCAGCCGCAAAGAATGAGCTGGTCAATCGCGGCAGCTGCGCAGTCAATGCCAGTAAACCGTGTGTCCATAGCTACTGGTGTGTTGGCCAGCTTGCTCGCCATGAAAGATGCTCCTAATATTGACCTGGTGAGCGAGGGTTTGATTCGCACAGAAGCTGCGCAACTCCAAAGTTAGCCAAGACTCTCAAACTGTTTGAGCATCACATTTGGCCAGTCAAATAGCTCATAGAAAGTGCCCGGCTGGTCGTGCCTTGGCGTCGAAGCGAGTTGTGGCCAGTTATCAGTGAGCAAGTCTATGTTCAACTGTTCAACTGTGCCGCTGCGGGCGCGGTGTTGCCCGGGGATATGGTGCAAAGTCAGAACCATCATCAGTTGTCCGTCGCTTCAACCTCCTTGCTGGAGGGCCTGGGCAGGCTCACACATCAAACGTAAGCTGCCAGCCAAATTGAGAGGAATCAGACTGATCATGTTTAAGCCCGGTCGAGGGCTGCTTGGAGGATCTCCAGCTTCACTTTCTTCATCTTGGAATAGCGCCACCTCAATTTTAGAATTTTAGAAGAGGAGAAATGTTGAAAGGTAATTGAGGGGTCTGGCCTGGTTGCTTGAAGCTGGCCGCTTTTTGATGAGCGGCATGCCGCGCTACCCCATCAGAGAACGTGCCCTTTTTGGGTCTGTTGCCGTAAATGGCAGTGGGTTGAGCTCAAAAATCAGTGTCCAGCAAGAATGGCTAAATGCAGACGCCCATATTTGAATCCTTTGGCGGAAAAAAAACAAGTTCAAATGGGTAACGAAGGGTGCCCGCCAGCGGTTTCAAATAGGGGCTTACACTTGAGAGCCCACCAACTGCTAGCGGCAGGCAGCAAAGCAGCCGGGAGCACCTTGCAGCTGCCGCTGCCGCCGCCAGCGGTTTCCTTCTGTACCTTTTCCACCTTTCAACTAACCGCTACAACATGAAAACCCTGACAGCAAAACAGAACGAATAGGCAGCCAAGTGCCATGAATTTAACTTCATATTAAACCAAACACAACAATTGAAGGAAACCTCATTTAGTTTCTGTTTGCGTTGTAGTATATACCGACCGTTTGAAATTCTTCACGAAAATAAACCTGAACTTCGCGAACTTTGTGCGGATTCATCGCCATGCACTTTCAATTGCTAAAGTCAAATAGTCGCAATTTTTCGGCACAAGTGCAACACGCAAAATGCGCTTCTGCAGCTCCAGCACCTTTTCAGCACAAAAGTAGTGCGTGAAATGCGCTTCCGCAACTTCTCAGTAGAAGAGTCACTTCCGCAGCTCCGGCTGGAAAATCGCAACTTTTCAGATCTCGCTGACTTACAAGATACAGCATACTTTCACAACTCCATCGCGAGTCTTTCGAGAAGGTGTCTCAACCAACACCGATGGTCGCCGAATACTAAACTCCTTACATACAAGGACCTTTAGAATGCTTCCCATATTTCGCCAAGGGGTTCAAGTAACATTCCACCCTTACGCTAACATCTCGCGTAATAGTGTTCACAATTCTTCATGTTTTTTGTTGTGAGACCGCCACCTGTTTCTACAAGACTATTGCAGCTTGCCCGTTCGCAAGGGCCTTTAGCAAGAGCAGCTATCGCCTGCGAAGCGGCAAGTCGTTCAAAGACCTCCTCGTAGGGATAACCCTTTCTCAAAGGCCAGGCCACTTCAGCCTGATTTCCAAGTCCTTCGGACTCTAAGTGGCGCTCGGGAAGCCAGGCCAAAAGTCGATGGACGAATATCGAGATCGAGAAGATGAATCTGGACCTCTCGCTCTGGAGAGGTTCTCAAGGCCAGCGTCTAGGGCTTTCTGCATGGCAGCTGATTTCTCAAACTCGGGCTTTCGACTAAAAATCCTCTCTCTACGCAAATGCTCGGCTCCGGCGGAGGTGAAGCTCTTCACCTTGCCTTGACCCTTCGTGCCATTAAAATAGAAAACAACCAGGGTGCAACCCTGTTGGACTGCCTTCTCTACATTCTCGATTCAGCGCGTCCACCACCTGCATCCCCATGGCTTTTCTTCTCACAAAAGCTTGCACCAACAGCCCTCCAAGTCTTGCAGCTCCTTTGCAGGGATTTGGTCATGATGCCCGTAGTGGCGCGAACCTTTCGGGAGGAACACCACAGCGGCGCTGAGTTCCTCGTGCCGAGCGCCCGCCACCACGGTGTCCCAAGCGGACTCGTATTTCCCAGGCCAGGACGTGACTGTGGAGGCCCGGAAGCACGTTGCCCTCGAAGACGATTGTGTGCTGGTGGGTGTTGAGCACCGCCACATCCAGGGACTCTTTTGCGGCGCTTGCAGGAACTTCAGGTTCGTACCGAAGCAGTGCTGCAGGATCCGCCATGGCCACATGAAGAAGCACTCCAAAGCAGCATATGCCCTGGCAGTGCACTTTACGACCCACTCCGTGTCCTCTTGCCGGACGTTGACGCAACACACGAAGCAGCAGGCACAGCAGCACAGCTGCTGGAGCCCATAGGATCACAACCACCGCCACAAAGCCGTAGGCCGCCGTGATAGCCACCACACAGCCCAGACCGATGACGGGAATGCCAGCGAGCCACGTAGCTACGTGCTTCCAGTCGCAGCCCTGCTTGTCGTAGACCACACTGGAGAGCTTGTAGTGCTGAATGGACTGCGGTCTCGAAATCCTGGCGTTCGCCAGCATCTGGCAGAGCAAACCAAATGCCATTGAAGCCTACGCAAGAGCACCACCACAGAAAAAGTGCTGCGACACTGAGCCCCACTGCTTGCAGTTGGTCTGGCGTGGTCTCAAACGCCTTCACAGCGCAGAACACCATGGAACCCAAAAACATGCTGGTGATAAGTATGCTCGGCACGACTAAGCACTTTTGTCTCCGAAGCAAGGCACGGTACACCCTGCCATTCAACTCTTTCGCGACTTCTTCTTGCCGATTCTGTCGCAGCTGGCTTTCCCTCTCTGACGCCCTTTCTTCCTCTTGGATGAACTTCGCTGACTCAACGCTGAACTGCCCAACGTCTTGCGATAGCAGCCATCTTCCACCAGCGACGCTGCGGCTTCCCGCGACCCTTGGCTCATCCCGCAGTCGGACGGAAACTGTCTCGGAGTTGGGATACCGCACCTGCCAACCTTCCCCAAGCCCTGCCACGTACTCCCCACAGGGTGGTGACAGTACCAACCAGCTTGAATCATGCTCAGACTCATGTGGGGGTGTCTGTTTTGAGGCTACCCCTTTCTTTTGGCGTGAAAAAGGAAAACCAAAAGGACAACCACAATTTCCGAGGGTCCCTAACAAAGACACACCCATGTGGCGCCACCAAAAACCTTAGATTGCATTGCACCCTTTGGAAGGATGGCGCGGGGATTCATTTGGGCGTCCATTCAATTGAAGTTCACCATGCAACTTTACCTTGACATGTGTCATTGAGCCGTCATGCCAACTGGAAGAATGACGACTTTTGTGATGAGATCGTGAGCAACGAGGATGACACAACAAACAAGATGTACCGCCAATCATGCTGTTGTTGCTTCTCCCAAGTGCAAGTTTGAGCAAGCCAATCCAAGGGCTAGCCTGAGGTGTATCATGTTTTTCTGTTCTGTGTTTTTTTCCCTGCACCGCTCCCCTGGTCGCACACAAAAACCAAAAAACACATCATCACTCACAGGCCAACCCGTGACGCTCCCTCTGAATTGAGACATGACGTCGTTCTTTCTACCTGCGGCGATCCCTGGAATCTTTGCGCCGCCGTCTGGAGCGGGATCGGGACCTGCTCGAAGTTGTGGGCGAGAAGCTCAGCCACGCAACGAACAACGGGTAAGGAGGCGAAAGCAAATCTGGGTGAATTATAATATTTCACCAACCTGAAATGAGGTGGTTTGGGGGCTATTCCCCCACAGAAACACACATTTGGGGCGAGGTCGTGTGAGGTAGTCATAATTCACCCAGGCGAATGCAAACCCCGGATCCGAACATTCCTAAACGCCTCCCGACTAAACACACATGCCTAAACGCCCAAATGCTGAAATCGAAAGGCCCGCGAAAGATCCCAACCCAAAGCGTGTCAGCAGCTCCAATGCTTCAAATAATCTCACATTGACATTGCAGCGCAAAGAAGCAGTTGTGCGGTGAGAATACCTTTGTTTCAAGAGCGTAGCTTCAACATTCAAGCCAATGTTGTGACCACGGAGCAGCACATATTTGCCGGGGTATGTCACTGCAATCATTCACACACGATATGTTCCAAGCGTGACAAAGGCACCTAGCCGGACTGAGAAGAACATGCTTAGGCGTTACATGAGGAAATCACGCAAACTCAGTGAGCAAAAGTCAAGTAGCATCAGCGGAATCCGAGTAACTCCACTTCTGCTAACGCCCCAGGATGTTTCCCACCTTTCTTTTGCCCCGCCTGGCCTTCTTCGCTTAGATGTCCTGCCAGAGTTCTTCATCGGGCACCCCCAAAGTCGGCTGCAATCGGGCCAGCCCAATAATTTGTAAGGAGAACGAAAAGAACATGCTGAAGCGCAACATTTCTTTGGTATTGGTGAGTTATTTATGATAACCATTCTTCCGTCACCGGCACTTGCCATATGCGGTCTTTGCACTTACTGTCCCCCCGCCAAAACCCCGAAGTCGGAGGTGCCTAACCAGGGGTTTCATGAGGGTTCTCTCCAAACATGCTGCCTATCGGCCTAAAGAAGCCCAGAATTGAAACTTGTTTGTGGTTTCCCTGGTTGGGGACTCTTGAAGAAGCTGTGTGTGCGGCATAACTCGCTGTCGTGCGGCATTTCGGGCCGCTGAAGCTTCCCAAGATTGTCTCACACAGCCGATTTTGGTTGATGGAAATTGGCATGTCCAGCGGGAGACTCGTGCCCGACCAACACATGGAAACGTATGGTTGGAAAGAACATTAACGCACTCAAGCGGAGCCCCCCCTAGCTCGATGGAAATCCTGGAAAACCCGATGGCGTTCACATCCGCTCGAACCTGGAGAGCCGGAAACCACAATACGCGCGATCCACACAACGGCGCAGGGTCACGTGAGGATGTAAAAGTAGTGTGTCCATTGACTGTTGCGCATTGGTCTGCTTAATGATGTGCGCAAAGGGTTGCGCGTCGCCCATCAAGTTGCATGTTCATCCGGCTTTTCGACATGCAAGATCCGCGCAAAAGGTCAGGTGGGGACCGCGAAAGTCACGTTTCGATTAAGTTGTCGGCTTTAAACAAAAACACATGCGGAAGCTTACTTTCGCAGACTGTGGTCGGTTCTGCGACGCGTTGGCAAGTCCAATTGTTTAAACACACCCAAATGAGAGTCTTCTAGGATATGTCGGACAAGTCTCTGAGCAATCTATCTGACAATACCTCTGCAGTATCTCTCCGTGCAGTCTCTCCCTGCAATCTCTTTTGCGATCTTTCAACAACATCTTTCTGCACAATCTCTTGGGAGATCTAATTATTGGTAATATGGGTATGGATTTAGGGGAGGTGGCGCGCGGCGAGATATGAAATCTTGCTACGCAGGTATGTAACGGGGGTCCTACGTAGGTATGGAAGGGGCAGGCAGTGCTTGACGGCAACGTATGCAAAGAGGATGCTTCCGGCCCCTCCCAGTCTTCTGAAGGGCAAGCTCTGTGCAGGCTGACTCCAGCAAAAGCATGCTCTGCCAAAGTCTGCACTGCAGGCGCCCGTGGAAAATCATTTAGAGTCTGGGTACGTATCGGGGTATGCGGTATGCAACGAGACACATCTCTGTACAGCGCAATCTCAGCGGAATCTTCTTGGCCGTTTTCGGGAAACCGACTGTGGACTGTCCTCTGCTGCCTCTCCTGGCGTCAACGTGAGATCAAGAGAAACACCACCAGGCGGCTTTTCGTGGGCCTCTGAGACAACGTGGCCAAGAACAGGTAGCCAAAAAAAGAACCACATGCCGGCCCCAAATGCAGGGTGGGCATGCATCTACATCGCTGTTTCACTCCCAAACAACAAATTGGACATGCCAGTGAAGATCCCTTGAGTTAAAATGCCGAAGTGTGGTTACTGAACTCGCAAGATCGACTTAAAGGAAGCCTGGGTCAATTCAGTGATGCAGAGAAATGGCCAAGGGTCCTCTAATCTGCATGCGCCTTGAACATCTCCAGCAAATTGCTGGTGGGGAAGAGGCTACAAGCAATCAAATAAGACCATGATTGGCAGGAAGAGCTGGCAACTTGTTAGAAAAACTGGCGTGACTCAAAATCGGTAAACCATCACAAAAGCGGACATGTGCAAAAAGGGCTTCTGGTTCTAACACGACGCATGTCATCCAGTTTCCTGGCTGTGGCGCAGTCCTAAGTCAGTGAGAATCGCTTGTCGTGGCCCTGCGCAACGGCAATCAAGAGTACTTGCAAGCAAGGAGTATAATAGCTGTTGCTTTCAGCAGGCGAGATTTCGGCCTCAACCAACACATGGTCAACAGCCGAGTGACACGGGTGCAGAAGCGCATCATCTGCGTCATCTTGCCCATCTCAGACTCTGTTGTGTTTTCTTAAGCAAAGCTTCAAGGTGCTCCGCGCCTTCTCAGGAGAAGCTTCTCTTCTGCGCTTCTCTTCCCTCTTCCCATCCTTCTTGTCACTCCTCCTTTCGTCTTTTCGCTCTTTCTGCGGCTTCTCCTCTCCTCGTCTCCTGGAATCCTTCCTCTGACCCTCCCTCTCCTTCCTCTCCCCGCGCTCCTCAGACCTAGGGTCGAATCGGCGAATCCGAAATCGCTCAGGCTCTTGCAGCGAATGAGCTTCCCCTTGGAGCGAGGGATACTCCTGACAACGCCGAAGAAGACACCCATCAACGATAATTTCAGTACAGCTTCAAAACATATCTTCTGAATATCCGACAAGATTGGACAATATTCGACACAATAGGAACAACTGGCCGTTTTTCAGGACTCCCTGTCTTCTTTCTCTTCTGGGGGGCACAGCGTTGGCCATCGGCCACGGGAAATCCATGAGTCCATGACCAAACGAACATTACTCTTTCCCCAATTGGCGTATTGGAGAAGGCTGCTCTAAGGAAATGTCAGGTCCATGCGCCCGACTTTTCTATCCACAAAAACACACACACACACTGTGTCAAAAAGGTGGAACCTGAAAATACACACGCACAAACACACAAACACACACACACACACAAAAAAAAAACAATCCGTTCCTGCAACACGTCACTCATGGCGATTGGGCGCGGCCTTGGCCTTCTGGACGCTCTCTCCCTCGGCCTGGGTCATTGCACTTCCGGGGAGAGTCTGCCCATGTGCCTCACATTGGTAGACCGATGGGGTGCCCATAGGGTGACTAAAGGGAAACCCAAAAACAAAGACAACTCGCCGTTTCTAGGCCTCCTTCAACAAACTCCGTATTGATCAACGCCGAGAACTGCAAAGAAATCTCCGAGTCCCGGACTCCGCCCGGGGATCCTCTTTTGATTCCTTCGGCTCCTGGCTATGAGCAAGGCTCTTCCACATTTTTTAGCAGGGAGCCCCACGCTTGCAATGTTTCACACCAAATGGGTGGTTGGTGGGTGCAAACTTACAAGTTCCTGTGTACTGACTGTCTAGACAAAGTTTGAAAACCCAAATCAAGGTCAAGTGACAATAATTGGCTTCAACGTGGCGGCAACGTAAAAAAGAGCACCTTTACATGGGGAATGCCTTCAGGTGATAGATTTGGGGTGGCTCTCCGCACCCGACAAACCAGAACACTGAGCTTCCTTTTTGCAAGCAGGACCCTGCGCAACATGTTCTTCACTAAGCCCAAATCCATGCAATACAAAAGGACTGTCGCACCTGGCCTGTTTACGGCGCTATCGTCTGAAAAGGAGGTCCTGAGCCCTTTGGCTCTTTTCCGTGCAGCGTCTCATCTCGGCTGGGAGCAATTTTGGGGGGGCCTGATGATGCTTTGGTTCCACAGGCGCGGGGGGGCAGAAAGCGCAGAGAGAGTGCAGAACTACCGAATCCGGTCACGGGATTTCAGGTGGAGAGTCAGCTACGTGGAAATCCTCCCTCAGTCGTCAGGGGAAGCTTCCAGACTCCGTTCTGCTCGTCCCTGCGCCAGGGTGGTACCTGGTCGAGTTGATGTCAGTCATCCAGGAGCATTGGGCATGCATGACCTCCCAACCGCTAAAAATGCCGCCGTCGTGTTCTGTCGCGAGTGTGGTAAGGGAGAGGAGACAAGGAAGTTGACTGTGGCATCACCCATTCGTTTACTTTCCCCTGCCACAAAAGGAGGTAGGGATCTCCTACGCCCCGTGAGGTTTTCACGAGCGCTTTGCAAAGGCCTGTGCTCAGGTGAGCACGAGGTGCTTGCTGCCTTTCTCGTCTCCTATGGCATTGAGCAACGCCATTCGCCCGCAGCGCAGCGGCTTCGTTGCGTCAGTCAGCATCTCAGCCGTCGCTGCCGGTCCACCAGATCTTATGGTTGGAGCAAGTCATGCGCTTTACTCGGCTGAGGCTGCGCCTGGAACCGCTTGCTCTTCCAGCAGCGTCTAGCGCCACAGTACAGGAGATCTGCATTTGTGGCAAAGCTTGCTCGCTAACCTGTGTCGGCCCCTAGGGATATTTCATATTTTGGGTTCTTGCTCAAGAGCAGTTCGCGCCTTTCTTGCTCAGGAGCAGTTCACACCTTTGCCATCCTCGCCCAGGGCCAGGGCCTCAAGGACGGGCGTTTTTCTACTTGAATGGAGGCACCAACGGAAGCCAGCCCTCTTGTTGGGCAGATGCAATCTTTCGGGTGCGGGCCCTCCCAATATGGCGCTGGCTCCCCTTAGATGTCCCCAACACACACACAAGAGCTGACATGCAAGCGCGGTGCATACCCAGTAATGAGTGCCAGAATGACAACGGTCAGACAGTCCAAGTGCCCTCCTTGACAAGCTAACCCTGGAAAGGTTGACATGTTTCTGGGGCTCTGTGATGCAGGTTTGCCACGGACTTGGAGTTCTGCGTCAAAGGTAAATTCGTGACATGAGGATGAACGCCATGAGCAGGGCCGACTTGACATGTCATTGGCAGGACCTACAGGCAAGAAAACCTGCCGTGCTTTGCTGGATGAAGTCGACCATCCTGGCTACATGTGCCTCAGTTGTTCAAAGCTGACCTTTTGTCCTTTTTGGCTTCCCCTTTTGCTCAATTTTTGGTCGTGTGCCCAAAAGGTTTTTCTTTTCTGGCCAAGGTCCAGGTCCCTTTGGGCAACTAACTGAGGTTCACGACCGCCTTCAACCCACAGCGCCGCTTCCGCAACACACTGCTGAAGGCAAAGAAGCCGAAGGCGAAGGTGCTGAAAGCATTTGCCGGTTGCAAGCACTTGCAGCCGTTGCAGTGGCGCAAACGCAAGCGCAGCGGCAAGTCTTGGGAGCACCGTCCACGAGCATATTCCTGGACTTTCTGCAGAATCCCGGCCTGGGGCCGCTGGGGGCGAAGAAAGCACGACATGGCGTTTAAGCCGTTCTTGCCCCCACCCTGCCAGAACCGTTGTGTCCAAAGCTGGAAGGCGTGGCCCGCTTTTGTATGATGACCGTTGGAGCACGGTATTGTTTAAACTGGCTCCTGGGAGAGAGCCCGGTGGACGCCGTTTTTGCACAGATGGCGCAGCGCTACCCACGCTGCGGCACTTTAGCGCGTGCTTCGCAACACAGCTGTGAGGCCCACTGGGCTTGATCCTGACCCTTGCGCCAGCTTCCAGTGTATCCTTTTACTATACCCAAGCTGACTCACACTTAAACCTCCCGGATCATTTGCTTCACAAACCCACGCAGCTCCGGCGCAGTTGCCCACCTTCTCACTGCTTGTTCAGATTGCTTCTGCCGGTGAAACTTACTACGAGCAGTGATCTGTGCGCTCCACGTTGACCTTCATGGCCTTCAGGACCTTGCGGTCATCCGGCAAGCGACGTGTTCCTTGCCCTTGCGAAAGCCAAGCTTTCACGTCTTTTCCCCCAGCTTGGCCGGCCATCGTTGATAGGCTGACCTCCTGACGGAAGCAGGCAGCACTTCGCAATCGCTTTGGCGCTCTCCCCCAGAGAAGGGGTGATGTGGCTGATGTGCTTCGCAAAAAGATCGAGTGGTGCAAGCAGATCGAGTGGTGCAAGCAGACTGTTCGCAAAGCTCGGACATCATCCTGGTGGGCGACGGGAGGAACAAGCAGCTCGACGGTGATCGAGGCAAGCTTGGGAGCTGACAGCATCCTGGCCGAGCTGATGGTGATCTTCCAGGAGGCCCCCCGCTTTGCCGGCGACAGCACGGGCACGTTTGCTGACAACGTGACAGCCGGTGGCTGGATGTCCCTGTATGTTTGCGCCCATGCATCAGTGACACGGCAGCAGCTGTTGCTGCCGAGGCCCTAACGTTCTCACAGGGAGACAGAGGGACACAAATGAAGGGAGACAAAGGGAGACAAAGGAAGACAAATGAACCCATCCACCCAGAGAGCCGTGCTGGGAGACAACGGGAGACAAATGAAGGGAGACAAAGGGAGACAAATGAACCCGTCCACCCAGAGAGCCGTGCCAGGCATCCAGGCTATGGCTTGGCAAAGGGCGAGTCACTTTAAATGAATCTATAACCCC
>CAUJNA010003556.1:436400-448900 GCA_963377175.1 Effrenium voratum
AGCAACACCATTTCAACTTGGTGTGCGGATTTAGTTTTTGAACAACTCTGTCAATTGCGGAGTGAACGTAGATTGAGTACCCCGGTTCACTTGGGTGTCGTAACTCATGCCTTGCCGAACTGACTTCGCACAGTCAAGCACCGCTGTAATTGCAGGCACAATGTCCAACTCCCCCATGTTAGTTTAGTCATCATAGACATCCATAGGTGGCCTTTTGGAAAAATAGATGGCCGAATCAACCCCATCTAAACCAGGGCCCTCTATTGTTTAAGCAAACCAACCAAAAAGGATGTAGTCCTCCCCTTTACTCACCCCGTTCCGTTGAAGACCAGTGAGGATGGCTCCAAAGGCTCCCCTATGGATCTAAATCATGTCGCTTCTTTGAGGGCACCCCCTCTTTTTTTGCTGTTTTGAGGGGGAACCAACAGGAAAACCACAATTTTAATGGGTCCAACCTAAAAACAAGGACACGCCAATGAAAAGACACTCCCATGACCTTCACCGTGGAAGTTCAGTTTCTCGGGGCGCGAGCAAGCGCCTGAAGCAGGCGGACCACTTGGCCGCATCCTGGCGGAGGTGCTCGATGGCGAAGCGCCTTCGAGAAAAAAAAAAGGCGCCCTCCTCTCTGGCCGCAAAAAAAATCGGGGCCTCAGAACTGCAGGCAAGGGATCCGCTCGAGTCGAGCAAGCTTTGAGCTACTCTGGACCCAGTTCTTGGGCGCTGTGGACCCAGTTCTTGGGTGGTGAAAAGGAAATATGAGGGGAACCCAAAAAGATAAAGCCTAAAGATCCAACCCACTAGCAGAGGCATGACTCTCTCCCTGTGCATGTGTATGTCAATGTGTATGTCAATGTGAATGTGTATGTGTGTGTGTGTGTCGGGGGATGGGAATCCATTCAAGTAGGCAAGAAGGCAAGCAGGCAAGCAGGCAAGCAGGCAAGCAGGCAGGCAGGTAGGCAATTTAATATGTGTGGATGAATGCATGCATGTACCTACGCACGTGCGTACCCGTGTGTGAATGTACGTAAATATACAATACTATATTATATTTCTGTCTGTGTCTGTCTGTCTGTCCGTCCGTCTGTCCTTCCGTCCGTCCGTCTGTCCGTCGTGCATCCGTCCGTCCCTCCGTCCGCTCGTCCGTCCGCCTGTCTGTCTGTTTGGCTGTATGTATCTACGCATGTCTGTATGTGTCTGTATGGATGTCTGTATGTGTATTTGGGTCTGTGTGCGTGTCTGTGTCTGTGTGTGTGTGTATCTGCGTGCCTGTGTGTGTGTGTGTGTCTGCGTGTGGTGTATCTGTGCGTCTGTGTATCTGTGCGTCTGTATGTCTGTATGCCTGTCTGTCAGTCTGTCTCTGTCTGTCAGCCCGTCAGCCTGAAAGCCTGTCAGTCTGTCAGTCTGTCTGTATTTGTGCAAGTGATTGCGCGTATACACATATCTAGTCAATACGCATGGATAGTAGACTTGTCTGTATATGCAGCACAATGTCGATTTGAAGAGGCACTGGGGCAGTTGGGCATCATCATCATTATGGATACAGTCTCTGCTTGCCTTGTGCCAGTCACAAGTGAAAGGGGAAGTGTGGCCCCTCCGCGCGAGTCTGGGCATGTCCCCCTTTTACGAATCCATGGATTCTGGAAGGAGTATGACTAGCAAGAAAAAGGGCCGTCCGTCCACGGAAACCTCATTGGTTTCCGTCCGGACGCGAAAAGGGATGACTGACCTTGGGTCGTACCGGAGAGTTGCTGCGGCCAACCCGCGCGAGTGTTTTTCTAGGGGTACCTTCCCCTTTCTTTCCAGGGATCCTTCTTTTCAGAAAACCATCAAAACCCCAGGGTTAACAGCCAGTTTTTGCAAAGAACGATGATTGAAAAGAATGGGGAATCAACCCCTACAGTTTTCTTTTCAGCTTTGGGAGCTGATCTCAGCTAAAGCCAAAAGCTGCAGACCGCAGCGCAGAAAGAAGCCCAACGGCTTTGGATCTGTGATACAGAGCACCTCTGCCGCTCTCGCAGCGCAGGGGCGTGAATTGCTTACACAAAGACGGGGGCAGGCTTTTCGCTCAAGTACTCCACCAGTGCTTCCAGCACCCGTGGGTCGGAGAGAATGCCAAAGTGTGAGCAGTTGGCAAAGACGCGGGTGGTGGTGCTGCTCGGCCAGACTTTCTCGACCTGGCTCAGTGACACCAGGTTCACCAGACCATCTCCTTCCCCGCGAATGGTCTTGCTGGGTGCCTGGTTAAATCCTTCGGAGAGGTCCGTGTCGTAGACAAGGCCCTCGATCGTTGGGACCCCGGTGGAATACCAGCTCTCCATGTGCATGCCACTTGGGGGGGATTGAATCTCAGCAAGGGAAGGCTGCAGCTTGGAGAACAGAGACCCCGTCTGGCGGCCCCACCCTTCACCGCCAATCAGCTTCACCATGTCTGGCATATCCGCGGCAGTGTAGTTCCGCGATGGGGTCACCACCAGGGTTCGATTGCCAAAGCCCTTTGGGTGCGGAGTCATCCACACCCCACCTCAGACGCAAAAGGAAAGTGCAAGAAAAAACGGTGGCGTCCTGTAAGTGCACCCTGCGTTTGGACGTTGCTGCAGGATGAAAACCAGATGCACAAATACTTCTTTACAGTTCAAGCTGCGCAAAAACAAAAAAGACACACGCCACACGCCCGGGTGGGGGGAAACTCCGTCTTGGGCTGGTCGAAGGGAAACGCTGGCAAACTCAACACTTGTGGACATTTCCAGGTGCGCCCTATGGACCAAGTCGTTGTTGGCAGCTCGCAACTTGCTTCCCTTGGAAGCAGGATGAAGGGTAAATGGTAGGGCTGCCCTTGTTGTTTGCTGAACCTGTCACGCATGGGTGGGTAGGTTTCATTCTCAAACCGCTGCAAGAAAAGCGACCTCCAAGCATGGCACCATTTCACTTCGGGGCTTCCCTTGTGCCCTGTTTGCTCTTCTGGCGTCAACCCACAACCTTGGGAGCCCCTTTTGCCTGCCTCTCAATCGCGAATCAAAAGGATGCCGGCCGACTACAGGGTGCCCTGCATTGACAATACCAACTGGGATTGTCTGTGAACCAGGGACCCTCAAAGAGGTTGTCCTGGCTTCCCCTCCAACCCAAGAACAAGATGAACATCGGGGGGAACAAAAACAGACACAAAGGATGCCTGAAAGAAACGAACACAAACACGGCTGTGGCTCAATAACCTGTACTCAAATGGCACCTCGGTAAATGGAACCAAAGACAAAAACCTGCGGTTTGCCCTAGCTAATTCATCTTGAGCCACACCCCCAGATCCGTTTCCGGAAACAACACCTCTCCGCTTTGTCTTTCTAGGCGCTAGAGGCGTTGACTTGGACCGGTCTCACATAATCATGGGGCACCAGCCAGCTGGGCAAGCCCAAAGTCCAGCCCCCCAGGTAGGCCATGACCTGACTGGCGCCTCAGGATTTTGGAGTCATCAAAACCCTGAAAGGGAACACTGGCAGCCCTTGGTGCCAAACAAAGGGTTGGGAAAAATGCAAACTACCTGTTCACTCCCCCTACTTTCAACTTAACGATTACGCGCTAGTTCGGGCCCAAATGGTCGAAACAATCTTCAAAGGGGACACTGGCACCCCTGTATTCATCAACCACGGGTTTCTTGATCCTGATTCCTATCAGTGAAAGTATGGTACACCCTCGAATTTTGTTGCGTGCGTTGTTTCAGCGGGAAATAATTTATTCGCATCTGAGTCACAATGGGTCTAGTAGAGAATGCAAAGGGCGGCCGTACCTATTTCCTGAGCCACCTGGAACATGGCGGCCTTTGTACGTCAACCGTCAACCCATTTCATATACTGATTCGGAGCCATAGCAATGGCCTAAGAAGCGACTACCTGGAAATTACTAGGGGCCATTGAGGATCATTGTGGGACATAACCTTCCCATATGGCTCTGATTCAACGTTGGACCATTTGAGCTTCCCGTTGCAAGAGGCCCAACTCAATCGAGAAGTATTGTGCGAGTCGTTGAGCATCAACTTGTTTGGGTGTGCGTTTCTAGTGCGGAAACCACTACCCTTGAATGCGTTGTGCCTGGATTAAATATACCAATTCACCCATATACCTAGAGTGAGAAATGGATTCAAGAAACCGAGCAGCCGTCCAACAGACCAACCGACCAACCCAACAACTGACCAACCGACCAACCGACCATCCGGCCAACGGACCAACCCACTAACCTCCAACCGACCAACCGACCAACCGACCAACCGACCAACTGACCAACTGACCAACTGATCAACCAACCCACCAACCCACCAACCCACCAACCCACCAACCCACCAACCCACCAACCCACCAACCCACCAACCCACCAACCCGCCAACCCACCAACCCACCAACCAACCCACCAACCAACCAAGCAAGCCGGAGTCATTGTTTCCGTTAGGGTCCGAAGGCGACTGGTTGAACTTTTGCCACTCCTGCCTCCTGTCCAGGGTCCCGAAAGGGCCAGCCATCCGTGGATGTGCCTCGCACGCCAGGCCTCGGACACGTAGAGGTGGAAGAAGTGCAGCATGGTCGGGCAGCCTCAAGTAGCGACTTGGTCGTGGAAAAGCACCGTGATATCTCTGTATTTCCATGACTACTTCATCACTTTGACGGAAACCATTGGTGTCACGGAAAGTGGGCCTAAACCCCTGTATAAGTCCTACAACGAACCAGGGCTGGCACCAAGGAAAAAACAAACTGATTCATTTGCTTCTGGTTGTTCATTTGGCCCCTTGAGAGTGAATTGCTTTGCAAACACATGGAATGCCGGACCCACAGAGTGAGATCAACTGGGAGAAGGCTAAAGTCGAATCGCTTTGGGCGAGTAATTTTAGGCCAAGCCTTACGCCCACCTAAGCATGGCATTCTGAAGCGCAACTTGCTTTCGCTGGTGGCCCTTGCGGCCCTTTCGGCCTTTCCAGACCCCGAGACGTCAGGTAGCATCCGACGGATCCGACGCGAATGGCTTGCTCGAACTTCACCCGTGCGAACATCTCATTGCACGCAGAACAAACAAAACAGAGCACTCCTGCAGTTGGAATGCAGCCGAGCAGTTGCAGGCAATGCTCAAGAAAGGATCAATCCCCAGGGTTCTCCGAGAGACTTCATCAGAACTTGCCGCATGTCGGCTCCAACAATCATCACAGCTCGAGCTGTGCGTCGTGTGTGTGTGTGTGTGTGGAACGGGGTGGGGTGGGGCAACATGATAACGCTCATTGGCAGGAACAAGCAGCTAGCCAAGTTTCCGTGTGTGTGTTTTGGCCTGTTATTTACAGTATGTTTAACACATGAGACACGAAGAGGCCTCACACAACCTCAGTGACTGCGCACGGACGTACGCTGCGGAAGTCCGCGTCAATCTGCATGAACGAAAGAGGCCGGGATCAGTTGCAATGGGCAACATGCACTGGCGGCATTGAAAATGCAGCCGCCAGAAATGCATGCGAGTTGTTTCGCCCGGTCAGGTGTTCATTCAGCCGCTCTGGAAAGTATAAAGACTGTTGACGCAGCGAAAACAGAGCAAATTCGCAGGTTTTGGGCGGTGCTCTTGGTGTGAGACCTATGCTGAATCCTCGTGCTCCAGTAGGGCTGGACGCTCTCAGTCACTGAGCTGGTATGAGGTGTCTTAGTGGCTCATGTGCTGAAAATACTGTACAGGTCAAACCACACACGGACACTTGGCGAGTGGTTTGTTGACACTCATTCGGAGAAACCTGCTTCGACCTCAAAGGAAAGCCTTTCTGGGACCACGGTTGATTTGTGTTGCTTCCGGTGGCTTACATAGCCTTACGCGCAAGTTTTTCGAGCCTTTGCTGAAGAAGAGTCCGAGTGAGCGAACTTACTGTTGCGCAGGATAGCTCGTTTTGTCCACACCTTCAACAGGGTTCGGTCAAGCGAAAACTCTGGGGGTCTCAAAAGTACGTTCGGGGGAGAGGGGTTCACCTTTACCACCGTTCAAAGGATGATTCGGAGAGTCTCACTCAAACGGACCCAGTACACGGGACATTGGTGCGGTCAGTGGTGCTCACTCTCCCAAGACGCGCTGAAGCAAATCAGAAGGCTATCCGCCTTGTGATCTCAGAAAGAACCGAATACGAAGGAGCACACCTCACAATACCCTGCTGCCTCTTGCCGCCGAAGGGCCAAGCGAGTGTGAGAGGACGACTGCTGGCTGTCCGCTGGCCTGGCGTGCCAAGCTTCGTATCCCCACCCCCCCAAAGACATGTCGACAGGTCAAGTTAAGCTTTGCACCCTTTCCAAACCACTCCCAAAACAAAACAGTGCTCATTTAGGTGTGTCTTGTTTTAGGGGACCCCCCCAAATTGGCGGTTTTTCCTTTAAAACTACCGCCGGAAAAAAAAGAGGAAAAAACTACAAAAAACATATTTCCAGCAGTGATAGATTCCCTTTACAACCAACAGGACTTAAAAACGCGTCACCCCCATTTGAGTCATAATCAAAACCCGGTACTAGAATGGTTCAAGAGTTCAGAAGGCGGATATCCACAGCTATTTATGGCAAGGGGATTGTTCCTTACAAAGCGTCATCTGCTCGAATCGAGCCACTTTTTGACCACGTGGCTCATTTGGCTGTGGGTCAAAAATAGGTACCCCAAATGGAACCCTGTTTAAGTGGCACCATGGACCAAAACCTGCGGATATCCTGGTTTGATTTTGACCCATACCCATGACCTCGCCTCCACGATCTCCTCAATGAGCTGCTGCAGCTGCTGGTAGTACCCCCCCACCCCGTTCTTCCGCTGCGCGTGGGCATCTCCCGCCAGGCGCCAGTCGTAGGGAGCCAGGAACACGTCCTTCCCCAGCGCGTACCTCGGCCGAACCGAGCCGAAAAGGACGCGCTGGCACAGGAAACAAAAGTGTTTTAAGGGGGGTGGAATATGCGCGGCGTCTTGTGGTGCGCGGTTTCCATGAAGATGAGGGAGCTGGCAATGACAATCAACGTATGTATATGTACACACACATATATATATATATGCGCAATCAACCTCTATATATAATATATATATATATATATTATATTATTTATATGTGTGTGAGCGACCCTCTGGCAAGTGCGGCGCTGCAGATCTTCCACCATGCCCTCTGATTGAGGCTTCCGTCAGTTTTGGAGCTACCGCACCCGCAGCCTTCTTTCTGAGCTCAGCACAAGGTCAGCCCCAGAGTTCGCAATGGATGATCACAACAGCTGTTCATGAACACCCAAATGCTCTCAAATGGGAGTCGATTTTGAGGAAACCCCTTTTTTGATGATTCCAAAGGCAAAACAAAAGGAAAACACAGCACTTTGGGAATCCCCTCCACAACCAAATCGACCCGGCACAGCCAAACCCATCACAGGTGTAGGGCCTTGGAGGTTCGGTTTGGATTTCCGCCGAAGCCACCCGCGAGACTCAAGCTTCTTGAGCATGGGCCCAAACTCGTAGCTGTAGAGCAGATCCTGCGTGGGCAGAGCTATCTCGGGGTACCTTTCAACCATTCTGTCCAGAAATCCTTCTTTTCAGGAAACCATCAAAAGACCAGGGGAAACAGCCGGTTTTTGAAAAGAACGATGGTTGAAAAGAATGGAGAATCAACCCCTAGGAGCCAGGGTTCTCTTGGATTGTTTCCAAAGCAAATGGCCATCCGGTCTGGACAGTCGGCTATGCTCAAATTCACCGGTGTCAACAGGCATCATGGCAATCGCGGTGAAATTCGAAGTACGGGGTTTGGAGGGTTGGAGATATGTCTATGCCAGACCTTCGGATTCTTTTTCCGTTCAGATGGTAACCCCAGAAGCCCGCATAAAGGGGTCCCGCGCCGATTCGACCCCGGGGGATCGATCGGCCTGCAGCTTTTATACAACGCACACGCACATTGGGCTCAAAGGACAGCGAACCACAAAGACACATACTACAGAAGCACGAAACTACCAGCGCACACACACACACACACACTAGCCGCTCGGAGAGTTTCTGGTAGCCATGCCACTTACTGTGCAAGTCTTGTTCTTCTTCTTATCGGTCTACATAGCTTGTCATGTCAGAAGAAACAGTCTCATCTCCCGCTTGCATGAAGGAAGGCCCTTTGAATCCCTGCCAGTGTCCAGACCATGCGCGCTGTTGACGCTGTTGACATAGCTCTCGTTGACGTAGCTGCTGTTCACAGTGGTCAAACCACTTGCACCAGTGCCGTTTGCCCAGCCCAGCGCGCGCAGCTCCACGTTTGCGAGGTTCCTGAGCTCGCAAAGCTGAACTTGAGCTACTGGCAGGGCACCCAGCAACTCCGCTCCCTGACTCAGTAGAAGGGCTTGTCTCTCCCTGTTTCAAGCTTCGCTGGCAGTGGCTTTTGTTCCTCCCACAACTCACTTGCCCAAAGGACCTGCACATAGAAGCTTTTGTTGGAACAGAAATTGACCAGGATGGGAAACACCGATGGGACAACCGCGACGAGCGGCGAATAGGTGTCGCTGGCGGCATCATAGGTCAAGGTCAGCCGGGCGATGAGGCAGTCGACCTCCCCAGGAAGAGCCTGCACCTCAGGGCCACGGCATCGATTCAAAAGGAGCACTGCTCATTGACTTTTGGTACCAGCATGACAATTAGGGTTTACATGTAGGTTCGACTAGAACCCCTCAACCCACTCTAAGGGTTTACATGCAGGCCCTACTAGAATCCCTCATGAAACCAGGTAGAACCACCAGAGTAGCCCAAGAGGAATCGTTTTTGGGCTGCTCGCATCAGACAAGGGTGGTAAGTACATCTTTGGACGTGCCTACTATGTTCCTTGTCAAGTGGGGTAGTATCCGACAGCATACTGAAATTGGGATGCACAAGCGGCTTTGCAACAGGATGTGACTGGGGCATGTCACTCTGCACGTTATCCCTCCCTTGATTGAAATCGCGAAAGTGACAGTCTCCTGCCACTCTTGCCATTTTCTGGTCGATCCCTTCTTTAGGTGAATCGAACATGCTTCAGCCCAACATCTGCATGTTCAAGAAAACCTGTCATCACAAGGTATACCAGTATACGCACCTCAAAGGTGTTCCTGGAATTTGCCCCACAATCCGTTCTACCCCCGTAGCTCCCCCCCCCCCCCAAAAAAAAAGTGAGAGTGGTGGATTCGTCCAAGGAGCCGGGTCCACCCAGGCTTTCATCCACTTGTCGTGGGTGTCCTTCTTGCAGTACCAGTGCGGCATGGCGGCCGCATGCTGCTTCACCTCCAGCCCGCTCCCCGTGAGGCCCGGGACTAGCACCACGGGCCGGTTCGCCGCCGCGAAGCAGAAGACCCCGCAGAGCGCAAGTCGCTTCGCCATGGCCTTCTACCCTTCGGCGCCTAAAGCGTACGAAAAGGCGCGGCTTTGCAACGTGAGTGGCCTGAGGATGAAATGGGCGCGACGTCGGCGTGCAAGGACAAGGACACCTGGTGAACCAGAACATGTCAGTGATTGTCATCCCGCAAGTCACATGACATTGTGGGTGTCCAGCGAGTATTGCTATGGTTGAGTCCAGCTCTTGTGGGCGGCCAACCAAACAAGGCACTGTGTCCTTTGCCCAGACCTCCAGTGAATTTTGATCAATCGGGAATTCATGTCCACCAATCACTTTGGAGGTGGTTCCCCTTCAAATTCAGAGCCATTGTTGCAAAGGGAACCCCCCCTCCAAGACGAAATAACTTCAGAAAAACGGGGCACCTTATGTTGGTATTGTTCTCTTCAAGCAAACCGAAAAGGCACCAGCCACAGGCCTTGGCTTGGATCACATCGGCTCCTGCCTGTCGTCCACGCTGCGGGAGATATCCATGGCCGCCACGTCTCGGATCACGTCGCTGGGCGGACCGCCCTGCAAGAGTGGCACAAAAGCGCAAAACGTGGAAAGTGGCCATTTTTTGCCGGGGGACCGATGCACGCCATCAAAAAGGGGCCCTTCAATGTTCATATATAAAAATGTGTATATATATATATATATAAATGTGTATATATATATATATGTATGTACATATACATATGTATAATATCAAACTAAAATTGTTCAAATGTGTGTGTCTATATATATATATATACACATCAAACTAGGGTGGCCCCCCTTGATTTTTGAGGGGACTCCCAAGGAGAGCAACCGCGATGGGGTTCCCAATTCAAGACACACCCGTATGTGAATGTTCATTGGTTGGACCCTTTGGCGAGCATGTTTTTGAGGGCGCGCTTTGACCAACGGAATGCAATCTTGGGAACCACGTGAGCCGCTCGCTCCCCGGAAAGGACTCATCGAGGTACCAGGATAGAATCGAAAGCCAAAGCAAGATACGTCACACAAACAGGGTGACCTTTTGGAAAAATAGACCTATGGTTTAAAAAAAAAAAGAAAAAAAGAAAGAAACAACAACACAAACACACACTCACACACACAATCCGAATCTTGTCGAGCAACCCAACCCAAGTTTCCTGATTTCCTGGACAGTCAACCGACGGCGCTCTATTCCAGAAGCAAGGACTTTGGAGGAACATGCCCAAAGCTTGGAGTCCAACTCTCGCCCCAAGGGGTGTTTTCGAGTCTGAGCCGCAACTTGCCGCAGAGCCAAGCAACGAGAATCGGGGAAGCCTCGCAAAACGCGCACCCAGAAAAAACAGAAAGGAGCAGTGAACAGCAACGAAGCCATATAAAATGAACGAGGTTCCACACACACACACACACACACACCTACCTGTCTCCAAGAAACATCAGCCTGCAGTGACGTCAACGATATTCCACTGGGCTGTACCCCGCCTGCCTCACCAACGCCTCGCTCGCTCAGCCCCAGCCACCCTGAAAAAGTCTCGCCTCCATCAACGTCAGCAGCGGGCCCTCGGTGGTGCAGCGGTTCGCGTGCCGCACCCTCCGCACCACCGCCACCTGAAAGTGTGCCGCCGCAGCAAAATCCGGGGACATTGGGAGATGACGGGGATCCACAGACACCCGAAGAAGCGCAACCGAATCCGAATTGGTACGCTCAATGGGCTTGAAACCAAATCAAAGTGCACTGCCTTAGTTGGGGCGCGCTGATCGACTTGCTGCTTTGAGTGCAATTTGTCTGTAATCCGTAGTGGGACGCCACTACCAAACAGAAAAAGGATTGATTTTGGACTACCCAGTCTGACCAACTGGCTCTACTGTAAACAACCAGACGTCGCGCCAGCACTCCCAGAATGGTACGCACAGCACAGCTACAACAGGAAACGTTTGGTTCAACTGCACGCTTGCAAGACCATTTGAAGTCATGCCAGATCATGCCAGATTTAGACATTTGGTTCAGCATGCGAGGATTGTGAACAGGGAAGTCTTGACAATGCTACTTGCCCATATGCAAAGACTCGATCGGCGATTAGCTGCATTATCAAAAAGCGCTGCGCATGGCGGTAAATTTGGCTGATGTAATCGAAACTCCACTGGGGGAAGCACTAAGTCGGCCGCGTGGCTCAAACTACACGGCGCGTTGTTGCTTGATTGAACATTTGGTTTTCTCGAGGCTTCCCTGCTTCACAGAATTTGGTCTCAGGATCCAAGAGTGTGCGTGTCCGTTCGCGGATTCTGGATTGCGGCTTGCCGCATGCAAAAACGCCCCACGCCGAGGGCCCTCTCTTTAACAACCCCACAAAAGGCAACTCAGCTCAAGATCGGCCGCCCCCGGCTGATGTGTGCAACTCACCTGAGTCATAATGAAAATCCGGAATTAACATGCATAGTCTACCCAGAACCATGTTTCCAGAAGAAGGCGTATGTCCGCAGCTATTTGGCCATGGGTCAAAATCCCGTACCCCCAGTGAACATCCCAATCCCCACTTAAATAGACTAAAATGGGTGGTGCACCTACCCCAACATGGCATATGGTTTTGACCCACAGCCATTTATGGCAAGGGGCTTGCCCCGTGCTAACCTTCATCTACCCGGCTCCTTCGAAAGCCCAAGGCCTCCTGGCGCAGCGGAAGACCCCCGAGGAGCACCTTGAAGCACAGCATCTCAGGCATCTCCCAGAGCGGGACCTGGCGACGAAAGAACCCGCAACTTGGGTATGGCTCAAAATTAAAGAGCTGGGGTTACGCGGGTTTTAGTCTTGGGCTCCATTTACCAAGGTGCCATTTTGGTACCTTTGTTGAGCCACAGCCACTTGACTACAAGTTTTCCTCGCAAATGCTACCCTTCCCCTCTACGAACATAGCATCTCACAGGGGGTTCCTTGACGAGGAAACGGATCTTCCGGGAACCCGCAATTTGACGACAAGATTTCGGGCAACGGCATTCAGAAACGGAACGTTGCTCGGACAGTATAAGACCTAGCTGGGCCATCCAAGTATCTTGCCGGGTATATACCACCGGAACCGCTCAAGCTGCTCCGTGGCCACCTCAAACGCGTCCAGTGAGAACAATATCTCCTTAAAGTCTACTTTCCGTTCCAAGGTCTTAGGCTGCGCGCGTGGGGTTTGTCAGAGTC
>CAUJNA010003556.1:451400-461400 GCA_963377175.1 Effrenium voratum
TGAAAGCATCGATGCGCTTCAACATGCTCTAGTGATTGCCTGCTTAGTCTGCTGCTGTTCCGGGTGCTCTGTTGAGATCCACTACAACAATGGAATACGATTGCCCGTCAATTGCGGGCACATGAGCAAAGATTTGCTGCTTGTGACCATTTCTTTGCAAAACACTTTGTGGCCGCGTCAAAGCGGGCTTCAACGACGGATCCGCTCACCAAGTCTGATGAAAGCCCTGCCCCCCCGCCCAAACCAAAAAAAGAACGTCTCTGGGCGGACATTGGCATTCACTGGCCCGAAACAGACCTGCATCCTCCTCCCTCTCCCATGCATTTGCCTGTCCCGCAATGCCATCTTCTTCCTCTGTCGCCCTCGCTGCCTCCTCTGGCGGGGTCTTGACATCGCTGATGGCACCGAAGCTGCTGGCACCTCAGCGCCGCGTCCCGGTGAAATTGAGCCACCACCCTCAAAGGCAACTAGGCCCCGCATCTGTCTGTCTGTCTGTCCGTCTGTCTGTCTGTTTTTTGGTTGATTTGTTGTTGCCTGTACGGGGGAGGGGGGTCTCTAAAACAGCTGGTTTGTTTGGTTTCTTTTTCAATACAACACAGGGCTCAAATAAGCAGGTCAAGCTACATCCTGACTCGGTTCGAAGCCGCTTCCGGCTACAAGCCTTGGGCTCAGTGCCTCAGCTCTCGCTTGCCTTGACCTGTAGCTGACTTTAGACTCGTCCACGGCGCCGATCCCAGCCCGACCGTCATGACTGCCCAGCCCCACACATAATGTTAACCCCGGATTAATAAACCCCTGGTTGATTTTGATTGGGGGGTGTCCCCTTTTAGTGGTTGGATTCAGACCACTTTTGAAGGGAACACCCCGAAGAATGGGACGGCTTCAACATTCATCCTGGGTTAACTTTAGCTGGGAAGCAAAGTGCAAATCCTCTTTCACGGCGCAGGGTCCGGCAAAGGTCTCTGGATTCCTCTCAGCCTGCCTATATGGCTGTGGGTCAAAAATATGTATCCAAAATGGAACCCTGGTAGATGGATGGACTAGAATTTGCGGTCCCCTGGTGGCTTGATTTTGATCCATTCCCATATCAAGGCTGAATTGAGCTGAAAGGCCTTGGACAAGCCAACAAAACAGCCGACGGAGTACCACACGAGCCATGGATTGGGTAGATTGGGAGCGACTTCTTCGTTCCCTTCTCTTGGTGCGAAATCGTTCAGGGAATAAGATAACATGACCCTTCTACATCCAACTGGTTGCCTTTCTTCGGGCTTTTGCATTTTTTGGGTTCATGAATGCCACATTTCCCGAGAAGACCCGTGGAGTTTTGGAACCTGGCCGTTGCCAAGGCCCCCGGGGCCCCGGGGCCCCGGGCCGCTGAGGATCACCAGGGCCGCACTGGCGCCTGAGGTCAAGCTTTGCGACTAGAAGCGCGCCGAGCCGAGCCAGCGACGACCTCTCATGGGCGGAAACGTGTACTGGGTCCTCCAGTAGAGAGGTTCGAATAAAAACACTTTTTTTTGGTAGCTATTTTGGTAGGAGAACCTATGTTTAGAACCGGAGGGAAACAAAACCACACATCCACAAAACACAAGCCCCTCCGCTGCAAGTAAAACCCCGATCAAGCTTTGGAGGCAGCGTGTTCTGTTCCCTGAACATGTGGGGCGGATCGATGCTCAGTGTCACAACCGCGAGATCAGTTGGGACAACCAAGGCCTGGCGAGTGGAAGCAGCTCGACAGCTCGACTTCACCGGGCTTGGCTAAGTGCTTAAAGCACCCGCCCTTTGGAAACCGCCCAACGGCGAGTAGAGCTTGATTCATGTTTAGTGGGAAGTCTCACTCATATGAACAGCTGACACATGAGCTGCTTCCGAAATCGAAAGTCGAGCTCCAACATGATATCCACAATTTGGTGCATGTGTGCACACACAAACCCATTCGCAGCAGCAATCACACGCATGGCGTTTGGCTTAGCTCAGGTTTCCCAATGCCCAAAACTCAGCCTCGCCCATAGGTGGCCTTTTGGAAAAATCGATGGCCCTGGTCAATGGTTAATAAACCCCATCTACACCAGGGCCCGCTATTTGTTTGAGCAAACCAACCAAAAAGGACCTCCCTCTACTGTGGATGGACACAATCCTGCACCACTTCGGAACCATGGGAAGCCATTGTTTGTTGTTATTTGCGGGGGAATCATCATTCCAGGGATTCTTAGGTGGTGTAGGATTTTGTCCATCCACAGTATGGCTGGGCCATTCCACTGCCATCCTCCCGCCTTCCAGGGCACGGCTGAAGGCGCCATGGAACTCCGGCAGGGTGGGTGGCTCGCCTCGAAGGCTTGCAACAAGTTGCCTGGGGTGAAGGCCCCAAGATGGCGACGTGTGAATAGGTTTCGGCTCAAAATGGGAGCCGCCCCAAAAGGCCCGAAAATTATATTTGACCCTGTCACAGACCATTTTATATACTCTCGATCTGAGCCCGGGACTAGAGCTGCTTGAACAGGCCAAAGGGAATCCGTTTTGGGTGTAGTGAGGCAAGGTATGCGTCCCATCTTTGAGGGCACCCAAAAGTGGCACAAGATGTCAGGGTTTCAATGAGGGGCCCCATTTTCGACACCGTAGACGCATGATTGGGATTGGGATTTAAGATTTGAGGCTTGGTTTGAGGATGGGATTGGTGCTAATTGCTCGCAATAACCATAAAGTATGATGAAAACACATCAGTTCGAGGCTCGCAGGGACTTAACCACCGAATGCACCAAGTCAGGCATGTCTTACTGCTCCGTTGTGGGACAGAAGCATCCTTGTGTGAGTCGCAGACAAAGTCAATGTTGATATGTGGGCTGGCCTCAGTTTTAGGGGCCCAAAAAACGCAACGAAAAGGCACACCCATATTTGTGCAATCCTGGCCACAAGCCAGTTCATCGATTTCCACGGCTGATCAAGTTGCTTGGCCGGTGCCAGCACAGCAACTCTCGGTGATCAGCCACGCGATGGAGTCGACACAACTCGGGGACTCGGAAGGAGCCTGGGGGAGTTCCCTCCCTAGTTGGTTCATGCCACAAATCCCACAGCCCAAGCTTCCCTTACCTCCCGTCTTACCACTGCTTGTTCGTCTTAACACTAGTCGCAAGCCAATGTTTACAGATCTCACGGGTCTGCTAGAAGCCGAATGCAAACTTTTTTCTGAAACATGCCACTGGATGTTGATACTCATATGCATTCGGAGTCTGTTGATCTACTTTCATTCCAGGTACCAACCTTGTGATATGGCTATGGGTCAAAATCCCGTACCCCCAGTGAACATCCCAATCCCAACTAAATTAGGTTCTAACATGGGTGGTGCACCGAAAACCCCCCAAAATGTGTCTACACAAGTGATTTGTCGCGTTCACCGCACAGGCCTTCGGCCGAGGACTCCACGTCCATCTCCTCCTCGCAAACATGTGTGAAACAGAAGCTGGCTTCCGCAACCCCCAAAGCACGTAGGAGTTGGATGGGACGTAGCAACAATGGTCGATACTTGAAGGGTACCATATACCCCCGTTTTCCCTCGGGGGTGGTGTTTGATGGGACATACTGTGGATGGTTGCGAGATCCGTTTGGCACCACCTAGCAAACCCCAAAAGGAGGGTTTCCCTGTAAATGCCAACTAGCAGCCAACGGGTGCAGGACTTCGTCCATCCACAGTAGCAACTATGGTGGATATTTGAAGAATACTATATACCCCCGTTTTCCCTGTAGGGTGGTTCAACCTTACAAAACCTAAATGCGGAAGGGCTGTCTATGAGCCAAGCATTGGTGAATACAAGTCGCTTTCAAACTTTCCCAGGTGGCAACTAGGGTATGGCAGCGAAAAATGTTCATCCCCTTGCAGTTTCCTTTGGGGCAACTTAAGCAAATATGGCTCATTGCGAGCCCAGTCTGACTGAGCATGCAGTGGAGCGAGAAAAGAGGCTCATCCTGTGCTGGGCAATTATCGTAGCGTGCTTTAACAAAAGTAAGGTTGGAAAACATGTTGGCCCCATCCTTAATCCCAAGAGCTTTTGTTTTCAGGCAGGGCAACAAAACACCCACTTTCTCATAAGCGTCAATTGTTGCTAGCTTGACCATTGTGAACAATCTCCTGTCATACCCAACAAGTTTCATTTCGACGTAGACTAAATGCACAAACACAGCACACGAGATGACCTTATGTGAATCAAGCCATCCACCATGCAAAGCCCCCATCTTGGCCCAAACCATCCTTGTGCAAACTGCACCCCCCCCATACCGAAAAAATGTGCATGGCTTGCCATGCTGAGCGCACTCAGCAATCAGCGTGGCAAGCTCTATTTGAAACCATTGAGCTACTTGCCCTAGGGAGGCATGCTATTTCGCCTTCCGTTCGAAGCAACCAACCAGTGGAAGAGGGGCCATACAACGGAAACCCTGTCAACACCAACGATTTACTTGCGTTTGGTTCAAGAATAGGTAACCAAAATGACACCCTGGTATAGATGGAAACAATCACCAAAACCTGCGCTCTCCTGGTGGCTTAACTTTTGATCCACACCCACTTCTGGGCAAATTGTGGTAGTCAACAGTCTGCCCTGCGAAAGGGACCTTCAACCTCCCGGGTAAGGTTGGTAAAAATTTGGATATTTCCCTGTGCCTTGTTTACGCCTCTGCGAGCAAACCCACGAAACCGCGAGCAACTGCAAATCCCACGAGCAAGCCCTGAGCCACCCTATACCCTAAACCATACCTAACCCTTCACAAACCGAAAACCCCAACCATTTTTGGGGGAACCTGCTCCGCACCGTCAGAAGGGACAAAGAAATTCTCAACTTTGAACTATCTAAGTGCGTATTTTTCTTGCAATTCCATGAGCCATGGCACAAACATTGCCTTTTGTTTCCCGAGGATATGGGACAATTGGTGAGTTCCCAAGCTGGCTTTGGCGGGGAAATCAGACCTCTTGTCCCAATGGACCATTGAAACACACACCATGAATTCCCCAAGACATCGCAAATATTGCAAGTGGACCAACGACAAGGGTAAGTGGCGGTTTTCCCTTTCAACGAATCACTGGATTCCCCACCCAAAGTCGCAATTTGCCTTTGGTGTTGACTGAAACGACCGCCACTTTTGGAGGTTCCAAAAAGGGAAACGGCTCGGAAAGCCCTTCAAAGGTTGCAAGTTGCTTGTTTTATTGAAACTGCCACTTTTGGAGGTTCCAAGAAAGGACATGGAGGGAAACCTGATACCGGCTTCCCTTTAGGTTTCTTTTCTGAACCCGTACCCACCGGCCTCTTGCTGTGCCTCCCCTGAGCCCGAACACGGATGGCGAGCGACAGGAAAAGCATGTGGATTTGTCTCGACAGAACCCCAACAATTCCGCGGTTCCATTGAAACAGCCGGAAAACGGGCACCTCAAAACAAGGCACCCCGATGTTGGTGAAGGCCCTAGCTGAGTTCGCCAAGCATCAACCATGAGCACCACACATTCGGGAATGCAACAAACATCCAGCCTCAAAGGCTTACTTCCGCCCACCTGCCAGACCGGGATCTTAGTTTTCGAGTAGCCGCTTTTGGGGAATCAAGTGTACTATGGAAATCGCAGGGCAATCATAGCACCAGGGATGCTGAGCACCAGGGACGGTGAGCACTTCACCCGCTCTTTGGGGATCTGCAACAAGAGGACCCAAAAAGGCGCTGGCCGTGTCTTACCTTACAAACTGGGTACTTGCGGCATGGTTTGGCCACATCCAACTAAAGCATGCTTCTCCCTCTGCTCAGTCCACCGACCCCCGCAATTCTCGGTCTGGATGCAAGACAATTCCAAGCCTTTCCCACAGAAGGCAAGACCCTGCCAAGCATGTTTGGCTTCGACACCCACGCGGGTGCGTTGGAGACTCCCTTCCGTGATACCGAAAATGGCCCATCCCCATGATCTCATTTGAATCTGACCGGCTGAGAAAGCAGAGGGCCATCGGCTTTCTATTTAATATAAGAGCCACAATCATTAGAATAGGTTTGCGTGCTACTTTAAGTCGCCCGGAGAATCATGCTTGTCATTCGCCCCTCGTGTCTCTCCACAAACGAAGCTACCCAAAAAAGAAGCGTCCCCGCCTAGGGGAGTTTCCTCTTGCTTCGTGCCATGCTATGAGGCTCCTTCCCCGGAAACTCCTCTTCAAAGATGTCTGTTCATTTCCACTGTTTGGGTGCGTGATCTTTTGAGGCTACCCAAATTGGACGGTTTTAAAGGGATACCAGTGTAAGTTGAGCGTATAGAGTAAGTATGTGTAAGCCAGCAAGTGTAAGTTGAGTGAGTGAAAGAGTAGGTATGTGCACGGCAGTGAGTATAAGTTGAGTGAGCAAGAGCAAGTATGTGCAAGTGGAGTGAGAGAGAGTGAGAGTGGCTGAAAGTCTCTATGTTTGTGCTTCAGCAAGAGCAACTATGTGCAAGTGGAGTGAGTGAGAGTGGGACTGGCTGAAAGTCTCTATTTCAGTGATTGTAAGTTGAGTGAGCGAGATCAAGTAGTAGAGTGAGAGTGGTTGAAAGTCAGTGAGTGTGTAAGTTGAGTGAGTGAGAGAAAGTATGTGTAAATCAGTGGGTGTAAGTTGAGTGAGTGAAAGTGAGAGTGGTTGCAAGTCAGTGAGTGTAAGTTGAGCAAGTCAGAGTAAATGTGTTTTCGTGTGTAGAATGAGTGAGTGAGAGTGGTTGTAAGCAAGTATGTGTAAGTGGAGTGAGACTAAGTGTGTGTAAGTCGCGTCAGTGTAAGTTGTCAAGTGTAAGTTACTAAGTGTGAGTAAAAGTGAATGTACGTCAGTCAGTGCAAGTTGAGTGAGTGAGTGGAGTCGAGTGGAGTGGAGTGGAGTGGAGTGGAGTGGAGTGGAGTGGAGTGGAGTGGAGTGGAGTGGAGTGGAGTGGAGTGGAGTGGAGTGGAGTGGAGTGGAGTGGAGTGGAGTGGAGTGGAGTGGAGTGGAGTGGAGTGTGAGTGGAGTGGAGTGGAGTGGAGTGGAGTGGAGTGGAGTGGAGTGGAGTGGAGTGGAGTGGAGTGGAGTGGAGTGGAGTGGAGTGGAGTGGAGTGGAGTGGAGTGGAGTGGAGTGGAGTGAGTGGAGTGAGTGAGTGAGCGAGCGAGTCAGAGTGTGTGTACGTTGCGAGAGCTAGCGTGTGTAAGTTGAGTGAGTGAGAGTTGACAGCATGTGTAAGTGGGGTGAGTGAGAGCAAGTGTGAGTAAGTCGAGTGAGTGAGAGGGAGAGTGGTTGTAAGTCATTCAGTGTAAGTTATTTAAGTGTCAGTAGGTGTGAAGAGGAGGCAGTTGAGGAGGTCGGAGGAGGAGAAGGAGAAGGAGGAAAAGAAGGAGCGTGCGGCGCGGATGACAGTAAAACGTCTAAAAAAAGAAGATGTGGGGAGCAAACAGAATATGATTAGGAAACTCAAAACTGAGACGAAAGTCATGAGTCATCAGAGAAGTGGCACGGTGACAGGGACTCGAAAAGTATTCCCAACATCACTGTCCAACATGTCACGCGAACGACAGAGCGACGGTCCATCTTTATGGAACCAATATTGCAGGGCACACGAGCCCAACCACGACGGGCAACATATTGTTTAACACCACACCGCACTTCGCGAAGCCGGGAAAATGATCGTGGGGCAAGGGACCTGAACGCTTGAAGGTGCAATAACACGCTCGTTCAAAATCCATGAAGTAGACCGTGACTTGGCTATCTGCGAAGAACACGGAACTTCTGGTGAATTGTTGATCGGTTGAAGCTTGGGCTGCGTGCGTTTGATCCCTTGAGCAAAAAAAGGTGGCATGAATCTCAAAAAAGAATATGTCCTAGACTGGAGCAACCACATTTACCAAAAGCGCATCATACGAATGATCCTAAAGCGCATCATACGCACTTCAGACCAGGCGAACCATGCCATGTCAAGTAGTCGCATGTCCTAGCCATGGCTCCAATGCGACCGCCGACAGCCGAACATTCCGAATGCCTGCACTTTGAGGAGAATGAACATATTGATAGTCAACAGGCATTCGGCTTGTCACCAGTTCACCATGGTATGAGCATAGTGATCACCATGGTATGATAGTCAGCATATTGAGAGAAGAGGATTCGCATCTCTGCTGCCTTCCGGTTCCTTCTCGCCCTTCTCGGCACCTGCGGCTTGGCAATGCTTCTTGGCAAGTTTGGGACCCCGGGCCCCGAAAAGCACCAAAGTGACGGGACACCTTCTTAGAACGGTGGTTTTCTTTTTGGTTTCCCCTTGGCACAAAACAGGGCACTGTTTAAAAAGACGCACTCAAATTATAGGTCAGCCAAAAGTGTAGTTTCCATGTTGCCCTCAAAATGCTGAGTTTAAGCAGCCCGGCCGAAGCTGACTCCGACGCGACTTGCATGTGCCAGCTACGGAAACACAAGGATTGATGTATGGGGGTGCCAAGATGGCTTCGGTTCTCCCTTGGTTTCCCTTCAAGACATTTCAGTACCAACCAAAAGAGGGTTCCCAAAAGGAAGCCAGATCCATATATACGTATATATATATATATCTATATATATATGGATAGAGGCAACAACTCGACCCCTTCGTTGCTGCATTTTCTGTAGTAAGAACCAACACCACCTTGGGAAAAAGGGACAACCAAAACCTCCCAAAGACAAAGGGACAATCAAAACCACCCTGGGAAAAAAGGGGACAATCAAGGATAACAATGAAACCTGCAAACAACCAAACCACATCAAAACTGAACAACAAAAAATCCTCGAGAAACACTAGTAAACAATCTGCAGGAGGTTGAACTAAGTTGGTGAGGCTTTGGATTTTTGGATTTTTGGATTTTGCACTTTGTTGTTTGGCTTCTCGAGGTTTTTTCGTGTTGTGGTTTTTGGGCTTGGTTTTGGCTGAGGTATCGCCTGTGATGACTAGATCTGATGTCTCGAAGCTGTGCCTGAGAAATGCAGCGCCGTGTTGTATGCAGCTCCTGCTGTATGTTTTGCTAGCACGTGCTGTGTCACGCCGCAAATCAAGTCTTTCTGCTCCTATCGTTCTTGTGGTGTAGTCCTGCAGAGATATGGCAGTTGCTGCAAAGGATCTAAGCTTTCAGGATTTGCAGGAGACCGTCGACCCCTTGAGAATTTGTCCATTGAACTCGCCTGTCTTCGTGAACCTCCCCACGGGCATCATCAATCCTGTTGCCCTGCCACTGCAGATGTTCTGCACAGACAACCCGGCTGAGCAGAGGACATCGATTTCCATGGCTTGGAAAAACATTAGAAGCAGGCCATGCGGACCAGTCCCTCATTCCAGCTCCATTTGGCTCCGAAAAACTGCTCCCTCGAGACAATGTCCAAGGAAGGTGTCTATGGCCAGGCTCACGTGTTCAGGTGGCGAGCTGCGCACCCCAAAACGGGGGGAAAAAACAAAAAAAAAACAATATACGTCGGAGAACCTCGATCCCTTTTGAGCTGCAATCCTTTGCCGCACGGAACCCAATCTGAACACCCACTTCGTCTTCATTCTCAAACATTTCACCGCTTGGGACTGCAAGGTTGAAGGGCAAGAGATGTCCAACATCCGCTCGCTCAAGAAAAAAGGTGACATCTTTGTCGACAACTTTCACATTGGCGCACCAGGCCACATAGCCGCCATCAGCGGCAATGGTCCACGCAGTCAGAAAGCAGTCTTGCATGTGTGTAGAATGTGTCCTTTCATGTCTTCAAGTGAGACTGCCTGCAGCCTTTTCGCAAGCCGTCGTACCATGGTGCATCTGTCTTGCGTCTCTGTTTGCAATACTGAAAACGCAAAAACAGAAGCAGGGGTCGGGATATTCCCTTTGACCATATGGCTCATTTCATTCTTTTCGGGGGATCGGCCTCGCATTCATCTGCTAGGTTTGGCAAATTTGGGGTGAACACAGTGTAGCCGCGCCTGCGTCTGGCTCCGTCGCTGGGTCCTTTTTGTCGCCTCAGCTTGCCATTGTGGGGAACCTGGACGGTTGCTGACAC